>CM017557.1:50978748-51376248 GCA_007844125.1 Sinonovacula constricta
TCATTAGATAAACTATATATAGTATTGAGTAGATTATGGATGTTGTGCTGTATTAATACATGTTTAAGTCTCATCTTTAAGTAAGACTGATCAAAGATAAATTGAAAGTTTGAAATCAACATATATATATACGAGGGATGATCCAGAATTACCCGGAATTCTATAAATTTTCCCAAATTTTTAAAGACAAATATATGTATTTCTTATCGTTATAATGCTCTAAATCTCTACTAACAGTGTCCGTAATATTTTTCTTTTTGTATTATTATGCCACGTGTAAGACGCTTTCAAATAACCATAGTAACGGCGTAGCGGCGCAGCGCGAAAACGTTAACCGTTAATATTTATTTTAATGAATATACATCATGAATAAATTAATGAAAACACCTCAAATTTCGCCAAAATGTACAATTACGTTTAGATGACGTCATGTTAAATTTTTACGTCATTTAGGCCTTGGATTCAAAAGTAAACATCTTTTAACCGCCAATAGCACCAACGCTCATAACATCAGAAATGTCGTCATTAGATCATCAAGAAATTCGAGATGTTATAAAATTTTGTTAGAAATTAAGAAAAACACCCGCGGAAACATTCAACATGTTCAAGGAAACTTCGCACAATGATAAAATAAGTCAAACAACGGTTTATGAATGACATTAACGATTTTCTGAGGGTCGAACAAAACTAGAAGACAACGAAGGCAGAAGACGAAAGCGGAAAATGCGCACGTCACTAACATCGTCTGTTGAGGATGCTCTACAGGCAAACAGGCGAGCCACCTTGCGTGGGCTCGCTGACAGATTTGTTGCGAGCTACGGGACAGTGTATCGAATTCTGACGGCAGAACTACACATGACGAAGGTAGAATACATTTTTAATCTAGTTTAAATAAATTTATTAAATCATAGCCGGGATCGGGGTCCTAGGTTTCGGATCAGTGCAGCACCCACCGTATTCCCCAGACCTGGCCCCATTTCACGATCTTCCCATTAATGAAGCGGCAACTGAAGGGCCAATGATTCGATTCGTTGACTGAACTGCGCAGGACAACATCAGCTATTGTAAAGAAATATGACGACTGTTCGTGGTATGAAGACATTTTCAGGCAGTGGGTTCAAAGGCATCGTCGTTGAATAGGATGCAACGGAGCGTACTTTGAGAAACTTTACCATCGACGACGTCGTGATTTTAAGATTAGCGTGCGCTGTAGGCGCGTTGGTGTATTTACATTTTCTGTTCATATGCAGGTCACATTTCGTTTTACTGTTTGATATTATATTTATTGTAAAGCAGAATGATTCTTCTTTTTAATGGTATATGTTTCGTTTATATTAAATAAAATGTGTTGACACTGTAAACAAATTCCGGGTTATTTTGGATCATCCCTCGTAAAACTAAGTTGTTTTTATACTTCCTCTTTTTATCATTTTTAATGTTAAGAAACTTTGGAATTTTCACACTTTCAATTAAAGAATAAAAAAACACTGAAGCTGTCTGATTAGGATCTACACTATAATGCTGTTGTGTTTTTATTAATAAGTCTATTAACCTTTCAATACAATACTTAAAATAAAGAGGGGATAGGAAAGGGGATTAGCTGGCTTTTTTGCCGATACCGTGCAGCGACATTTCAATTATTAAAGCACAGGGGCACTTATGAGGTGCCCAGAGACGTAACCCGGCCAGTCCATTAATACTGACACCAACGAGTCAGGCATAATGCTGTCCCCTTAGCCGAGCGTTAGGAGGGAAGCCACTACTACCAACTTTAAAGTCTTTGGTTTGACCCAGCTGGGGTTTGAACCCACGACCTCCCGATCCGCAAGCCAACACTTTACCACCTGAGCTATTGCGGTCGGTATAGAGGGGATAAAAAGAATAATCAGCCTTGAACATAGTATGACGAGCTAAGGGTTAGTTTGCAAGGTGATCAATCAATATACACTCGCAGGAAGAGAACCAGCAGTGAGTCCAAAAGGGTCCATCCAGCAACCATTGGCATTTCCTCTAGTCCATTAAACCATAAATGTTACATTTACATTGCTTTTTACCTTCAAGCAAGTTGAACAACCCGATCACTTAAAGATGTTTTTCAGACAAATATTTCACTCAATCAATACTGCATATTCCAGCACCTCCCCCGCACCCCTAGCCGCCACCCCCACACTCCCACTACACTTACCCAATGTTATCATTAATTTCTATGAATCTCTTTTACTGATGTTATAAACATCAGATTTAAATGTCAGCCATATTAGTTATGTCTGTTGCCGGCATTAATATTTGTAACAATGTCAATCAAGCGTAAAGAAAAGGAAGTTTTCAAAACTGGCAACATCATTTTTCTAAGCAGTGAATTTATAACCTTGCTATAATTATGATGTGATGAAATTGATAAACAAAAATACCTCAGCCATTTTGGGAAGAAAAAAAATGAATATGATACCAGTATGTCCTTGAATTGAATGATTTAATACACATTAATTTTAACCAATAACTAATAAATAATTTACCACATGGCTTGTTTTTAACATTTTCTAATATTATTAAAAAAACAATTGTCAATTTTTTTAGAAGAACTAATCATCTTGATGAAACCTTAAGTTTATAGAAGCAGGTCAGAACCTTAAGTTTATAGAAGCAGGTCAGAACCTTAAGTTTATAGAAGCAGGTCAGAACCTTAAGTTTATAGAAGCAGGTCAGAATCTTAAGTTTATAGAAGCAGGTCAGAACCTTAAGTTTATAGAAGCAGGTCAGAACCTTTAGTTTATAGAAGCAGGTCAGAACCTTAAGTTTATAGAAGCAGGTCAGAACCTAAGTTTATAGAAGCAGGTCAGAACCTTAAGTTTATAGAAGCAGGTCAGAACCTTAAGTTTATAGAAGCAGGTCAGAACCTTAAGTTTATAGAAGCAGGTTGGAACTTTAAGTTTATAGAAGCAGGTCGGAACCTTAAGCTTACAGAAGCAGGTCAGAGATTTAAGTTTATAGAAGCAGGTAGAACCTTAAGTTTATAGAAACAGGTCAGAATCTTAAGTTTATAGAAGCAGGTCAGAACCTTAAGTTTATAGAAGCAGGTCAGAACCTTAAGTTTATAGAAGCAGGTTGGAACTTTAAGTTTATAGAAGCAGGTCGGAACCTTAAGCTTACAGAAGCAGGTCAGAGATTTAAGTTTATAGAAGCAGGTAGAACCTTAAGTTTATAGAAGCAGGTCAGAACCTTTAGTTTATAGAAGCAGGTCAGAACCTTAAGTTTATAGAAGCAGGTCAGAACCTTTAGTTTAAAGAAGCAGGTCAGAACCTTAAGTTTATAGAAGCAGGTCAGAACCTTAAGTTTATAGAAGCAGGTCAGAACCTTTAGTTTAAAGAAGCAGGTCAGAACCTTTAGTTTAAAGAAGCAGGTCAGAACCTTAAGTTTATAGAAGCAGGTCAGAACCTTAAGTTTATAGAAGCAGGTCAGAACCTTTAGTTTAAAGAAGCAGGTCAGAACCTTAAGTTTATAGAAGCAGGTCAGAACCTTAAGTTTATAGAAGCAGGTCAGAACCTTAAGTTTATAGAAGCAGGTCAGAACCTTTAGTTTAAAGAAGCAGGTCAGAACCTTAAGTTTATAGAAGCAGGTCAGAACCTTAAGTTTATAGAAGCAGATCGGAACCTTAAGTTTATAGAAGCAGGTCAGAACCTTAAGTTTATAGAAGCAGGCCAGAACCTTAAGTTTATAGAAGCAGGTCAGAACCTTAAGTTTATAGAAGCAGGTCGGAACCTTAAGCTTACAGAAGCAGGTCAGAACCTTAAGTTTATAGAAGCAGATCAGAACCTTAAGTTTATAGAAGCAGGCCAGAAACTATAGTTTATAGAAGCAAGTCGGAACCTTGAGTTTATAGAAGCAGGTCAGAACCTTAAGTTTATTAAAGCATGTCAGAGTATTAAGTTTATAGAAGCAGGTCAGAACTTTAAAATTATAGAAGCCAGTAAGAACCTGAAGTTTATAGAAGCAGGTCAGAACTTTAGAATTTTAGAAGCCAGTAAGAACCTGAAGTTTATGGAAGCAGGTCAGAGATTTTTTTCTGAACAATGTGTCACTTATTATACCACAATCTAACTAATAGTTCCACCCATGGAAAGAAGACCTCAGTTCAATTATCTTGGTATTTGTCTTAAAGGTGATGTCCGATAGTTGGCCTATATTTAATGCATGTTACAAGATTTTTTCACAGTTTTGGGAAATTTTGACAACATTTCTGCATTAATTCCTACTTATGTCAAAGTAAAGATGATTATGAACTCTGCGGTACAAATTGCAGGAAAGTCACTTTTATTGTTCATTATTCCCAAATCTAAAAAAATAAGCATGACATTGTTCTCTGCTAAAAACAGCTGTCGACATCACAGCAGACCACCCGAATGACACTGATGTGTTCCCAAAAGTAAGTTGTCACATGGTTTTCTTAGTTTAAATATCGTTATCTCTGCAGCATGGCTCAGATAAGAAACACCTGTTTGTAATGATAAGTGCAGATTTCTGATTAAGTGTTCACACAGATCAAGAGCTTCAATTAACACAATTTTCAAGACCTTTTCAGGCAACAATGGCTTATTTGGTTATTTGAGAAAGAATTCTTTGGTCCAAACTGTCTGATACTTCCATTAAGCAAAAAAAGATACAGAAATTTTAGGGTATATTGGCCACAATGACTAGAAAGCCATAGTTAAGGCATATATTACGTAAAATTAACGGTTACTCGGTAATACTCCCATTATATTATAAGTTTCTTGTGCTAATAAAACCCTACCTCCTCCCAATTAGAAACCATGATGAAGTTATTTTGACAGTTAATTTTTTTTGTCAATTTTTTAAAAAAGTAGAAAAGCCTCACACTCTTCTAAAAATGTGCTCTCAATTTTATTTTATCTTGGCATGTTATGTGAGGTCTAAAAAACTGAGCAAGTGAAGTGGCTTAAATGTGTGCATATTCAGAAGCAAAACATCTAATGGCTTAAGTTGGTGTACTTTTAAAAGCAACAAATCTACTGGATGAGGGGGTACACTTTTAGAAGCAACAAATCTTATGGATAAGGGTTAGTATTTATAGAAGCCGAAAAACCCTAATGACTAAAGTTGGTGTAATTTTAGAAGAAAAAAATGTACTGGATGAGGGAGTGTGTTTTTAGAAGAGACAAATCTTATGGATGAGGGGTGTATTTTCAGAACCAACAAATCTAATGGCTGAAGGGGGTGTACTTTTAGAAACAACAAATCTAATGGCTGAAGTTGGTGTATTTTTAGAAGAATCAAATCTTATGGATGAGGGGGTGTAATTTTAGAACCAACAAATCTAATGGCTGAAGTTGGTGTATTTTTAAAAGAAACAAATCTACTGGATGTGGAGTGTATTTTAAGAAGAGACAAATCTTATGGATGAGGGTGTGTATTTTTAGAACCGACAAATCTAATGGCTTAAGTTGGTGTATTTTTAGAAGAAACAAATCTACTGGATGTGGAGTGTATTTTTAGAAGAGACAAACTTTATGGCTGAGGGGGTGTATTTATAGAAGCAAGAAATCTAATGGCTGAAGTGGATGTAGTTTTAGAAGCAAACAATCTAATACCTGAGGGGGTGTATATTAAGAAGCAAAACATTTAATAGCTGAAGTGGGTGTCTTTAAAGAAGAAACAAATCTAATGGCTGAAATAAGCATGTATTTGGAAGTAACAAATCTAATGGCTGAAATAAGCATGTATTTGGAAGTAACAAATCTAATGGCTGAAATAAGCATGTATTTGGAAGTAACAAATCTAATGGCTGAAATAAGCATGTATTTGGAAGTAACAAATCTAATGGCTGAATGAATGTACTGATAAGCAAAAAAGATTATGGCTTAAGTGGGTGTGGTTTTAGAGTATGAGGATTGATTTTCATACAGTGAAAGTAAAACTGTAAAATGATTCCATAAAAATTTCTTAACATTTTATCAATGAATGCCTGCAACGTGCCAAGTATTATCAAAATGCTAACATGAATTGTAATCTCTCTCCCTCCTTTAACCCTCTCTCTTTCTTTCTCTCTATCACTCTCACTCTCTCCCTCCTTCCTCTCTCTCTCTTCTCTTTCCATTTGTATTATATATGCCTGGGATTATCACTGCTGTTTTCATCTGTATTATATCTGCCAGGGAATATCTCGGCTGTTTCCATCTGTATAATATCTGCCAGGGATTGTCTTGGCTGTTTTCCATCTGTATAATATCTGCCAGGGATTATCTTGGCTGTTTTCCATCTGTATAATATCTGCCAGGGATTATCTTGACTGTTATCCATCTGTATTATATCTGCCAGGGATTATCTTGACTGTTATCCATCTGTATTATATCTGCCAGGGAATAATCTTGGCTGTTTTCCATCTGTATAATATCTGCCAGGGATTATCTTGACTGTTTTCCATCTGTATAATATATGCCAGGGATTATCTTGGCTGTTTTCCATCTGTATAATATCTGCCAGGGATTATCTTGGCTGTTTTCCATCTGTATAATATCTGCCAGGGATTATCTTGACTGTTTTCATCTGTATAATATCTGCCAGGGAATATCTTGACTGTTTTCCATCTGTATAATATATGCCAGGGATTGTCTTGGCTGTTTTCCATCTGTATAATATCTGCCAGGGAATATCTTGACTGTTTTCCATCTGTATAATATCTGCCAGGGATTATCTTGACTGTTTTCATCTGTATAATATATGCCAGGGATTATCTTGACTGTTTTCCATCTGTATAATATATGCCAGGGATTGTCTTGGCTGTTTTCCATCTGTATAATATCTGCCAGGGATTATCTTGGCTGTTTTCCATCTGTATAATATCTGCCAGGGATTATCTTGACTGTTTTCATCTGTATAATATCTGCCAGGGATTATCTTGACTGTTTTCCATCTGTATAATATCTGCCAGGGAATATCTCGACTGTTTTCCATCTGTATAATATCTGCCAGGGATTATCTTGACTGTTTTCCATCTGTATAATATCTGCCAGGGAATATCTTGGCTGTTTTCCATCTGTATAATATCTGCCAGGGATTATCTTGGCTGTTTTCCATCTGTATTATATATGCCAGGGATTATCTTGGCTGTTTTCCATCTGTATAATATATGCCAGGGATTATCTTGACTGTTTTCCATCTCTATTATATCTGCCAGGGATTATCTTGGCTGTTTTCCATCTGTATAATATCTGCCAGGGATTATCTTGGCTGTTTTCCATCTGTATTATATCTGCCAGGGAATAATCTTGAATGTTTTCGATCTGCATAATATCTGAGATGGATTATCTTGACTGTTTTCCATCTGTATAATATCTGCCAGGGATTATCTTGGCTGTTTTCCATCTGTATAATATCTGCCAGGGATTATCTTGACTGTTTTCCATCTGTATAATATCTGAGATGGATTATCTTGACTGTTTTCCATCTGTATAATATATGCCAGGGATTATCTTGGCTGTTTTCCATCTGTATAATATATGCCAGGGATTATCTTGGCTGTTTTCCATCTGTATAATATCTGCCAGGGATTATCTTGGCTGTTTTCCATCTGTATAATATATGCCAGGGATTATCTTGGCTGTTTTCCATCTGTATAATATCTGCCAGGGATTATCTTGACTGTTTTCCATCTCTATTATATCTGCCAGGGATTATCTTGGCTGTTTTCCATCTGTATAATATCTGCCAGGGATTATCTTGGCTGTTTTCCATCTGTATTATATCTGCCAGGGAATAATCTTGAATGTTTTCGATCTGCATAATATCTGCCAGGGAATAATCTTGACTGTTTTCCATCTGTACAAGAGCAACCAGGGATTACCTTTGCTGTTTCTCAGTGGTAAAATAGCACGGCTGTTTCCCAGTGGTAAAATAGTACAGCTGTTTCCCAGTGGTAAAATAGCATGGCTGTTTCCCAGTGGTAAAATAGTACAGCTGTTTCTCAGTGGTAAAATAGTACAGCTGTTTCCCAGTGGTAAAATAGTACAGCTGTTTCCCAGTGGTAAAATAGCACAGCTGTTTCCCAGTGGTAAAACAGTACAGCTGTTTCCCAGTGGTAAAATAGTACAGCTGTTTCCCAGTGGTAAAATAGTACAGCTGTTTCCCAGTGGTAAAACAGTACAGCTGTTTCCCAGTGGTAAAATAGTACAGCTGTTTCCCAGTGGTAAAATAGCACAGCTGTTTCCCAGTGGTAAAATAGTACAGCTGTCTCCCAGTGGTAAAATAGTACAGCTGTTTCCCAGTGGTAAAATAGTACAGCTGTTTCCCAGTGGTAAAACAGTACAGCTGTTTCCCAGTGGTAAAATAGTACAGCTGTTGCTGATTATCTCTGTAGCTTCCCATCTGCTGGGGAATTATCTCTGCCTAGATTATAGTTGTGAACTAACTTCCACACACAGATGCTGCCCCAAGTTCACTCAGTTATACAGCCATTAAAGATTTAATAAATCAAATTTAATTACCTAGGTTATTAGTTAACTGAGATAAATCTTCCCAACCAACCACCCACCCATCAAAAGAATGATGAGAAAATGTTTCAACAGAAGTAACTATGGGTAGTTGATATTTTACAAATCATTAATAAATAATTATGATGAAATGGATGAATTTATAAATTGATAAAACAGGAAGTATGTTGTTTTTTCACATACTTTTAAGTTACTTTTTAATTTACTTTCATGTTAAAATGTAGTATTGTTGTATTGTAGTTTAAGATAATGCATATAAAAACATAAATACAAGAAATAGTACTGATGTGAGACATCCACGGGGCAGCAGAGAGCATGCACATTAAACATGATGACTTTTCTGGGAACTAATCACTCTCTTACACTGTCATTTCATTACATAAATATTTTATTAACCATAACTGTGATGGGAACTAGACTATCTGCTATTTTGCTTTCTTCCTCGTTGTCTGCTACATCTGCAATAATAAGCGGCATTGTTAATACAGACATTCTCTTGTCTTAAACAAGACCTTGCCAAGCAGATGCAAATTCCTATTAATGCCTGCTATCTTTGTTTTATTACAAGCTACACTTAATTGTTGCAAGCTACACTGTTAAAGAACATGGAATAATCGGTCCCTTTCTCTGAACTAGAACTCCGCTACTTGGATGTGTCACCTGACGAAAATTTTGTTGGTCGACATAAAAAATGTTAATTAGTTTTTTGTTGTACAGTTATTAGCAATGTATTTGCACAAAATTCACAAATAAAATAACCTTTTAATTGTCTCATTGCAAAAAAACATGCACAACAAGTTACATGTATGCCCTTCGCAAGAAATGCACTAAAAATCAATCAAAGGCAAATAACTAAAAAACAGAAGAAGGTAGAGTTACCGTTCATGTGCACTGCACTTTAAATCATTGCCAGAAACATGCATACCAAGTTTGGAGTCATTTGGACCTACGGTGACAAAGTTAGGCTCCGGACAAGAAATGCTCTATAAAATCAAAGGGGAATAACTAAAAACAAAAGAAGGTAGAGTTACTGTTCTTGTGCACTGCACTTTGAGTTATTGCCAGAAACATGCATACCAAGTTTGGAGTCATTTGGACCTATGGTGACAAAGTTACACTCTGGACAAGAAATGCTCTAAAAAAATAAATCAAAGGGGAATAATTAAAAAACTTAACAAGGTAGAGTTGCGGTTCTTGTGCGCTACACTTCGAGTCATTGCCAGAAACATGCATGCAGTTTGGAGTCATTTGGACCTACGGTGACAAAGTTAGGCTCCGGACAAGGAAATCCGGATGCCGCCGACGCCGCCCACATAGTAATCCCTATATGTCGCCTAGCCAAGCGACACAAAATTGTCTCACAGAACATTTTCAATTTCCTGTTTCTCTCCTCAGCAGTGCCACAAAGATAAAGAAGACAATAAGTTACATGAAAAACCAAAAAAACACAAAACATAGATGAATATTTTAAATATGGCATTGCAGCTGATATGGCAGTATACGGACTGGTCAGTCTGACCAAGAAAGGTGTTTTGTTTGTTTTGTTTTTGACATACATTGCAGTTACCAGTTATGATCATTATAGCAATGTCCAGCTTTTTGGTGGAGGAAGACCCTAGACACATGTCTAGGTAGAACCACAGGTGCACCACAATTCAGATGAAAGACCTTTTCACATTAGATCCTTCACCTTGAACGGGACTTGAACCATGCTGTGAGAAGCTAAGCAGTCAGAGGAGTTACAAATCTGCGACTCTACCACTATGCCATGGGTGCCCCCCCAAGGGAGGTGTGTAGACCGAATTAACCGCAGTGCTGATCAATGTCACATTATATGGACAGGATGACGTCACATTAAAATAAGAAATATTTATACAAATGAGGTATAATATTGAAATAAATCTTTTCTATTTACTAACACAGTGGGAGCTTCTTGAACTCAACAGTGATTTTTAACAATAAAAACATTTACCCTGAAGCAGCTGTTTGAACAGTATGAATGGTTCTTGGAGTAGTTGTTTTTCTGGGGATTATTCCAGCATTCTTAGCAAATAAATGACCTTTTGTCAATAAGCAATATACTTCTTGCTAAGAAAATCTGACATTTTATAGCCGAATAATATGTTGCCTAATGCCAACCAGAGGCTCCTGTTCTAGATACAGCCATCACAGAGTGGTAGGATGGGAGCAATTAAATCCAGCAATAAGATTGCTTCGACTAGAGATTATACCACGCCCTACATTCTATGCCTATCAAAATGACAGTGTCACAGGTTCAACAAACAGTTAAGGACATAATTTTTTCTGAGGCCAAAGAGAGTTTTCACTTGCAAAGGTGGAGATGTGTTATTTTCATATAAAAAAAAAAGAAGTTATCTATTTACAAGTTGGGAGATTTCTGAAAATGTGTAAAACGAGCCCTTTTTTCAAATAATTTTGAACCTTAGAAGTGTGAGTCTTCCTCCAAAAATGGGCGAGTTCAAAAGTATGTAAGGTAAATGTAACAGGTAACATGCATTTAACAAAGACATTCATGTTTAGTTTCTTTTTGCTATTGCTTTTTTTGTTTGTTTTTTCAATACATGACAGTGGCCAATATTGATCATTATAGCGACATCCAGCTGTTCTGGCACCAGATAAAGGTTTGGACAGAATCGGTGCCCTGTGGCTTATCATGTCAGGACTACCGAGAATCAAACATGCCACTAAAACATTTGAATATCTAACACTGGTTTCAAGACAAAGACCATCAAAATAAAGAACAATTCTAACACTAGTATATCATCAGCATCATCAGAATAATTTAATGATAAACTGTAATTTTATCATGAGACTAACTACAAAGTTATCCTGTGAGAAGGTCTTCCAGCTGACTTGCGGTGTGCCAATGGTTCTACCCAGGCATGTGTCTGGGATCTTCCTCCACCAAAAAGCTGGACGTTGCTATAACAACCATAAATGGTTGCTGCTATATATTAAAAAAAAAACACAAAAAAACCCACAAAGT
This sequence comes from Sinonovacula constricta, assembly GCA_007844125.1. Classification (NCBI taxonomy): domain Eukaryota; kingdom Metazoa; phylum Mollusca; class Bivalvia; order Cardiida; family Solecurtidae; genus Sinonovacula; species Sinonovacula constricta. The sequence goes on from CM017557.1 coordinate 50,990,260, forward strand.
TATCCTGATTTCATATTGCGTCACTATGTGTGGTTTGACTATCGACACAGGCATTTTCGACCACTAAGGCTTTACCTGAATCTCTCATCATTACCTTTGATCCTCATTCTTAATACATCTAAACCATTGATTGATAAACATCAATGTTTTCCAATTATGGTTAACTTCTTTGTTTTACTATGCTTTATAATTGCTATCAATTTGAAAACATTTTCTAATTAGACATGATCTTTATAGCAACATTGAAATAAACACACAAAAATGAATATGTTCTTACTTCAACATTTCACAAATAGTTGCCTAATGCAACTAAAAGGTAGGTTAAGTTTCTTCTACAACTATTTAACTAGTTTATTCAAGGATCAGCACATGCATTCATATTTTTGCATGACCAGGTTAAGTCTCTGACAAATCACAAATATTAATGGATATCTGCCTGACTTCTACAAAGCAGGAATTGTGCTAATAAATCACAAATATTACTACATTATCACAATACTTGCATTACGTCTACAAAGCAGGAACTCTGCTAACAAATCACAAATATTATTGGATATCTGCCTGACTTCTACAAAACAGGTACTGTGCTAACAAATCACAAATATTATTGGATAGCTGCCTGACTTCTACAAAACAGGTACTGTGCTAACAAATCACAAATATTATTGGATAGCTGCCTGACTTCTACAAAACAGGTACTGTGCTAACAAATCACAAATATTAATGGATATCTGCCTGACTTCTACAAAACAGGTACTGTGCTAACAAATCACAAATATTATTGGATAGCTGCCTGACTTCTACAAAACAGGTACTGTGCTAACAAATCACAAATATTATTGGATAGCTGCCTGACTTCTACAAAACAGGAACTCTGCTAACAAATCACAAATATTATTGGATAGCTGCCTGACTTCTACAAAACAGGTACTGTGCTAACAAATCACAAGTATTATTGGATAGCTGCCTGACTTCTACAAAACAGGTACTGTGCTAACAAATCACAAATATTATTGGATAGCTGCCTGACTTCTACAAAACAGGTACTGTGCTAACAAATCACAAATATTACCACATTATCACAATACTTGCATTACTTCTACAAAACAGGTACTGTGCTAACAAATCACAAATATTATTGGATAGCTGCCTGACTTCTACAAAACAGGTACTATGCTAACAAATCACAAATATTACTACATAATCACAATACTTGCCTAACTTCTCGGAGCAGGTACTGTGCTAACAAATCAAATACTACCAGATTATCACAATAGCTGCATAATTTACTTCTACAAAGCAGGTAATGTGCTACCTATCACATGCTCTAAGATTATCACAATAGCTGCATAATTTACTTCTACAAGCAGGTACTGTGCTAACAAATCAAATACTACCAGATTATCACAATAGCTGCATAATTTACTTCTACAAAGCAGGTACTGTGCTACCTATCACATGATCTTAGATTATCACAATAGCTGCATAATTTACTTCTACAAGCAGGTACTGTGCTACCTATAACATGCTCTTAGATTATCACAATAGCTGCATAATTTACTTCTACAAGCAGGTACTGTGCTACCTATCACATGCTACTAGATTATCACAATAGCTGCATAAGTATACTCTTACGAAGCAGAAACTGTGCTAACAAATCACACTTGCTACTAGATTATCAGTGTATAAGTGTGTTAAAATGGAGATAATCCCTCCAGCAGGCCTGCTAACAACCACTCACAGCCTGCTAACTAATGCTCATTAGGACCAGGAGCAACATTCTCCTCAAACACCTGCTTGTCAATTAACCCCTGTTGGACTACCTTGATTTATAAGCAAAACAAAATCTACAGTATTTGCGCAAAACTACTCACAAAAATTTGTATTTCTCGACTGTTAGCAGCATCAGACCAATTCCTGATCAGACAGCTCCTAGCGGGACTGCTGGCTGATCTGGATCTACACAATTTGCCATAAGTCTCACAGTTCATACTTAGCAGGCAAAGAGATACCAGACTTGTGCTCCCTCCAACCATCACCACAGCCAGTGTATGAGGCCATTAGACTCCATTTTCATATTTGCTCTATGGTTTCATCAAACCAGGTAGCGCAATCAGTAGAATCAGCTCCAAAAACAGGAGGCTGCTGGTTCAAACTTTTGCCTCAACATACCAAAGTCATTAAAAGAGCAGTGATATGGCTCATTTGCTAGACTCAAATATGAGGTTAGCTCCAAAACTGGTCAGCCTGATGTCAGGATAATGCCATGGTGTGTGGTATCATGCCAGGTGTTCTTGACATACTTTACAATGTCAAGGACACACACCATCTGCCTCAAGAGAGCACTTTCTCTGGTTAGTTTAAAGGCTGTTGGTGGGACAATAAACTCAGTAAACAACAACAAAAGAGTTTACTCACTGTTGGGGAGACAATAAACTCAATAAACAACAACAAAAGAGTTTACTCACTGTTGGGGAGACAATAAACTCAATAAACAACAACAAAGTAGTTTACTCACTGTTGGTGGGAAAATAAACTCAATATACAACAGCAAAAGAGTTTACTCACTGTTGGTGGGAAAATAAACTCAATAAAGAACAACAAAAGAGTTTACTCTGATACATTTAGACAATATGCAGTAAAAAAGCTTCAGCATAGAATATGTCCATGTGAAGGCCAAATGTTTGATCATATTTCCAGGTCACTTTAAGTCGAAGTACTTATCAGATGTCTGGCAATGTGGTTCTTCAGATAACGTATTGTCTTTTAAACATATTTTGGATGCTCTTTGATGCTTTGCATAAATGCTTTTCTGGTTAATGTATAGTCCTCTTGCTTGAATAAGTATAGCATGCTTTCTACAATAATTCTCTGAACAGATGAAGCAAGCTTTGCTGTTCAGCATATTGTTCTAACCAAACAAACTGGCTTTTGTCAGACTTTTACTTCTGCCAAAAGAAGGAATCTTCACTTTTCAGCATTATTATTATTATTCAGCAGGCTCGCTCTGTATTTGAGCATTGTTTCTTTGCCTAAAAAGCAGGCACTGCTCTTCAGCATTATTCCTCCTGCCAAAAAAGCAGGCACTGCTCATCAGCCTTATTCCACTTGCCAAAAAAGCAGGTTTGTTCTTCAGCATTATTCCTTTTGCCAAAAAATCCAGCTCTGCTTTTTAGCATACCATGTAATTCGTAGGGCCAAATAAAGAGGTCTCTGATATTCAGTTATTTCTACTGACAACTGAAGCCAACTCTGATATTCAGCATAAAACCTATTGCCAATGGAAGCAGGCACTATTTTTTACCATATTTCTCTTTTGCTTATCACATATGCCTTATGGAAAAAATTTTGTTCACTGGACATTTTTGTCTTGCCAAAACGAGCAATCTTTGGTATTTATCATATTGTTCTTTCCGAGAAAAGAAGCAGCGTATTTCTTTACCAACAAAAGCATGCTTAACTTTTCAACAAATGACTATTGGGAACATGTAGCTCTTTTTTTAGCATAATTTCTCTTGCTTTAGGAAACAAGTTCTGCTTTTCAGAATAACACCATAACCTCTTCTTCCCCCATCTATCCCCAAAAATGAGCTTTGCTAAAATATTGATGTACTTGTCTAAAAGACCTAAGCTTGGCTCCAAAATCACGATGATGTATCGGTAAGTATGAACTTCGGATGTTTTTGTGAGTGCACTGTATCTTAAAACTAAGCCAAAGCTTCATGAAATACCATTTACAACTAAACCAAAGCTATATGACATAGCATTTACAATTAATTTAAAATTCTATGAAAAAACATTTTCAACTAAACCACAGTTTTATGAAACTGCATTTACAGTTTGCAGCTGTAAAAATGTAGTAAATATTATTAAACTTGAGATTTCTGAAATGAAAAAATGTCATATCAAAGTCTTCTTAAAGTAGTGATATCATTTGATTTTGAGAAGGGGGAAAATCAGCAAAAAAGTGAAATTTAAATAAATTTCTGCTTGTAAAAGCTACAATGAAGCAGAGCTTTCATAGTAACACTTACACACTGATAGATCCTGGTGTACTTTTTACATACATGTGAACTCTCCCACTTTTGGAGGAAGACTCCCACTTTTAGGATCCTTATTATTTGAAAATGAGGTGCATTTTACACATTTTCAAAAATCTCCCTACATGGAAACAGATATCTTCCTTCTTGTTTATATGAAAATAACGAATCTCCCACTTTGCAAATGAAAATCTCCCATTTTGGCATCAGAAAAAGTTCAGATCTATGTTTTTAGACTTCATTACATCACTCAACAGCAAAGAGGTCACATAGAATAAAATATATGACAAAGTCCTATGAGTATTGCAACATATACCAAACTCCGAAAAGGCACAGAACAAAGGTATTTCACATGCAAGCCAAGCGAAAAGTAAGAACAAATCTGTGATGAGTCATTTAAGGAAAAGAGCAAACCCGACAGTTACCGCCTTGGAACGGTCAGTCGGCAATATGGAACGACTGGGGTGCTTAAACCGGTTTTACAGAGCTCTAACCTCGCACTTCCTGATGAGTTTCTCAAATGCCAGCAACGAAAGAAAACGATCTATTTGAAAACATAATGTCCATGCGCTGATATTTTCTATATGTTATGACGAAAGTAGTGACGTCATCGAAAAATAATGTCCCCATAGTGTTAAGAAAAGGAATATGGTATTATTTCGATTTGACAAACGACACAAAAATGGTTGACCACAAATACAATTAACTTTCTGAATCATGAACAAACATGACCAGAGACGAATAAATGGTTGTAGCATCCTGTTCATGTGAAGATGGAATTGAAGAACCAAAGTTCAATGTCCATCACAGGAAATACACGTAACAATCCTTATAGGATGAATTAAATGACAACATAGATTACATGCACGGGGAGATTTTTTACGACTGCCACACTGCACAAGTAACATTGTTGTGATCAGGAATAAAAATATATGACAAAGTCCTATGAGTATTGCAACATATACCAAACTCCGAAAAGGCACAGAACAATGGTATTTCACATGCAAGCCAAGCGAAGAGACTTCCAGCAGTCTGTGGGACCGGAGACCCTGGCAAATATATTTTGAAAGAAAAACAACCATTCAGTTTACCAGCTTGAAGCCTCTTACATGGGATGAATTTTCTTTCCAACACCTGGAAAATACTGAGGCATGTCTGTTTACAAAATTCATACCTTCCGAGTAATCAATGAGTTAATTACACTTCAGTAATTGTCAATCAAGCATTATATTTTGGGAACTTACATATTTTTTTTCCATAATTTCTGCAATTATATTGAAATAACCACATGAAAATAGTGCTTAGTGAAGACATAAGGGATTTAGCAATCCTTTTCTGAATGGTAGAATCTGATGTCCACAGGTAACAAGCACATGTTCCAATAGGTTAACTGTGTTTATGGATGCCAGGGCATATTACTAGCAAATGTCTTTGATTGGTTTCACTATGGACTACACAGACATTTGAACTTTTTACTTTTTTAGAAGCATTGAGTAATTCTGATATACACAGGGTTGTCATTAGGAGGCGGCTGGTGGCCAATTTGACCGCCTCAAATGAAAATCTGGCCGCCTCAAATTTGAAAAAAAAAAAAAAAAATGGTCAAGAGCATGCCCCCGGACGCCCCTAACAACACTTTGCACCTTTCCGCGCTCGCATAGCCTAGCCTCCTCAAAAGTTAATTGAGCCTGCTCAAAATATTTCAAGTTACAACCCTGTATACAAACAACAGATCTGGCATAAAAAAGTTGGGTTTTTTTCTTTGACAAAGTTTTGTGACTATGTTTCTCATTGATCACTTTGTTTAACATTTATTTGAGGTGCCAAGCATTTGTCAGTTGATTCTTAAAATATCTGCAACATGTGTATGCAATTATTAAAGTTCTTAAGTGAAAATCATGTTTTTCTTGTTAAATGACAACTCCTACACAAAAAATAGACTCGAATCGCCTCAGCCCCTCAACCAGGTAAGTTCGAGTCTCAGTCATAACAGTACCAAGACAAATGGTATGCCTCCACCATTATAACAAATAGCTGAATGCAATGCCAATATGACCAAAATCGTGTCGATGTAATGCAACAAAATACACACAAAAGATACTTTTAGCAAGACTTCAGAAAAAACACACATCAATTATGCATTTTAATATGATTATTTTCTGTCAGATACCACCTTAAAATATCTGGCACTTAGCTCAGAGTATCCTTTCAGGTTTGGTTTGTCAGAATGTGTCAAGAATGTCAGAAAAATACCAGAAGGTTAAGATTAAATGGCTTAGATTGTATTCGTAGTAACAATAAACATGAAACTAGGTATCAGGAATTGGGATTTTCGGTAAGACTTAAGGATTTATTTCCAGGTAATTTTAAGTCTCACAGAGAACATGCTAGGGACAAATAATATCAAATTTATGAAGAAACTAGGTCAGTTGTACATTGCATTATTCAGTTTTATGGGTTATAATTCTATCTTTTTCCCCAGTTTATCAAGTTAGACACATGTTTGCAGCACATACTAGTAGTTATCTTCGGTTGTACGAACTAAATTCTGTTGTTCTTAGCTCCAGCTACAGTAAATCACATACATTTTCAACTGTTTTAAAATGCATTTTTTATTTTTATTTTATTTAATAGTAGTTTAGTTGTTCATTAAATAACAACCTTAAATGACAACCTTAACAAATGACAAACTGTAATAACAAATGACAACCTTTCTAACAAATGACAACCTCAGTAACAAATGACAACCTTAGTTTTAAAAAAATATGGCAACCTTAACAAATGACAACCTAAAAGAATGACAACCTTAGTAACAAATGACAACTTTCGTGACAAATAACAACCTTAGTTAAAAAAATGACGACCTCAGCAAATGACAACCATTTTCTGATCCTAGTTTAAGTTGTATATTTTTGACTTCAATACATTTCAGGACATGTTTCATTAATACATGAATGATACAACTTTGATTTAATTCTGCCTTAACTGTAACAAGCAAATCTTTCAATACAAACTACCTGCATATTAACAACTGACAAATGGGCTATGTGCTGCCTTAACTGTAATGAGTAAATCTTAAGTATAAACTAGATTCAGATTTAAAAAAAAATAAACTGAGCCATTGGCTGCCTGAAAAGTACTGAGCAATCTTAAATACAAACTAGATGCAAGTTAGAAATTACCAACTGAGCTAGGTGCTGCCTTAACAATACTGAGCAAATATTTTGATACAAACTACACGTAGATGCAAGTTAGATATTAACAACTGGGCCATGTGCTGCCTTACCAGTACTGAGTACATCTTAAAGACAAACTAGATGCAAGTTAGAAATGAACAACTGGGACATGTGCTGCCTTACCAGTACTGAGTACATCTTAAATACAAACTAGATGCAAGTTAGAAATAAACAACTGGGACATGTGCTGCCTTACCAGTACTGAGTACATCTTAAATACAAACTAGATGCAAGTTAGAAATGAACAACTGGGCCATGTGCTGCCTTACCAGTGCTGAGTACATCTTAAATACAAACTAGATGCAAGTTAGAAATGAACAACTTGGCCATGTGCTGCCTTACCAGTACTGAGTACATCTTAAATACAAACTAGATGCAAGTTAGAAATTATAGACTGGGCCATTGGCTGCCATAAGAGTACTGAGCAGATCTTTCAATACAAACTTGATTCAGATGAGAAATTAACAACTGGGCCATGTTCTTCAACCCTTATATTGTGTATGTGTTTTACTGCTGCTAATGTTATAAGTTAATTATTTGCCAACCACTGCATGCAAAGTTAAACATAACTTTTTACAAATACTTAGCAGCAAATAATGCAGCTTCTGATCTGACACCTCCAAGCTGGATCTATGCTATTTGCCCTGAGCTTGATCATATTAGCAGGATAAAAGTTAAGCAATGGTGCAATTGAACAAATTGTTTTGTGGTTTGTAAATCAAGATTCAGCATTGCTAGCATGTATTCAAAAAATTTGCAAATTACGTCATTAGTGCATACTTTTTTTGCAGATACCCAAAATGCCAGAACACCAGAATGCCTCTCATGACCCCAGAAGGAACACGTGTGCAAGATCACAACAAGACCTGCACTGACAGCTAACGCCTGGAACTATCTGCATGTAACAGAGACGTCTGTATATGTTAAAGCCATAACAATGCTAACAAACTCATTGTTTTACCTTCTCGATGACAGTTTAAAATTCTCAGTGGCTTAAAAAAATATTAGAAAACTAATTTTACAAAACTTATTTGTCAATCAATTTAGAATTTATGTCTGTGGAAATGTTAGAAAAACAAAAGGATAAATGTGTAATAGAAACAAAAAGAAGATTACTTTGTATGATTTGTTTTTGTATGATTAAAAATGTTCTTGACATATATGGCAGTACAATGATCAAATCAACAAGAAATTGTTTTGTTTCTATTTGATTCAAGGGACCTCTTGGCATATATGGCAGAACAATGATAAAAACAACAAGAAATTGTTTTGTTTCTGTTTGATTCAAATTGGGACCTCTTGGCATATATGGCAGTATAATTATTCAAACAACAAATTATTGTTTTGTTTCTGTTTGATTCAAATTGGGACCTCTTGGCATATATGGCAGTATAATTATCAAAACAACAAATTATTGTTTTGTTTCCATTTGATTCAAGGGACCTCTTGCCATATATGGCAGTACAATAATCAAAGCAACAAATTATTGTTTTGTTTCTGTTTAATTCAAGGGACCTCTTGCCATATATGGCAGGGCAATGATCAAAGCAACAAGAAATTGAGACTGAGAAAATTGGTCTATAGGTACATTCATCATTTATATAGCTTTACAGGTGGTATCTGACACCTTGGTGCACATTTTGTTTCTCAAACAACCAGGTTTAATTTTTGTTACTTGAAAAGATCTAAAGAAATGTAGTTATGTTTACTGGATTTATCAACCGCCAACAGTATTTCAGTTCCTTTTAAGCAGATATAGTGCTGCCTTCACTGTGTATAGCATGCTGTGAACACCTGGCATGATACCATGCCCAGTCACATTATCCTCACACCAGGACAACTAGTCGTGGAACTACCCTTATATTTGCTTGAGCGTTAGCAAGGGAGCTATACCACTACCATTTTTTATGACTTTGGTATGTCGCAGCCCTGGATCGTATCCGGGGCTTCCTGTACCTGGAGCCAACGCTCTATCGATTGGGCTACCGGTGAAATGTAATTACTTTATGCCCTACACCTGCGTGAAAAGTGGAGTATATTATCCTTCTCATCATTACAAAATGTATTTCCTATCTGAGCACTGCAGAACAGTTACTAATTTTTAAACTAGAAAACCATGTGACCGATTAGATGTTTTTTTGGGATCATGTCATACCATAATCCAGGTAATTCGCTATGACATCACTATCTATTTTTATCAGAAATCCCGGCTTGGTGCTTTTTTTAAGATTTGGAAAGAATGAATATTAAGAGCAATTTATTCTATGATTTGTACGAACAAACGAACAGTTGAGTCTGTGTTCAAAATCATCCAAAGTACAAGTTTATGAAGAAATCATGGCCAAATTTCCTAAACCAAGGGTTTTTTGTTTTTGTTTGTTTTTGAAATACATTGCAGCGACCAATTATGATCATTATAACAACATCAAGATTTTAGTGGAGGAAGACCACAGACACATGTCTGGGTAGAACCACGGTGCACCGCAAGTCAGCTGGAAGACCTTCCCACATTAAGTCCTTCACCCCGAAGGGGACTCGAATCCATGCGGTGAGAGGCTAAGCAGTCAGAGGAGTTACAAATCGGTGACTCTACCACTATGCTACGGGCGCCATCACTCTAAATCTTCATTCTTTTCAAATCTATAAATAAGACTGATGGCAATCTCTGCTGAAAATAGATATCGACGTCAGCGTAGGTTAACTTGATGAGGACATTAGGTTATCTCAAAAATAAGTTATCACATGGTTTTCCAAATTAAAAATAGCTATCTCTGCAGCGTGGCTCAGATAAGAAATAACTGTTTGCAAGAATCAGTGGGGATTAAACACTTCACTGTTCACACAGATCTATTGCATCCATGAACAGTATTTTGCAAGACCTTTTCAGGTAACACTGACATTTTCAACTATTGACCAAAAAAAACTGTCTAAACTGTCGGATACCAACTTTAATCTTACAGACATCACCACAAAGATAAGATGGCAGAAAACTTTCCCTTCAGAATTTAAATTAGCACAAATTAACAAGTTGACTGGCTCATAAAGTGTTTATTGTCCAAGACAAATCCTATTTTTTGCAAAATAACCATAACATTTACCAAATTTGTATAATAACCATAAAATTTACCAAATTTGTATAATAACCATAACATTTACCAAATTTGTATAACAAACACAAGCAATATTTCTGTCACCTTAAAACACTGTTTACTCTTGGCATTAGGTGCAGCTCCTAGGGTAAAACTTTGGAGTTTCAGATAACAATTATAAAAAGAAATTTGGTCTTCTGGAAAATTTTAATGATGATTATTTCCGACAATATTTGCAAATTTTGGGGATAACAGTTGCACTGGGCAATAGATATTACAAGAAAATGTTCTTAATTGCCTAAAGCAAGATCCTCAATGGTGCTTTTAACCCCATGTGGGACACACATTGCAAGCAGGTTTTTTAGTCTGCACTTAGAACACTCAAAAGATCCTGCAACAGGTAATCGGGACTATTAGTGAAATGAAAATTGTCTCCCTTGTTAGATCTTGTCCAAGGTAGTCCAAATAGTAGGACCTGGTCCTTTTAGTTGGAATCCCAGGACTTTATCGCCTGTTCTTTTGGAGATGTTGCCATCACTAATAGTGCAATTCATTACTAGTGCATTAATATGAGCTCTAAATCCATTTAAAAACTAATTAAGATTTGTAATTTAAACAAAAAAAGTTGATTTTTTAGATATAGATAGTTTCCATGTTATGTCATAGGAACTGGTAAGTCTATTTAAGGCAGCCATCTTTGAAGGCAGAAGCTAATGCAGGCCGACATCTGGAAATATGTGCTGTATTAAAATCACCAATGTTTTTATTTTTCAGTCTTTTTTACTGCATTTTATATCAAATTTAACAGCTTTTATGAAGCATTTAAAATATCAAAAATATATCTGATAGTTTAAAAGGTAAAAAAAATACAACCAGAAAAGATACACTGTTCATTTTGTTTAAGAATGAGCCAATAATTTTATTTTATTTCTGTGTATTAATTCCTTGTGCATTTATCAATTTTAAAAAGATTGCATTTTAAAAATATGAATTTCAACAGCTTTCCAATGGTGTATAGCTTTTAATTTTTGGACAACAAATGAATAAAATAACAAGAAAATAAAATTTATGCTTCTATACAATTCATCTTAAAATCCCTTGAAGTTGCCATCAAAGATGGCTGCCAAGATAAGGGATCTTCACTGATGTGATAACTCCATCAAACATGGCTGCCAAGATAAGGGATCTTTACTGATGTGATAACTCCATCAAAGATGGCTTCCAAGATAAGGGATCTTCACTGATGTGATAACTCCATCAAACATGGCTGCCAAGATAAGGGATCTTCACTGATGTGATAACTCCATCAAAGATGGCTTCCAAGATAAGGGATCTTCACTGATGTGATAACTCCCTCAAAGATGGCTTCCAAGATAAGGGATCTTCACTGATGTAAAAACTTTTTATTGAAGATAGTGGAACCAAGTATGAGTATGCAAGTATCATTACATCTAAGAGCACATACAAATAATAATATTTATAAAATTTATATTTTTTCTTAAAATGCTCCCACTCAAATTTTCAGCAAATTGACTTCTTTTAAGTTAAACATAAACAAATTCTGTCTCTACATATTTGCATCCATGAACAGTATTTTGCAAGACCTTTTCTGAGGCTTTTTTACATGGCAGCACAAATAAACGTTTGCAAATTTGCAGAGATAGAATTTGTTTATGTTAAATGCTTGAAAAAGGCAATTTGCCTAAAATTTGAGTGAGAGCGTTTTTAGAAAAAATTAATACAGTTCCCTGTGGAGTAATTTTACAACATTGTAATAAATTTTAAATCAAAGAAAACAAATTTTGAAATCATAAATGATAATAATACCTTTTCAATGCTTTGATTATAAAAGTAAAAGATGGGATATTAATGAGGTTCGGAGAGAATAACAAAAAAATACAAAATTTCTGGCAAGATCTAATCCCCAGACCCCTGTCTGCTGTCTAAACTCCGAGAATAAGTCTGATTTTTATTAACTTTGAAAGAATTATGGATTTCTTAGAGTTTTAACAGGGAATTAAACATTTAACTGGTACAGAGAACTGAAATTGATAACGATTAAATAACAGAAGTTACGTTTAACAAACCCAAGGTCATGTTAAACGTAATTGCACTTTCCAGACATTTGATGAGAAAAAAGATAAACAAATACCTGTAACAGCATACCTTTCCAAATGGGTAAGAGGTAACAAAATATTTTTCAAAACAGTACAAATAACTTAACTGTGAAAGGAATCCTTCTTACAAGACGCCAAAAGCAACTGTTAGTATAACAACTTTTAGACAAATTGACATGCTAATTACAATCTTGAATAAAAAAAACACTTTATTTAATTAAAGACTTAACAAAGTACCAAAACTATCTTAATTCATTATTAACGCTACACTATTTCACTTCAGGAGGGAAATACTTGGCATTAAGTTTGTACCTTGACAAGGGAGGTGCCTCGGCAGAAATTCATTTTCCAGCAGAGCAAACCCACATCAAAATATCTTAGCAATTTTTCGCCACAAGACTTGATCTTACAGCTTGACTCTCAGACTTTGTTATTACCTGGAAAACTACATTCTGGATGTTGCCACAAACTGCGCATAAACACAGGGATCCAACCTCATTTCACTGATGCATAATTAGACTTACAGAGAAATCAGTGACAAAGTATGACAAAAAATAGTTCCAGCAGATGAGAAGCATACACCTTCGACATTCCAGCAGGTCGGTTTTCCCACGGTTCTGCAGATGATTTGAGAAGTTTTATCATAGTGGCAGGTTCCAACTGGTTAATCTACATTCCATGCTACCAGGTAGACATACAAACTCCTGCCACACCCTTGAAGCAACTCTTAAAGGTGGAACCTAACACTTAATGAGGCAAAGTGTTACAAAGGGAGGGAATCCAGTGTTTTAAAGGTGAAGGTCATTTTTTTGGACTTGACAGTAGTAACACAAACCTTGACGTTTTTGAAAAGTCTGAAAGTAGAAGATCAAACTTTTAAAGGGAGCTACCTATTTCATAAGGGGAAAAAGATAAAACTGAAGTAAAATTAAACTCAAAAAGGGATAAAAGACCTTTTGATAGGGGTCACTCTTACCAAGGAGTCCCAAATAATTACCTCACCTTAGTGCTAACAAACTTTTTAAAATGGGAAACACATCTTAGATAACTGGGAAAAATTAAGTCCAATTACATTTTTGTGCTTAGTTTTAAATATGTTAGCATAAATTTGCATAAATTGTATCATTAGGGTATTTTTATTTCAAATTAACTGCAAAGATATTATTTAAAAAAGTGCATTGCTTTGTGTAGTACATTTTTGTCAAAAATGTCAAAACTTAAAAGTGTGACATTTTTGACAAAAAAATAAATATTTAGTCAAAGAACATATGGTAATATAAAATACATTTTAATTATAATTTATATTTTTATTAAATATGAAATAAATACAACAAATCATTAAGTTTATGCAACCAGATTTGAAGCTAAGAAACAAAAAAAGTGATGGTCGTTATTTTTTTCATTTATCTGAAAAAGACCCATCTCGTCAAAGTATGAAACAAATTATAATGTGCATAAACATGTGGAAGCTAAATCTCTCCAGGTAAATTCCTTCTTTAAAGGTGGTAGCCAACAGTTTTGACCAAAAAAAATTCTCAAATAACCAAATTAAAGACATTGTTTCCTGAAAAGATTATACAAAATTGCATTGTTCAGTGTGAACAGTACTGCAAACAGGTATTTCCTATCTAAGCCACACTGCAGAGATGATATTCTTAACAAGGAAAACCATGACACAGCTCACTTTTGAGATCACGCTATATCATAATCCAGGTAATCCGCCCTGATGTCTGTATCTATTTTAAGCAGAGATCACTATCATGCCTATTTATAGATTTGGAATAAAAAAAATGTTTACAGTGTTTTTAATGCGATATGTACTGGCTAACAATGTAGGCAGTGTTCAAAACTGTCTTTACTTATGCTAAAGTATGAGTTTATGCAGAAATTATGCCCTAATTCCCCAAAGCAGTGGTAAGGTATTGTTACATGAATTTGATATAGCCAATACCACCTTTAAACTGGAAAAAAGTATTTTTTTTGCAGAGAACATAACTCATACAAAAAGGTAACCCAAATTTACAAAAAGAAAAGATTAGAGCAACTCTATAAGCAATGAAAAATCAAACTGTAGAGAGTAAACAGTGATATGTCCTCTAGAATAATGGATTAAAGATTGGATTGTCTGTAACAGACTAAAGAATGGATTTTCTGTAAGTAATGGATTAAAGATTGGATTGTCTGTAATGAACTGCAGAATGGATTTTCTGTAAGTAATGGATTAAAGATTGGATTGTCTGTAATGGACTTCAGAATGGATTTTCTGTAAGTAATGGATTAAAGATTGGACTGTCTGTAATGGACTGCAGAATGGATTTTCTGTAAGTAATGGATTAAAGATTGGATTGTCTGTAATGGACTTCAGAATGGATTTTCTGTAAGTAATGGATTAAAGATTGGATTGTCTGTAATAGACTAAAGAATGGATTTTCTTTAAGTAATGGATTAAAGAATGGATTTTCTGTAAGTAAAGGACTAACAAATGGATTTTCTGTAAGTAATGGATTAAAGAATGGATTTTCTGCAAGTAATGGATTAAAGAATGGATTTTCTGTATGCAAGTAAAACATTTAAATAAAAAATTTAAACATCTAGGTATTAATTCTAAATAAATTATTGTGCATTCTATTGATGTTCATGTTTTCTCACTCATAGTGACCTTAACATGTATTTTACCTTCTCATACAAAAGAGAAGATACAGTCAACCTTAGAACTCATGCAATCTTTTTCAAAATTAAGTTTTGTTTTTTTAGATACATCACAGTGACCAATTATGATCATTATAGCAATGTCCAGACAATATCTGGATAGAAACCACGGCCCACCGCAGGTCAGCTAGATGACCTTTCCATATTAAGTCCTTCGTCCCAAACGGCACTCGAACCCACTCAGTGGGAGGCTAAGCAGTCAGAGGAGTTAAAAATCAGCGACTACCACTACACCATGGACGCCCCACTTTTTAATTCAGTAAAAGGATGAAACCAATAATAATTATACAAGTATTAACATGGTTTCAATTTACTGATCCATTGCCTCAATAAATTGCGGTTTCAAATAATTTTCTACATTATTCTTTTCTCTCCATGAATAATACATTAATATAAACCAACATTAAGTAAAACATACTTCCTAGTGAATCCCATCTACCCTGGCCCAACAATTAGCGACCATCTAATTTTTATTAGTGGTTACTTGAGCTCTGAACATATAAATAATGAAACATGAAAGATAATCAATTAAGAGGAGCTCATCATTTATATGATATCAAAGGGCCTCGTTGGGTCCAAATTATCAGAGCTAATGAATAAAGAGGGAGATATTAATTTAAAACCAATTACTATATCAATTTTTGACTTTATTTTAACACAACTAAATCAACCATTTACCTACAAATTAAGAAATAATTTAAGATCTTCTCATTTTGTGACTCATTTTGTTAGTGTTTTGTTGTTTATTTGGGCTTACCCGGTATTCATTCTAACAACATTCACTGATAGCGAAATTTTCTTTTTTTCTTCATTTTTTAAAATTTATATACCTTTTACAATTGACACAAAGAAAGTAAACAAATGATAAATGAAATCTATGAAATATATAAAATGTATAATAAATAAAGAATCAACAACAAACTTTTATGTTTTACCATTGCAGGAATCAGACAAAAAATAGATCATTCATAACAAAAATGTTAAACATTGAAAAACTTTCATTTTCATAATTTCCTATAAACAATACATGATTTGTTTTGTTTAATTATAAAAAATGCCTTCATGTTAAAAAAAACTTCTACATGCATGTTTTAAAAAAAAAGCCAAACAAGATCTCTTTGATATGAATTTTTCAGAGCTGTAATTTCTGTCATCAAAAAGAAAATCTTGGCTAGGTACAGCAAAAGGATAAATTGTACCAATTCCTTTCAGTTATCAACCAGATCTATGCCATCTTTTCTGAGTGACAGCACATCAATAGCCCTCAGTACTTCTACAATCTCCATCATCTTTTGTGTTTTTTTGTTACATCACATCTATGCAAATATGGCCATATTGGCGACATCCAGCTAATTATTAGTTGAGGAAGACCCCAGACTTACATCTGGGCAGAACCACTGGCGCATAGCAGGTTAACTATAAAACCTCCCCACATGGAAGTTCTCACCCTGACCAGGACTCGAACCTAAGCAATGAGGGGCTGAGGAGTTACAAACAGCGACTCTAACCGCTCGGCCATGGGCGCTCCTATCATCTTTTAGCCTGATAAGCCCAAATCAAGCTACAGCAGATAATAAAGATTCAGAAATCTGGATCAGTATTGTATGCTAGAGTTTCTAGGAATATTTTCTAGGAACATTTGTCAGTAGAGGGATGGGATTTTTGCCATACTGAGCAGTGACATTTCTATCATTGTAATACAGGGGCACTTATGAGGTGCCCAGGGACTGAACCAAGCCTGCCCATTATACTGACACTGACGAGTCAGGCATAATGCTGTCCCCTCAGCCCAGGGCGTTAGGTGGGAAGCCGCTACTATCAACTTTAAAGTCTTTGGTTTTACCTGGCCTGGGTCTGAACCAGTGCCCTCCTGATCCACAAGCCGACGCTCTACCACTTGAGCGATTGCGGTCTGAGTGTCAGTAGAGAATTGTAAAAAGATAACTAAGACTTCAGTAAGGTCTTTTGTTGTATTTTGTGTGTGTGTTTTTGTTACATCGCACTGTCACAGTTATGATCATATTGGCAATGTCCAGCTTATTATTGGTGGAGGAAGACCCCAGACTTATGTCTGGGTAGATCAGCGCACCGCAGGTTAGCTGGAAAACTTCCCCACGTGAAAGGGTAAGGGTTGAAAACAAATATAGAAAAACAATTGGTAATGGATCCAATATTCTTGTATCAATTAGGGACTTATAATGATGTGAGCAGCCTATACGAAGAACATACATGTTTGTTTGTTTGTTCGTCCCACCAACAGTATTTCTGTTATCTGGACATTGTCCACTTGAAGCAGATATAGTGCTGCCCTCACTGTTTATAGCATGCAGAGAACATCTAGCATGATACCACACCCAGTAACGTTTTCCTGACACCAGGCCAACCAGTTGTGGAACTAACATTAAATTTTCTTGAGTGTTAGCACGGGAGCTATATTGTTACTAATTTTTATGACTTTGGTATGTCGTAGCCAAGGTTCAAACCCGGGGCCTCCCGTACCTGGAGTCGATGCTCTACCGATTGTTCTACCAGGTCCAGTGAACATTCATGTATATGGGATAAAATGGGTCAATCAATCGAGGTAGCTTAAAACATTTATGATATAAATGCGGAATTCATTTATATGAGGATACTCTAGACATCAGAAACCAGCCATGATAATATAAACTTCCCATTTGCTATACTTGGACATCAAGTCAATATGGAAAATCTGCAATACTTTGAACTTGATATGACATTTAACCTAGGCATAACACTACAATTAAACTAAACAATTAACAAAAGGGACCTTAAACCTTAACATACACTTCCTTAAACCTTAACACAAGATCACTTAAGCTTTAATGTACATATACTTTTAACCTTGACATTAGACCGCCTTTATCGTGACCATAAACTGGCTTATAACCTTGCCATTAGAACTCTTTTAAACTTGACATAAGACCAACTTTATCTTGACCATAAACTGGCTTATAACCTTGCCATAAGAAATGTTCTAAACTTGACATAAGACCAACTTTATGTTGACCATAAACTGACTTATAACCTTGCCATAAAAATCTTTTAAACTTAACATAAGACCAACTTTATCTTGGCCATAAACTGACTTATAACCTTTCCATAAAAAAATATTTTAAACTTGACATAAGACCAAATTTATCTTGGCCATAAACTGACTTATAAACTTGCTATAAGACCACTTTTAAACTTAACACAAGACAAACTTTATCTTGATCATACATGGACATATAAACTTAACATAAGACCACTTTTAAACTTGACATAAGACCAACTTTATCTTGGCCATAAACTGACTTATAAACTTGCTATAAGACCACTTTTAAACTTAACACAAGACAAACTTTATCTTGATCATACATGGACATATAAACTTAACATAAGACCACTTTTAAACTTTACATAAGACCAACTTTATCTTGTCGATAAACTGACTTATAACCTTGCCACAAGATCACTTTTAAACATGACATAAGACCAACTTTATCTTGACCACAAACTGACCTATAACCTTGCCATAAGACCACTTTCAAACTTGACATATGACCAACTTTATCTTTACCATAAATTGACTTGTAACCTTGCCATAAGACCAATTTTAAACATGACATAAGACCTACTTTATCTTGACCACAAACTGACCTATAACCTTGCCATAAGACCACTTTTAAACATGACATAAGACCAACTTTATCTTGACCACAAACTGACCTATAACCTTGCCATAAGACCACTTTCAAACTTGACATATGATCAACTTTATCTTCACCATAAAGTGACTTGTAACCTTGCCATAAGACCAATTTTAGACTTTACATATGACCAACTTGATCTTGACCATAAACTGACTTATAACCTTGCCATAAGACCACTTTTAAACTTGACATATGATCAACTTTATCTTCACCATAAAGTGACTTGTAACCTTGCCATAAGACCAATTTTAAACTTTACATATGACCAACTTTATCTTGACCATAAACTGACTTATAACCTTGCCATAAGACCACTTCATATATTGCAATGAGACTACTTTATCCTTAACATAGATCTACCTACAACCTTAACATTAAAGCAATTTAACCTCAATATGCAAATACTTTTAACCTTGACATAAGACCACTTTTAATGGCATTGAAAGTTGGAATGTGGTCTTATCTGGCTTCACACTGTGTTATTTTCACTTTAAATTCTAATATTTTTAATTGGTTTGAGATCACTGGACAATATTTGGACTTGTAGCATGAAATTTATTTATTTAAAAGTAATTTGTCTGAACCATTAAAGAAGGCCATTTTCAATGCCTTTAAACTTGAAAATAGCCCCTCTTTAACCTGTACATTATATTGAATTCAATTACATAAATTGTTAAAAGAGTACTTAATGTAAAATACATTGCTCTAAATGTTCTTTCCTTCTCTATCTACAAGTAAGCACAATGGAGATTTTTGCTATATAAATAGTCCAAATTGTCAAATACCACATTTATACATGTATTATCATATTATTACTTTATAATAATTTATATCAGATACCAAATATGATAATACCAAATAAGTGAGTTAGATTATACACACTTTCAAAAAGCAGGAATACAAACTTACTTTGTCTTTCAATAACAGACAAGATAATAAATGGTGTTGTTTATCCAAATACATGAAAACCTCTACGATAATACTGTGGTCAGGAGTAATTTTTCAACAATATAAATACTGTCATAGCTGGACAACAACACCATCCATTTCAGCCTTCTACCATAATGGCTCAGGCACAAGATGTCCGAAGCCACAGATCTCGTATCTCATATAACTCTTATGGATTGGCTTCCCTGGATAGATTTAAATCTTCGAGTTATTTCTGATTTCGGAGTCCAAGGGCAGACCCAGTTACATGATATAAAAATATCCTAAGATAATTATTTGGCTATCAACCAAGATATTTTATACTCAAAAACATGTCTAGAGTTACCGAGAGGTTCCAAATATACCTCAGATTCGCCCCACTTTTATTTTAAATCTTGTAATCGGACAGGGCAGGATTTATTGATCTAAGTCAGATTTAAGGCAAGAAGAATATAAATACTCCCCAAGCAATGTTCTAACTAAATTATCTGAATCAAAAGAAATCTTACGTGACTTAACAAGATTTGTTTCTATTCCCGTCATATTTGATTAAAATATTTGATGTTCATCATCTAATTATAATACTTGTCCTATTAATCTAATATGATAAATTCGTAATTTGCAGCAAATTTGTTGAATAGATATTGGAAGTATAAAACAATATTGCAATTTGATTTTTAAAAGGAATTAATAGTTTTAATAATCCCAAATCATAATTTGTTTAACATGTCAAATACAACAATGACAAACATACCATACTGTGTATATTATTATTACAGTAACTTTTACCTAAGAACCTTGTAATATGGCATCAAATAATATAATTATTGTAGAATTCATAGTAAACAGACCACTCTAACTCTAACTCTAACTACGAAAGTCAAGATTTCTCTCTTAAGGTTGACAATGCTTTCAAAGAGATTGCTAAGCCTGCTTTATTAATTAAAATGTTTATGTTTATTGGGTTGTTCGTTTTTGAAGCAGATATAGTGCTGCCTTCACTATGTGTAGCATGCCTTTAATACCTGGCATGATACCACACCCAGTCACATTATCCTGACACTGGGCTAACCAGTCGTGGAACTACCCTTATATTTGCTTAAGCTTTAGCAAGGGAGCTATACCACTACTATTTTTAACAACTTTGGTATGTTGCGGACTGGGATTGAACCAGGGTCCTCCTGTACCTGGAGCCAACACTCTACTGATTGCGCTACCAGGTCCGGTCATTTAAATGTGGTATCCAACAGTTTGCCTATATCAAATACTTTCAGCAATATCTCACCATCGTTTGGGGTATTTGTGCAGAATTGCATACTTTGGTCTTACAAAAGATGATCTGAAAAACTACCTAAATTGTATGACAGCACTCCAAATGTTTAATATTGTTTTTGTTTTTTGTCACTCAGTTAAGCAGTCAAAGAAGTTACAAGTAATCAACTCTACCACTACACCATGGGTGCTTCTGTTCAATTTTCAAATCTATTTATAAACATGATGGAGATTTCTGCTTAAAATGGACAACAATGTCAGGGCCGACTGCCCGGATGCTGATATAACATACTCTAAAAGTAAGTGGTCACATGTTTTTTAGTTTAGTGGAGTGTTATGTACTTATTTCATTATAAAGAGTGTTTTTAAGATTGGTTCAGGAAACAATAACTTATTTGGTTGTTTGAGGAAAAAAAAAAGGTTAAAACTTTAAGATACCACCTTACCAGAAAATTCATTCAACACCCTTTATAAAGCCAAATGAAAAAGTACTTGAGACGATATACATACAGAACAATTGTTTGCAAAGCTACATACATATATGACAACTACAACTCCTTGTCAAAATTGATGTTTTACAGCCATTGTTGGCTAAGAAAATGTTATCACTTTAAACCTTACCTCTGTTCCTAGGGACTCTTTAATCCGGCCAGCCTGATGACGAAACTTGTTCAGGGACCCCTCCAGTTTGTGGTACCTCTGCTCCCAGTCAATCTCCCTCTCCTCTCCCTCCGCCTTCATCTTGGCTGGTTACGTCCCTTGTGTCTACTACACAGCTTCCTGTCATTCACAGTTTCAGTGTCATGAATATGCAAGGAACCAGCACTCAAAGTTCACAAAGGCAGCCATTGTCTTCTGAAAAAGGGGGACAACGCTGATCAAAATAAAGCATTTTGTAAGAGGATGTTTTCTACAAAAATTAACATCAATAAAAATTGATTGGTGAAGTTTTAGATCTGCGTCGGAGCTGTCAGGCAAAGCAACAAGTGTAATCTAAGTGGGGTGGATCCCAATCTCATTAAAATCACATCCTAACTTTCGCTTCATTACTTTCCGCTGGTTAGGATCTGATAACATCCCGATAAAGGTCGCCTCGAAGTGACCTTTAAGTTAAAAATATTAATGAGCCGATGACGTCAAAATTGACCAATCAGAAACCTCGTTACACCGCGGTATCGTTGTCAGACAGCGACAAACACTTCACTACCTTTTTCATATTCTAAAGGCATTCTTCATTGATTCTAAGTTTTTGTTTGAACTGATTTTGAGTTTGTTTGCTCCCACTGCCCGTTATCAGAACCTGGAGATATGACATCCCGCAAAAACAGCACCGATCAACTAACGAATGTAATTTCTTTGGCGTTTGTTTTACTGGATCGCAAATGTCAATGGGGGCTGCCGTCTTGAAAATGTGACACACGTTTAATCAGAATACCTTGGACATTGCCGCTCAATATGAATTTCCGTAAATAGCCGTAATCTGGCGAATATCCATGAAGTTATACCCCAACATTTTGCAGCCGATGATTTTATTGGCTAATCAAAGGTCAAATTGAGGTGACACCTAATGCGATGTCATCAGATCCTAACCAGCGGAAAGTAATGAAGCGAAAGTTAGGATGTGATTTTAATGAGATTAGGTGGATCTTATCTCAGTAAATGCATCAGAGTTAGCTATTTTTAGATCCACCTACCCTAAGTTTGCTTTTATCTGAACTATTCTGATAGTAAACTATGCTGAAATTATGTCCCAAAATTGGGTCTAACGAAGATAGGGTTTTATATTATATACATGTGAACTTTTTTTTGAGGTCAAAGTGGGGGATTTTCATGTAAACAAAGCAGGTAGTTCTCTGTTTCCGAGTAGGGAGATTTCTGAAAATGTGTAAAACAGCCCTCATCTCGAGTAATTTTGGACCTTAAAAAAGGGGAGTCTCCCTCCCAAAGTGGGAAAGTTTATGTGTATAGTTTTACATCTGATTCCAAGTCTGTATCTAGCAGTATTCTCTACTGCATTTAAAAATAGATTAGAAAATAATGACAACAGGGACATGATGCGAACACGTGAGCTCTCCAGCTTTGGGAGGGAGACTGAGGGCGACCAATGAAAAACCATTATCAGAAACAGCGAAAAGTGAACTAAATATCCCACAGGTGATGGACGGAATGGGTTGGTTGTGGGTGTCAGACAATGTATGCAGACAAATATTTTGACCAAGTTTTGTGAAAATTGGCCCATAAATGTATCCTTTTGTGTCTTGACAACATGTGTTTTGTTTCTAGTGTCCTACTTTTGGATCACATATGACCCAGTTCGGAACTGATTAAAGATTTCATGCAGACACAATTCTGACTAAGTTTGCTGAAGATCTGACTATAAATTGGGCCTTTAGGTTTTTTCTAAAATTTAACCCAGGGACTTTCTTTTTGACTCCACATAACCCAGTTGTAAACATATAAAATACTTTATGCAGATGTACCGTCTGACCAAATTTGGTGATGATTGGATTCAAACTGTAGCCTCTAGATCATTCGCAAGGTAAACTGTTCATGCTTTTAATTCAAAAGAACCTATAGATTTAGTTTAAACATTAAAGAGTATCCGAGAAAGTACTATAACTGATCAAACTATTGAAGATGGTATTTGACAATTAAGGCCAATTTTTTTTCCGTCTCATTCAACCAAATATTGGTACCTTACACCCATGTAAAAAGTAAAGCATAAAATCCCACTTGTCGTAACAAAACATATTTTTTCTACGAGGCAGTTAGCTATTTTTTAACATATAAAACCAAGCCACCACTTGCATTTGAGATCATGTTATATGATCAACTGGGTAATCATCTCTAGCATCTATCTATTTTTAGCTGAATTTCCCACCATGCTTATAAATAGATTTGAAAATAATGGGCATGTAAATCGATATATTTCACGAATTGTATCGTCTACTAATTAAGGCAACATTATGAAAAGCATTGACATAAACTAAAGTATATGTTTATGCAGCATTTATGCACAAATTCCCCAGAACAGGGGACGGATTTTGTACAATGTATTAGACAAAAGCAAACTGCCAGACAACGCCTTTAAGTGTATAAAAGCAATACAACATGTCAACCTCTTCCAGAATCATATCAACAATGCCAAACAAACTTAGGTCATAAAATTGACCACATTGTTGGCAATAAATATAGAATCAGACAAGCTGAACATTTATCATTCCCATAAGACGAGTTATCCCTGCAGAGTGTGGAGCTAGAATATATAGGAATGGTCCAGCCAGGCTTCCAGGCACCCCTAGAGATAGGACCAGCTAGCCTCTCATCATGGCAGCCTGGACAATCACACATGCCAACTTTATTGCAGGAAATTGTACAAAGTGTTAATATTGGTGCCTCACTCTTGTCCTGCTCAGTAAAAATGAAGCAGGCTTATGCAATAGGTACATATCCAGATCAGCAAGATCCCATTGGTTTCCATCAGATCAGGATCTACACTATTTTCTGAGGAGTCAAAAAAAATGTATAGGCATCTTTGTGTGTAGATTTGGGAAAATGATAAAAAAAACACAACAGTATCACATAATGTTGGTAAGGGTTTACACTCTTTCAGTCACTGGACCGCCTTTTGAATGTATCACAGTTGATAGTGTATTGATTGGACAGTACATTACTTGTATGGTTAGATGGACAAGATACTTCCTCTGTCAGTGCTCCCACGCACATACAATAAATACCAGAAATAAAACATGTAGCTGTGGTTTCTTGGTAAATTTATCCATTGATTTTATTTACATACACAATGAAAAATCACAAATAAGGGAAATAATAAAAATACCATTAACTGCTTTCAAGTCAATAATCCAACTGTTATGGTTTCATTTGCATTTCTTGTTTCTCTATGTTCTCTACAGGTTCTCGCCATGTTCTCTAGCCTCCATGTTCTCTAGTCTCCATGTTCTCTAGTCTCCATGTTCCCTAGTTTCCATGTTCCCTAGTTTCCATGTTCTCCAGTCTCCATGTTCCCTACATGTTCTCTCCATGTTCTCTAGTCTCCATGTTCCCTAGTTTCCATGTTTTCTAGTCTCCATGTTCTCTAGTCTCCATGTTCTCTAGTCTCCATGTTCTCCAGTCTCCATGTTCTCTAGTCTCAATGTTCTCTAGTCTCCATGTTCTCTAGTCTCCATGTTCTCTAATCTCCATGTTCTCTAGTCTCAATGTTATCTAGTCTCAATGAGGCCTAGTCTCAAAGTGCTCTAGTCTCCATATGGCCTAGTCTCCATGTGGTCTAGTCTCTATGTGCCCTAATCTCAATATGGCCTAGTCTCTATGTGTCCTGGTCACTGTGTCCTAGTCTCTATGTGGCCTAGACTCAATGTGGCCTACTTTCTATGTTCCCTAGTCTTTATGTGGCCAAGTCAAAATGTGGCCTACTTTCTGTGTGGCCTAGTCTCAAAGTGCCCTAATCTTAATGTGCTCTAGTCTCCATGTTCCCTAGTCTCACTGTGGCCTAGCCTCAAAGTGCCCTAGTTGCTATGTCCCCTAATGTCAATATACCCTAGTCTCCATGTGGCCTAGTCTCCATGTCCCCTAGTCTCTATGTGGCCTACTCTCAAAGTGCTCTAGCCTCCAAGTTCCCTAGTCTCAAAGAGCCCTAGTCTCCACATACCCTAGTCTCAATGTACCCAAGTATAAATGTGGCCTAGTCTCCATGTGGCCCATGTAAATGTAAGATAACTGACAACAGGTTTGAATCAAAATCTAATTATAGCATCAAATGTGTAAGGGACCAAAACTTAATGCACTTCCTGCTACATATCTGACCAGTTCCAGTGAATGGCTCATTACCTTAAGGCCTTTGATCTTATCATATATGGGATGAGGACAAAGGGAAAACTTAATGAGCACAGCAATTACTGTTGCTTTCCATCAAGTTTATTTATTGCTACTTTATGTATATGGCTGCTGATAACTTTCACAGCTGGCCACACCAACAAATAACAAGTCACACCTTTACGATGGATGCCTGATTTACACTAGTCAATAGAGAAAGCCCTTTCAACGACTTGATCACAGTTAGTAAAATAAGCATTTCTCTTTAATTTTTCAAGTACAAAAAAAATCAATTTCATCATCACTGAACTTTTGTGCAAGAAAGCAAAACTTTATGAAACTGCAATAATGGATTATATCTTTAACCCTGAAAGATGATCAGAATTACAGGAATATGTGACTGCTGTCCTCAAATAAGTTTGTCATAAGGTTGTGAGCATCAAAACCATTGCAATGGTTTTCAACTATTTATAGCTACTTGAAGCTCAACAATATAAATGTTTAGCTCATTTTGCAATAATTTAGTAAACCAATATAAAGTGGAGATGAGGTTATTTTATGGGTCATAAATAAAAACTACACAATTAATTAATTTTGATGCGCAACATTTGTGTCAAACTCTTGGTTTGTTTATTTGGTTTATATTCCAACTGACAGTATTACAGTTATCTGGAGATGGAGTCCACCTGAAGCAGATATAGTGCTGCCTTCACTGTGTATAGCATGCCCTGAACACCTTGCATGATACCACACCCAGTCACATTATCCTGACACTGGGCCAACCACTTGTTGAACTACCCTCATATTTGCTTGAGCGTTAGCAAGGGAGCTATACCATTACCATTTTTAAAAATTTTGATATGTCACAGCCTCGAATCGAACCCGGGGCTTCCCATACCTGGAGCTGACACACTACCGATTTCGCTAACGTGTCCGGTCCACACTTTTAGAACTTGTACAATGGTTATAATAGAACAAGTATTGAAATAAAATGTATTAAACTTTGTTCCTACATTCAGATGTCTTTTTAATGAAGTAAATGTTCAAATTATGTTTATAGCATTGATAAAATGTAAATCAATGGCGATGATAAAATGAAGACAATCTCTTGAACATTTCTTATTTGTCCATTATAAAAATAAGGTACTTTTTGTTGCAAGTTTCTCAGAGTGCTATATATATGAACATCTGTCCTACCTTTAATACTAATACTTATGTTGAACCTTAACAGTAACTAAAATCTGGCATTTTTTCAACTGACCAAATGATAAAACCTTCCCACATGGAAGTTCTTGCCCTCACCAGGACTCCAACCCACAGGATGAGGGGATGAGCAGTTGCAAGTCAGGGACTCTAACCACTTGCCCAGTGGCGCCCTCCGTCCACCCCACCCTATAGAGGATCCATGCACCACCCCTAAAATTCCAGGATTATACATTTATACATCTATTAATGCTATAGCACGTTAAAACATGTAAATACTTATATTTCTTATTTATAAACATATTATTACCAATGAAATACAAGATTAAATAGTAAAACACAAATGGATCTAGTTTCAAAAATATCTCGACACCACATTGTGGGTTCAGTTCAGGCAGGTGATCACTTTGTCACTAATTATTTCCGTATTTTAACATTCTACTGCGTCTTTTCGTAATGCTGCAATTTAAACTTTTGCAGCTATTTTGATCTTTTCCTGATTGGTCAAAAATAATGGCAGTGTCTGGTAAACGTGCTAAACTGGACATTGGTCAAATCATTGATTGGGTACATCAGTGAATGCTTCTCATGGACACATTGTCAAAATAAAAATATGACTTGTCTTTGTTTTGCTGTTCTGAAAACATAATTGCTTATGTTTGCCCGCCATGCAATTGTTGTTAATATATAGTATCGAAATATCGAACATTAAAAATGTCTCCCAAATACAGCTAAACAACTTAGGAAAGAATAAAAATTAAATGATTTTAGCAAGCATTTATCAATGTTGGTAGCTCTGGTTGACAAAACATGATTAAAAATTCACACCCACACACGCCCCCACCCCCTACCCCCCCACAACCTGGATCCGCCACTGATAAAGGAGCATACATGTATAATGGCTATAGCAAAAACCACAACACTGGATGACACATGGTTCATTCTCGGTCATAGAGACAGTACTCTTCATTTCTTTAATGCAAGTTTCACATTCAAAAACAACTTTTTTTTTTTTTTTAAGTAAATCGCAGTGACCAATTATGATCATTATAAAGAATTATAGCTATTTTGGTGCACCAAAGAAAAAATTCTGGGTAGACCCACAGACACACTGCAGGTCAGCTGGAAGACCTTCCTGCATCAAGTCCTTTGCCACGAACAATACTCAAACATACTTGGCGATAAGCTGAGTAGAGTTACAAATTGACGACTCTACCACCATGCTAAAAATGTACAAGAACAAACTTCAAGACTGAGTTCCATTAAAGGTGGCATCCGCCAGTTTGGACCAATTTTTTTTCCTCAAATAACTAAATAGGTCATTGTTACCTGAAAAGATCTTGTAAAATGTTGCTCATTGATGCCCTAGATCAGTGTGAACAGTGAGACATAAACCTCCACTTGTCATTACAAACAGGTATTTCCTATCTGAGCCACACTGCAGAGATAGCTATTTTTAACTAGGAAAACCATGTTACAACTTGCTTTTAAGATGACGTTATATCGTCATCCGGGTAAGCGGCTCTGACATACATACATGTATCTATTTTACTCAGAGATCACTATCGAGCTTATTTATAGCTTTGGAATTATTGAACTGAGATGTGACTCATCGAAATTTGTATTGTCTAACAATGAAGGCAGTGTTCAAAACCGTCTTTACATTTACCAAAGTATGAGTTTATGCATACATTATGCACAAATTCCCCAAAGCAGTGGTAAGGTATTGCTACATGAATTTGAGGATACCACCTTCAACAAAAGCCTAAAAGATGTATCTTTGTTGATCGAGTCTTGGTAAGGTTTAACTTTTAGCCTGCTAAATACAAACTGACCAGGTTTAGATAAATAGTGTAGTTCCGGATAAGCCAGCTACCACTGGAAGCTGTCTGATCAGGATCTGCTCTATTGCAGCTTAGTATGTACATACATCTTATGTCACCACTGCATTAGAGTTTTTGGAAAATACCGGTAATTTGCGTTTTTTACTGAAAAATGTAGCAAGATATAAGTTTATAAAAAACATGACAAGAAAAACCTCCCCTACCTGTAATGAATCACTAGAACCATTGTGACTCCAGAGCACAGCATCAACAACATGTATAGAGAGCAAACACACCAACTCATAGCAGCTCAGTATCAGCAAGTATAACTCTGACAGGAACCAGTGACACCACACAATTTACAGTTATAAGGTTGATGACATGTGAACTGTAGTTGTTATCAATTGATTGAAAACCCAGCTTGCTAACAGTCAGTAAATGAACATCTTTTAAATAAAATTATTAAATAAAATTAATTAAAGAGTACCGTCAAAAAGCTACTGGTAGCTATTTTTATGCTAATTAAACATACAAACATAAAAATAAAATGTCAAATTTTTACTAAGTGCAAGAGGTAGAGAATGCAGTTTTGCTAAAAGATTACTTAATGTCCAGGAAAATTGAGGGAACAGTTTTTACTCAAACTGACATTTAAGTATAGTAATTAACCGATGAATAAAAATCTCTTACCATTTTTATGACAAGACAACATCATGACAAATAATCAGACAGGTACATATAAGTAGTTTTTTACGACACTACCAGCACCAGATGTTATACCGACCCTCGGCATTGCTAAAAATAGTCATTCATAATAATAGGCATACATGTGAACTCTCCTGTTTTTGGAGGGAGACTAGTTCTTTTAAGGCTCAAAATAACTTGAAAATGACAGGTGTTTTACACATTTTCAGAAATCTCATTAGTTGGAAACAAATAACTTTCTATTTCGTTCATACGAAAATAGCGATATCTCTGCTTTGCAAGTGAAAATCTCCAACTTTGACATAAAAAAAAGTTCACATGTATGAATAGGCCCAATTAAAACATGAAAACTATGACCCGTCTAACCATAAGGTGCACATATATCATGTGTGAGTAATACACAATGCAATTTTCTGGCCAACTTGACCATGAAACGAGGCCAAACCGGAAATAATTGCCCAAGTGGCCTCCTTTGTAGAGGAGCAGCATCATTTACAATTCCTGGTTGAATCTGAAACCAACTATCAGGGGGCAAAATATTGTGTGTGCAAGGGTTATACAAAATTTCTGCCATTGTTGGGCCAACCTGAACATAAATTATAGTAAAACAAGCAATGAAGTCCCCTTATGGCCCAGTGAGAGAAATAGCATAATATACTTTTCTTGATTGGAGACCCAATCAACCATCAGATGCCAACATATTGTGTGTAGGTTATACACAATCTCTCCTGTTGCTGGGCCATCTTGAACATTGGTAATGGTCAAACCAGCAATTAGCCTACTATTGGTCCAGTGAGGGAGGTAGCATAATACACCCTTCCTGGCATAGCCCCCAACTGAACCATCAGGTGCCCACATATCATGTGTGGGTTATACATATCCCCTTCCATTGTTGGGCCAACAAGAACATTGATAAATGCCAAACAAACAATTAGTTTCACAGTGGCTCTGTGGGTGAGACAGCATATTATAACCTTCCCTGGTACAGCCCAAAACCAACCATGAGGTGCCCACATATCATGTGTGAGTTATAAACATCTCCTCCCATTGATGGGACAACAGGAATATTGATAAAGGCCAAACAAGCCATTAGTCTCCCAGTGGCCCAGTGAGGGATGCAGCATCATGTACCCTTCCTGGCTGGGAGCCCCTCCAATCATCAGGTCAAAAGTCAATCCAATGGGGAAAACATAATTAGTAAGACTGGGATACACACTGATTAATGGAAAGAATGTCACCAAGATCACTTCTAAGCATATTGATCGGCCAGTACATGTATATTAAGCGTCTTTATCTTGCATATGACATCCTATCATTTATCGATGACTGATAATTCTGCTGAACATATTATGAACAGAAAGGAGATATTATTAAACAGTTCAACATGTTATACCAAGAGATATTCAGGAGCATAAATTTTCAGTAATATTTGCTTGACCCGCAAAACTCCATGATGGAAAAAAAACATGGAACCTAAATATACAACTGATACCATTATTGAAAATCAACCATATAGTCAGCTCTGTGGTTAAAATTTATTTTTACCTGAAACCCATATCGTGTCGATTAATACATTCGGAAAAAAAATGAACATTTAAAGCTTTATATTTCATGATTTGTACAGTCTTAAAGGTGGTATCCGACAATTTAGACCAAATATCTTTTTCTCAAATAACAAAATAAGTCATTGTTACCTGAAAAGGTTCTTCAAAATGCTGTTTGTTGGTGCACTAGATTTCTTTGAACAGCAAAACATAAATCCTCACGCGTCATTGCAAATAGGTTTTTCCTATCCAAGCCACGCTGCACAGAAAGCTATTTTAAAACTTAAGAAAACCACATGACCGCTTTTTATTGAGATCATTTTACAAGAACATCCGAGTAATCTGCACTGACGTCGGACATCTATTTTTAGCTGAAATCCGGGCCATTGTACTTACATATAAGTTTGGAAATAATAGGCATTACCGGTATAAGCGATATATATTTCACGATTTGTACTGTCTTACAATTAAGCTGGTATTATAAACAGCCTTTGTTTAAACTAAGGTATAAGTTTATACAGCAAAGTTGCAAACATTCTCCAGAACAGGGATAAGATATTGTTACATGTTTGTTACATGTATTAGATATAGACAAACTGTCTGACACCACCTTTAACAATTGAGACAATGTTATAAAAGCCTCCACTTAAACTAAAGTATAAATTCATGCAGCAATTCTGCACAAAATTCCCAAAAGCTGGGGTAAGCTGTACATGTCTTAGATACAGGCTGTCATATACCACATTTAAAAGACAAATCCAATCTTATATGCAGCAGCATAATAATTTATTGAGGTTTATTTCAGATAATTGTTTTACCCAAAGTAGCATTTTTTTAAAATGTAGGAACAGAGTCGGTGAAACTCAAGCAGAAAATATCCCTCTGACTCAAAACTTTTCCAGGTGTGTTTATCAAGATTGACTCAGCTTCAGTAAAGCCTCCATAATTATCCACAGCCAGCAAATAATCACTACAGATTAACCTGTTTATAAAATAACCCTTACCATGCTGCATTCAAATAAGCATATGATTGTTTTGTTGTTGTTTTTGTTACATCGCACCAACACAATTATGGTCAAACTGGCAACGTTCAGCTAATTTTTGGTGGAGGAACCACTGGCGCACCACAGGTTAGCTGGAAAACTTCCCAACATGAAAATTATTGCCCCAATCGGGACTCGAACCCACGTGGTGAGGGGCGGAAGCGTTTCAAGTCCGCGACTCTAACTCAGATAAGCAAATAAGGTCTTAGCAATTTGTCAACAACAACATGCTAAGGTAGCAATTCATGGTTGGAGATTATAAAACTTGTGATTGAGGCTGAGACAAATCTCACGCATCTATTGGTCAGATTATTAATTTTATTTGAATCCAGCCAATCAGATGATTGAGTATGGTCTTAGACTCAAACCCAAAAGTTTTATAATCTCCAACCCTGACTGTTACAGACTTAACAATGAATAGTGCATATCCTTATTAAATAGCTCCTGGCTGATCTGGATTAACACTATTTTCCTTAGCCTGATCCCTTTTTGCAGGCTTAGAGTTTAAACTCGCTCAATGGTGGAAAAGTACTTGAAATACAATTATGCTTTAACTGGGCTATAGCCTGGAGAAGAATATTTCAGGAGGACTGTGTTTGCATTTTTATATTATTATTTCATATTCCCTTATTTTTTAGCAAATACATGTATAATATTTATATTATGGGATTAACCTTTAATGTAAGGCACGAATGTGTCACATGTATACTCAAATGGACCAGTCATTCTGCAAAGTTGGCAGCCAGTTTGTGTAACGATGATTAAAGTTATAAACAAAATAGAAAGTGGTTCACTAGTATAGAACTAATAAAACAGGAAGAATAAATTACTGTTTTTCTGTAATACCGATACTTAATACAATATTCCTGCATTCTATACACATTATTATTATGCCCTTAAGAGATATGCCAATATTATTCTTAACTACAAAACTTACCTTTTACATACATGTGAACTCTGACTTTTGGAGAGAAATGGAGAGAGACTCTTACTTTTAAGGTTTAAAATTACGGTATTTGAAAATGAGTGGTGTTTTACACATTTTACGAAATCTCCCTACTTGGAAACAGATAACTTCATTCTTTGTTTATATGAAAATAACAAATCTCCATTTTTGCAAGTGAAAATCTTCCACTTTGGCCTCAGAAAACGTTCAAATGTATGCTTTTATACAATGTAAAGATATGATACAGGAGTCATGAAGATTTATTTATATAAATATAAACACACAAAGGAAACACTAATGACAACTGAAGGGTTTTAAGAACCAATTAAATTTAACCTTTTTCTTCCCAGAAAAATAGTGCTAAAAATATAACCCTTGCATTCTTCTTTGTAATAATTAATTAGAATTCTAAAAATAGCCATCTTTTCTCCTTTCTCTGGCAAAGAAGAGGTAACTGAAGAAAATACCTTCAAATGTGTTCCAGCTTGCTCCGTAACAGAACTCTAGGAGTAAGAGGTGTGGTAGATATAAATAGAAACAACAATTCAATTAACCCGTAGCCTGCTACATTTGTAAACAAATTAAATAACCCGTATTAATTCTTTTTTATTTGCTCTCAACAACATTCAAATTTAACAACAGTCATATTGCTTTGGATTATTCAGCATGTAATGTAGCTGCAGGTCAGACAGCTGCACCCTCTACAGGGAGGTCTGGCCAATTTGTGCTAAGCAGGAGAAGTGTTTATACTCAAGTTATTGCCCTACCTTGAGTATTGTAGTAGGCTCTTGGGGATGTTGTAAAAAAAAAAAACTACCTCCTCAGAACAATTTACCCACCCTAACCCTAGTACCATAGTAGATGTAAATAGCTTACATTAACTCTTCTATTACAGTAGATGCAGTTCTCACAGATTGCCAAGCAACCTTGTGCAATGTTTCTTTTATTCAAATCTTAGTTGTTTTTTTGTACTTAAAATGCCTTACTTGATACTTCTTCCTCATTTTTCTTTTATAAAAAATTCAAACATGCATGAACATAATGTATATAAGTTCATTGTATCTGTTTTAACTCCAGAGGCAGGTGCCTACTGTTAGTTGTTTCACTTTGATGGCGTATTTTTATTTACACAGTTTGTTTGATAGAAAAACCTTCAGGAAGTGTGAGGTTTGGAGCGTTCCACAAACCAGGTTAAAGCATCCCAGTCGGTCCTTTTGCCGAGTGACCGTTCCATGTGGCGGTAACTGATGTTTTTTCTTTTTGTGTGTTATGTCTCGTCGCTGTCTCGCCGCTGTGTTTTTGTCACATTTACCCTGTTTGCCTTTGTCTAGAGGTAGATTAAAATTTAAATATCTGTAAAAATTTTGATACAACCTTTTCTTATTT
Organism: Sinonovacula constricta; assembly: GCA_007844125.1. NCBI lineage: Eukaryota > Metazoa > Mollusca > Bivalvia > Cardiida > Solecurtidae > Sinonovacula > Sinonovacula constricta. Next base: position 51,024,846 of record CM017557.1, read on the forward strand.
ACCTGTAAGAAAAATGGTACTTATAATATATTTGTTGGTCTATTTGTCAGGTAACAACCTTTAAGTTATTTGGGGACAATTCAGTATTTTGCAAGGATCAAGAGCAACCTATCCAGTTTTTAACAGCAGTTTACGAAGTTTAAAGTTTGGGAATAATAAGACATTCTACCGGTTTGCCACTTAAGAAGATCTTGGTTAGTTGTGTTTTTCGAAATACATGTACATGAATATTTCAGCAACAAGTTACAGTCTTTGCCTTAATTTTTTCAAACCACTTGCCCCTTTGGACAAGCCACTGGGAAAAATTGGTTTCACTAGCTCGAAAATCATTGCAAACCATCAAGCCGGGGCCTTCGTCTTATATAAACCAAGGCAGGTCTTTCTGCCATTGGGTTTTAAACAAATGCTGGCGTTTGCCTTCATACACTTTTTTGTTTTCTGATTGATTGTTTTGTTAGTTGGGCTCAGTTTTTTGTTGTTGAGATGACCTCCATCAAAATACTTCAAATTCAACATTTACAATGTTTTGCCGACGAATCCTATCACAATAAAGTTTTCAACTTCTGATATGACATAAGTATGCAATTAACTTTCATTAGCTATATGTGCAAAATGGAAATCGATTTAAATCTTTTTTATCATATTTTTGTATGCAATATCTGAGACTAAATTTCTAATACTATATAAATATATAAACAGTAATTGCAAGATGAAAATCTAATTATGAATTCTTTTTGTAAATGTTACATTGTTGCAATAGAAAATCACCATTTTGTCAATTTCGCAAATGACTTGTTGCGTACTTTAGTCATTTGATCAAAAAGCGTTTCAGTGATACAGAACACTCTCAAAGATGGCTTTACCGATCTGCTTTTATTGCCGATTTGGGTAAAATCAGACAAGCATTCAGGAATTTTAACTTGCCCGACATCAAAAGTAATTGTTCCGGGCTTCGGGAAAGCCGATTACGACGAAGACTGAAATTATGGTCATCATAGCAACATTCAGCTACTTGAGTGGAGGAAGACCCCTGACAAATGTCGGAGTAGAACCCAGTGGTACTGCAGGTCTGCTAGAATTATGTACATTAAATACTTTGCCCTGAATGGGACATGAACCCATGCAGTGAGGGGCTAAGTCGTCAGAGTAGTTACCAGACATCCACTCAATCACAAAATCAAGGGTGCCTCTCTCTGTATAAATAATCTTACTGAAATCATTTTGATTTATATCTCTCTCAAACTGTCTTTTCATGATTGGCAAAAACAGACCAATTTTTTCTTGGATCTAAAAATAAAAATATATAATTCGTATTATGTCATTAACTGTAGTGAGTAGTTACACAAAATCTAATGACTATTTGTAAAATTTAACAACAATAACTAAAAAGGCATTTTTTTTTAAATGGGGCAGATATAGGTTTTATTTACATTATAGTTAAGTTTTTCTTTTCACAATTTAGAAAAACAAAAAGGACAAATTCATACAGATTAAAAATATTGTATCTGGCATAATAGTCTTGGCACCAAGCTGACAGATATGTCATACAAAAGGGAGACAACAGTGATACGACTTAACAAGTCAAGTCATTTTAAACTACATGTTATGCCCCTTGTTTTATTTTTTTTTCAATATGTTTATAGGTTATGTATATGTACATTTAATTTTCTTATGATGTCTTCATTTGTGATCCAAAAATTAAAAGCTATACACCATAAGAATGCTCTTGAAATTCATATTTTTAAAATATAATATTTTTAATATTGATAAATGCACAATGATCCACAGAAATAAATAAAATTATTGGCTCATCCTTAATCAAAATGAACAGTATATCTTTTTTGGTCATATTTTTTTACCTTTTAAACTATCAAAATATAGTTTTTGATATTTAAAGTACTTCATAAAAGCTGTTTAATTTTATATAAAATTCAGTAAAATAGACTGAAAAATAAAAACACAGTGGTGAGTTTAATACAGCACATATTTTCAGATTTTGGCCTGCATTAGCTTCTGCCTTCAAAGACGGCTGCCTTAAACTGTCTTACCAGTGCCTATGACATCACATAGAAACTATCTTTTAGTGTATCCATTCTAATCTGGCTTCTATTGTTGTTAACATGAATGTCATTCAAAGCAGGACCTGCAACCCACTCAATTCGTTTAATGAAAACTGTCCGTTTTCATAAGGAAAATGCCTCAATATGTTAGATTAATAAACCCTTCTAATATTATCAATTAACCAACTATGCATATGTGGAGCATATGAAAATGTATATGAGGTGTGCTGCAGGTCTAAATATATGATAAAACAACCATATTTATTGAGTAACAAAGTAAATCTGTTTTCAATTAATGTTTGTTTTTTTAATTACGTTAGGAAAAGTTTTTAACAAATATAAAGTTGAGTTTTACTAAACTTCCAAGTCATGAAATTTGCCATGTCATTTTGATGAAAAAACAATACATAGTTGAATTTGACCTGATCAAAATGGCTTCAAATCCAACAATATGTCTAAATGATTAGACCAATATACTTATAGCTTTTTTATAATTGGCAAAGGATTTTATTATTTGGAAAATGTCTCCTGATGACTTAAAATAAACGTTTATTTAGATTTGTTTATTTCAAATGATTTTAGTGGCTCGTCAAAATTGCATATAAGTTGTAACCTGTGATATGTCAGATAAAAAGAATGCAGTGAGTGTTGTCTGCATATTGCTCAGGCATGGAAATCGGGATTTTGTGCTCTTGCACAAACTTAACATCATGTAATCACAAAGAAACGTGTCTTTTTGGCAACTTTGTTAATGTATATTTTATATTTAAACAAAAGCATTGAATGTCACTTCCAATAAAATGCAATAACTTACCATTTGTGCAAGAATTATAATGTTTTGATTTTTAGCGGAAGTACCAACTTACTAGAACACCGTTACACTTTGGTACCCTCTCCCGGTAGAGGCTTGACATAAACTAGTGCGGTCCGATATGTACAAATGCGTAAGGTCCGATTGCGTGATGTCTACGCCTTCTTATGAATATGTATAAACGGTCTAATACCAACACATAAGGTTTGCGCATTCCGATAACCACACTTCCTTACATTTTCCTATGTATCATTACGTATCCATGACGATTTCGCACTATGTAAGCTTCAAAATATAAATTACTACGGTCTGATTAAATGTAATGTGTAAGGTCCGTTTGCTGATTACCACGCCTCCTTATAAATATGTATACATTGTCTCAACGCGCAAGGCCAGATCCAAAACGCCGTTATTTTGCGTTGAATAAATTACATATTTGAGTTAGTTTGTAAAACCAATCAAGTAACCTGTTTGGTTGGTTTGTCTTATACTATAATTTGTTTCCAAGCGATAATCAATAGCAAAACACTTCTCATAAAGAGGATATATAACATGGAGTTTCCTTACAAATAAATAAATAAATTTCTTAAATATCAATTTTAGAAAAAATCAAAATTGTATGAAGGATTATCTTAAAATTTGGCATACATGTCAACATAAAACACATAAGTTGTGTTAATTTTCAAAATTTATATATTATTGATTTCACTTGCTTTACTTTAAACCAAAGCCTGTTCATATTTTAATTCAAAGATAATTTATTATGAACATAATTTTTTATTTGAATAAACCTCATTTTAAATATGATAAATCTCTTTAAAAATCGTTAAAGATTTGTATCTTCCTTGTAATACCTTTATATTAAACTCTATTTAACTATAATAAAATAATCAAGCCAATCAGATAAAATGAATGCAAACACGTATCAATAAAACATAAGATGAACCTCTAGGAACAAGACCCTAGAGAAATAGTCTCTGTCTATCAAAAAAAAATAGCATAAGTCTGCATTATTTTGAAGCACTAACAGCGTGCTCACCAGCAGATGCAATCAATGTTAACTTTTTTTCAGGCTCAGCATGATAAGCCCAACTTTCATTCCTATTCACAATTTCATTTAGGCGTCTTTTGTTGCAATTACTAAATGTATTAACATTTTCTGTTTCTTATTCAACAAGCTTTTCTTCCTGCTCCAAAGTCAGAATATGACGGGCCCATCTAGCACACGCTTTCTTAAAAAGTAATTTCTCAATATGTGATAAGAGTGATGATGAAATGATGCCATATACTTGAAAAAACATTGTGATTTTCCCTTCAGCAACCACTAAAAAGAAACTGCTGTGATGAATTAGTTGAAGAATTATTTAAAGTTAAAAGTTTATCAGATATACACACAGACCATTACCACATGGGTTTGGGTCCTGGTCAGGGCTAAATATCTCATATGGGGAGGTGATGAGGATTGCACCAGTGGTTCTACTTCGACATTTCTCCGCAGTCTTCCTCAACCAAAAGTTTGCCAGACATCGCAAATGTAACACTAATGTTTTGGTTCATTGTAACAAATAAAATATGCTTTAACCTTTATATAGCCTGCTAATTATAAACTAATAAGACAAAGGCAAAATAGTGTATATCTGAACTGTAGATAGTTCCCTCATCAGCGAAGATCCCTTATCGAGGCAGCCATCTTTGATGGCAACTTCAAGGGATATTCAGTTGTATTGTACAGAAGAATAAATTTTATTTTCTTGTAATTTCTTCATTTGTGGTCCAAAAATTAAAAGCTATACACCATTGGAAAGCCCTTGAAATTCATATAGATAGTTGGCACATCAGTGAAGATCCCTTATCGTGGCAGCCATCTTTGATGGCAACTTTAAGCGATTTTCAGATGAATTGTATAGAATGGTAAATTTTATTTTCTTGTAATTTCTTTATTTGTGGTTCAAACATCAAAAGCTCTACATCATTGGAAAGCTCTTGAAATTCATATCTTTGGAACGCAATATTTTTCAAATAGATAAATGCACAAAGAACTAGGGTGAACCTTAATCCAGGCTCGCAGACTCTTGTCCAATCATTGACTTTTTGCTACTACTTTTACCATCATAGTACGATAAGTATACATCAATATTTGTCCACTGAATGATTGCTGGCCAGAGGAACTTTATACCCATTTTCACAGCAGTGTCAACGAGTCCAAGTAGATGGAATCCCTGCATCACATACATCACAACTACATTAGATATATGTCTACAATAAAGCATTGAGACAAGTTGACAATTTCTTCATTCAAATCTCAATACATGTATCACACAAATCTTTCCTGTTAATAATACCCATTTCCTGAAGTTATCCGCATTGTATTAAATTCTTCACTACAAAATTCAATTATTCTGTTTATTACAGAATAATTATTGACTTGGAACAGTTAAATGTATGCAGAAAGTCAACTCTATAGAAAAAGAGACATCATGAAGGGCAGTCTGGGCTGTTGTTACAGTTACCATTAAATTGTCTGGAATAAAAAACTTTGGTCTGACGTTACATAAGATAAAATAAACTAAAAAAGTAGGAAGACACAACTGCATAAGTGTATAATGCCAGGTTATTTTCAATTTACAAAAAGTTGTGCCCAAAATAAGTGAGTGCCCAAAATAAGTGAAAAAATAAAGGGTTTAAAAGTAAAATAAAGCTCAGGGGCGTGCCTATGCGACTTTTGAGTTTACGCACTATTCCTAGGAGAGTCGGAGAGCATGTCCCTCTCCACCTCTTTCCCCTCCTCCCCCACCTCGAAATTTCTTTTGTCATTAGAACGCCGTAGAACAGGATTGCAGCAGAATGCTTAGAATTCGGAAAAATGCCTAAATTACAATTTAAATAATGAACACAACTGATAGTACCCTACCCGGCCCAGACGATTATTTTTATGCGCTTAGGACGTTTTTATTGTTTCAATTTCTGCAAGCAACTGTACGCACGTGCGTAAGTGCGTAAGCACAGGCATGCCCCTGAAGCTTATTTCAAGTTTTAAAAGGATCGTGGTGGGAGGGGTAGCATATCTTGCTAGGAGACCTGATGTTATTCGAAGACTTAGATGATGCTATGAGACCAAATGAAAACTAATGACTTCTGTGTACTGGAAGGAAGAACTGATGACAATTTGTATCTGGAAGTAAAGAAGCAATGAACTAATATATATATACTAATACACTGATAATCTACAATTATGATCATTTTTACAACATCCAGATTTTATTAGTGGAAACTGCAAACCCTGTGTAACCTCTTATGGACTGAAGAAGTAACAATGTACATACAAGACAAAAGTGTTGAATTTTAAAACTAAAGATTAAAAGAAATTATTGATTTTGGCCCATAAGATTGATTTCTATAAAAACTCATTGGTTTTTCCACATGCATCATAAAAAACTCTAGTTCTGATATGTAACATTAACACTGTAAGCTGACAGTCAATTGTCCTTGCCATCTTGTAACCCTTTTGACTGCTTAGCTTCCCACTGCATGGGACTGAGTCCAGTTCAGGGCGAAACAAGAAATGTCTTTAAAAAGACAAACGGCGTCGGATTAAAAAAAAAAAAAGGAAAAACAAGAAATTTCTTTTAAAAGGCTATGCGGCGTTTGTGAAGCATTAACTTACACATTTTTATCGTGTTTATGTTTCTATTGAATATAAATTTGTGAGAAAAATGGCATGAAAATGGTGTACATTTTTAAACTAGTCGCTCGCTCTATCTGCGCCTCATAATTCCCACGTAATAGGCACTTAAAGTTACGAAGTAGTTAGATCGTGCCGGAAGTGAACGGTCTGCTTTGCGGCATATGGCAGAGTTGATGTTTAAACAAATGTAGGATCAAGTGACATTTTATACACTATATACAATAATACTGTAGGAAATGGGGTAATTGGTAAACTGGAAATTATCTCCCTTGTTTGTCAATATCCGAGGTATTCCAAAGAGTAGGTAGGTCCTTTATAGTCGGAATTCTTGGACTTTATCGCCCGTTCTTTTGTAGATTTTGCAGTTACAAAGGGTGAAATTTCTTTTGCACAAATATAAGCTTAAAATCCATTTAAATACTTATAGAGAAAATGGAAGTGTTTGTTGATGATGGTTAACTTGAAAGTCAAAGAAGTCAACATACACTCCAAAAAGAACAAGCATAAAAACCGAGTAAAACAAATGAAAGGACCTACTTGCATTTAGAGGTTATTCAGGGGAGACTATTCATTAATGTCACTCATTGATATAGACTTGTTTATGACTTAAATACCTGTATAAATAACTATATATCGCCACCCCGAGGACGTTTATTAGAAACACTACGGTATATGATGCTATTAGGAATTTCTACCAATGCGAATCGCTCTGATATTCATTTAGGCTAGCCTTGAGTCAGCATTTGTAAATAGGTCAAAAGTGAGGTTAGACAGCTACGCCGAAAAAACACCTTAATGTGGGAAGGTCTTCCCGAGGGCTTCGTTGTGCCGGTGGTTTTACCTAGACATTTGTCTGGGGTCTTCCTCCGCAGAAATAGCTGGATGTTGCTATGATGGTCATAATTGGTCACTGTGATGTATTTCAAAAATGTAAATATTAAAAATATATTGTTCTTCCAGGGCAGTAAGGTTGTTAATTTCCTTTCAGTTGGTCACAGGGAGTAGTGAGGTTAATGGTTTATTAATAGAACCGTAGTTCTTTCAAAAGATAAAGAAAGGAAAGAACACGTTTTGTTTCTTTCAACACTCCACCACAACAAAACTAGGAAAAAATAAAGTTATTATTGAGATCTCCAGCTATCATTGACATAGAATGACCAACACACGTCTTGGTAGAACCATTGTTACTGGTAAACAAGAATCTTCCCAACCGGAGGTGTTTTCAGCATGACTGGACTTTTTATTTTCAATTTTAACATAATTCAACAATCACAAACAGTAACTTATCTTGTCAGTTCAACAAAACAATAAAGATGGCTGAACTTGTAGGATTATGTTTTTGACATTGATTTTAAGAAGTAGACTTAGATTAAGTAGCTAAAATGACTATATATATTGTAAACTGGCTTACTGACTTGGCATCCTAAACCCTCTGCCTCTTGATCCTGGAGTACCTCTGCCTCTGGATGGAAGGGCATGGAGACCCTCTGCCTCTTGATGGAAGGGCATGGAGACCCTCTGCCTCTTGATGGAAAGGCATGGAGACCCTTTGCCTCTTGATGGAAGGGCATGGAGACCCTCTGCCTCTGAGTGGAAGGGCCTGGAGACCCTCTACCTCTTGATGGAAGGGCCTGGAGACCCTCTGCCTCTTGATGGAAGAGCATGGAGACCCTCTGCCTCTTGATGGAAGGGCCTGGAGACCCTCTGCCTCTGAGTGGAAGGGCCTGGAGACCCTCTACCTCTTGATGGAAGGGCATGGAGACCCTCTGCCTCTTCATGGAAGGGCCTGGAGACCCTCTACCTCTTGATGGAAGGGCATGGAGACCCTCTGCCTCTTGATGGAAGAGCATGGAGACCCTCTGCCTCTTGATGGAAAGGCATGGAGACCCTTTGCCTCTTGATGGAAGGGCATGGAGACCCTCTGCCTCTGAGTGGAAGGGCCTGGAGACCATCTGCCTCTTGATGGAAGTGCCTGGAGACCCTCTGTCTCTGGATGGAAGGGCATGGAGACCCTCTGCCTCTTGATGGAAGGGCCTGGAAACCCTCTGCCTCTTGATGGAAGGGCATGGAGACCCTCTACCTCTTGATGTGAGGGCCTGTAGACCAACTGCCTCTGGATGGAAGGGCCTGGAGACCAACTGCCTCTGGATGGAATGGCCTGGAGACCCTCTGCGTCTTGATGGAAGGGCCTGGAGACCCTCTGCCTCTTGATGGAAGGGCATGGAAACCCTCTACCTCTTGATGGAAGGGCCTGGAGACCCTCTGCCTCTTGATGGAAGGGCCTGGAGACCCTCTGCCTCTTGATGGAAGGGCATGGAGACCCTCTACCTCTTGATGGAAGGGCCTGGAGACCCTCTGCCTCTTGATGGAAGGGCCTGTAGACCCACTGCCTCTGGATGGAAGGGCCTGTAGACCAACTGCCTCTGGATGGAAGGGCCTGGAGACCCTCTGCCTCTTGATGGAAGGGCCTGGAGACCCTCTGCCTCTTGATGGAAGGGCATGGAGACCCTCTGCCTCTTGATAGAAGGGCCTGTAGACCAACTGCCTCTGGATGGAAGGGCCTGGAGACCCTCTGCCTCTTGATGGAAGGGCCTGGAGACCCTCTGCCTCTTGATGGAAGGACCTGGAGACCCTCTGCCTCTTGATGGAAGGGCATGGAGACCCTCTGCCTCTTGATGGAAGGGCATGGAAACCCTCTACCTCTTGATGGAAGGGCCTGGAGACCCTCTGCCTCTTGATGGAAGGGCATGGAGACCCTCTGTCTCTTGATGGAAGGGCATGGAGACCCTCTGCCTCTTGATGGAAGGGCATGGAGACCCTCTGTCTCTTGATGGAAGGGCATGGAGACCCTCTGCCTCTTGATGGAAGGGCCTGGAAACCCTCTACCTCTGGATGGAAGGGCCTGGAGACCCTCTGCCTCTTGATGGAAGGGCATGGAGACCCTCTGCCTCTTGATGGAAGGGCATGGAAACCCTCTACCTCTTGATGGAAGGGCCTGTAGACCAACTGCCTCTGGATGGAAGGGCCTGGAGACCCTCTGCCTCTTGATGGAAGGGCCTGGAGACCCTCTGCCTCTTGATGGAAGGGCATGGAGACCCTCTGCCTCTTGATAGAAGGGCCTGTAGACCAACTGCCTCTGGATGGAAGGGCCTGGAGACCCTCTGCCTCTTGATGGAAGGGCCTGGAGACCCTCTGCCTCTTGATGGAAGGGCCTGTAGACCCTCTGCCTCTTGATGGAAGGACCTGGAGACCCTCTGCCTCTTGATGGAAGGGCCTGTAGACCCACTGCCTCTGGATGGAAGGGCCTGTAGACCAACTGCCTCTGAATGGAAGGGCCTGGAGACCCTCTGCCTCTTGATGGAAGGGCCTGGAGACCCTCTGCCTCTTGATGGAAGGGCCTGGAGACCCTCTGCCTCTAGATGGAAGGGCCTGGAGACCCTCTGCCTCTAGATGGAAGGGCCTGGAGACCCTCTGCCTCTAGATGGAAGGGCCTGGAGACCCTCTGCCTCTAGATGGAAGGGCCTGGAGACCCTCTGCCTCTTGATGGAAGGGCCTGGAGACCCTCTGCCTCTAGATGGAAGGGCCTGGAGACCCTCTGCCTCTTGATGGAAGGGCCTGGAGACCCTCTGCCTCTAGATGGAAGGGCCTGGAGACCCTCTGCCTCTGAATGGAAGGGCCTGGAGACCCTCTGCCTCTAGATGGAAGGGCCTGGAGACCCTCTGCCTCTAGATGGAAGGGCCTGGAGACCCTCTGCCTCTTGATGGAAGGGCCTGGAGACCCTCTGCCTCTTGATGGAAGGGCCTGTAGACCCACTGCCTCTGGATGGAAGGGCCTGTAGACCAACTGCCTCTGAATGGAAGGGCCTGGAGACCCTCTGCCTCTTGATGGAAGGGCCTGGAGACCCTCTGCCTCTGGATGGAAGGGCCTGTAGACCAACTGCCTCTAGATGGAAGGGCCTGTAGACCCTCTGCCTCTGAATGGAAGGGCATGGAGACTCTCTGCTTCTGGATGGAAGGGCCTGTATACCCTCTGTCTCTGGATGGAAGGGCCTGGATATCCTCTGTCTCTGGATGGAAGGGCCTGGATATCCTCTGCGTCTTGATGGAAGGGCATGGCGACTCTCTGCTTCTGGATGGAAGGGCCTGGAGACCCTCTGTCTCTGGATGGAAGGGCATGGAGACCCTCTGCCTCTTGATGGAAGGGCCTGGAGACCCTCTGCCTCTGGATGGAAGGGCCTGGAGACCCTCTGCCTCTTGATGGAAGGGCCTGGAGACCCTCTGCCTCTTGATGGAAGGGCCTGTATACCCTCTGCCTCTTGATGGAAGGGCATGGAGACCCTCTGCCTCTTGATGGAAGGGCCTGTATACCCTCTGCCTCTTGATGGAAGGGCCTGTATACCCTCTGCCTCTTGATGGAAGGGCCCGGAGACCCTCTGCCTCTTGATGGAAGGGCCTGGAGACCCTCTGCCTCTTGATGGAAGGGCATGGAGACCATCTGCCTCTTGATGGAAGGGCATGGAGACCTACTGCCTCTGGATGGAAGGGCATGGAGACCCTCTGCCTCTGAATGGAAGGGCCTGTAGACCCTCTGCATCTGGATGGGAAAACCTGGCGAACATCTGCCTCTGGATGGAAGAGCCTGACGAATGTCTGCCTCTGAATGGAAGAGCCTGGAAATCATCTGGACGGGAGGGCCTGGCAAATGTCTGCCTTTCTGATGGAAGGGCCTGGTGAAATCTGCCTCTGGACAGGAGGGCCTGACGAATGTCTGCCTTTTTGATGGAAGAGCCTGGTGAAATCTGCCTCTGGTCAGGAGGGCCTGGTGAAATCTGCCTCTAGATTGAAGGGCCTGGTGAAATCTGCCTCTGGACGAGAGGTGCGGGCAAATGTCTGCCTCTGGATGGAAGAGACTGGGAAACATCTGCCTACGGAAGGGAGCATCTGGCAACATCTTCCTCAGGATGGAAAATATTGGCAAATGCCTGCTTCTGGATGGAAGCGTCTAGCAACATCTTTCCCTTAATGAAAGGGTATGATGAATATCTGCCTCTGGATGGAAGCGTCTGACGAACATCTGCCTCTGTATGGAAGAGTCTGCCATGGATTTTTGTTGCCTATACTGGGTAGACAACTCTATCACACTGGGCAACTCTTGTCATACACACAGGGTAGACAACTATGACAGTCCCATTAAGAACTCTTGTCATCCATACTGGGTGCTATCCTCTAATTGTCTTGTCTGTAACTCTTATTGACACTGATTGTCCTATTGTTGTATATAATAGGTTGCTGAGTGATGATACTGCAGTCGAACTACAGGGATTTTCACCCCTCACAAACTACATCCTTCACTTCATTGACCGCTTTTACCTGGCCCTCCTTTCTATTCAATATCGGATTTTGCCAATGAGTGGTCTAGCAACAAATGCAAAGTATTAATAAGTTGATTACTGTATGTGGAGGGGCCACTCAATGGCTAGAGACTAAAATGTAAACTTTCCGACTCCATAACTGCCCACTGCTTACTTTATTCCTTTACACAGTCTCTACAACACAGTCTCTACAACACAGTCTCTACAACACAGTCTCTACAACACCCACATCAATCAGACTTGGAATGGACAATCCACATTCCTGAACTTTTCAGTCAATGTTTTCACCGCCGCCAACTCCCCCATGCATTTCTTGTCAAACCCCTATTTCTTTATTTGCCCTTTCTTAATCCGTTTGAACAAAAATGATGGCAGTGATTTTTTATCACCTCAGAAATACTATTGCTTGCATATATTTACTTAATAGCCCTAAAGAGTAAGCAGAGCGGGATATAGCCTTAGATGTATATCTAAATCTAACAGTCCAAATATCTCTAATGTTTCCCTCCTGCATGAAACCACATACTTTGGTATCCGGATATTCGCTTAAAAATGTAAAATTTTAAACATTTAATTAAATGTTTTGGCCATTTTGTTAAGTTATCTTTCTGCTGTCATGTCAGTGTGCATTCACGCATACGCAGGTGTAACCGATAACGGATTATCGACAGGTGGTGACACGCAGTAACGTTTATTTGGCTTCACAGTTTTAGAAATGTGCTAAAGCATGATGGTATGTATAATAACATGCTAATTAACCGCCAACGTTTGAAGCTTCTACTGATCCATTTTGTTTAGTGAATACTATCTTTAATTTTCTTGATGAACTTCAGTTTAAGAAATGTGATAAAGCTTATGTAAAATAATTTGCCAATTAACAGCCACTGCTTGAAGCTATTACGAATTTATTATGATTTCATTCGATCACGGTGATCTTGACTTATTCACATCCACTTCCTAAACAAATCATTAGTTATGCCTTCCAATCTTCAGTCCGATGTTCGGCGACATTTTGTGAGATCTGTAGACAAATTCAACATTACATATATGCTTGTTTCATCATGTGCTTCTTTATTTTTTGTTACATTTTCGTAAAAAATTATTAGCTGCTGTAAAAATTGGGTATTTAACAATTTATAACGTTTTCAAGTAAATGTGCTTCGCATGTACGCATGTTTTCTTTGATCAGATATATGTTTGATTTATTCATTTTATTGTGAATTAATTACCAAATGTTTTTTATTGTTCGTATTTCATTTATTATTAAAATGATGAAGTGCCTATGCCTATGGAAATGTTGATTTAATATTTTCCATTGAAATGACGATTACGAGTAAATTATGTCAATGGAAACGTTAGTAACCCCGCACACATCCGACTGCAACATCAGAATTAACTAAGATTTATATCCGGATATCCGTTCGGATCGTTCGACGGATATCCGGATACCAAATTAAGTTTCCTTTGACATCCCTACTTTAATTTATTTAAAAGCCCTTAAAAGTAAGCAGAGAGGGATATAGCCTTAGATCTAAATCTTGACCTAGCAGTCCAAATGTCTCTAATGTTTCCCTCCTGCATGAATCCATAATAAATCAGACATAAAAAATAAACACTTCATTTAAAAATGACCTACTCAAGCTTTTTTTCTAACTGTAATTTACTGTAATATTACCCTACACCTATACTACCATGTCAACAGGCTAATCTACCCTACTGATAGTTGCTGTGCGCAGCCTTTAGTCCTTAAAAGATCGCGAATGGCATGCCGTCACCGCGATCTTGCTAGATGTACTTACCCTAAAATGACAGATGAAAAAACGGTCCTTAAGATAAGAATATCACTGGCAAGACTTAAGAATGACCTGAGACATAGCAGATTAAGAATGTTGATGCTTGAGTAGAATAGAAACCCTCAGAAAGCCCAGAAAATGGTAGCAATGGTACTCTAAATGCAATCAACTTCTCTGACAACAATTTGCCAAGTGCGAGTCTGAATGGCAAATAAACAAGTAGTTGAATGACAGTCTGTGCACAACAGAGTGTATGATGGATTAAAATTGGATGAACAGGCCAGACAATGAACACTGTACATTCAAAGAATGAGAGAAGATGATATGGCAGAAGAATGAATCAAGTATCAAAGCAAAAAAGCAAGAATATGGCAACAACATTGTTGGTAAGGACTTAATGAAATAATTACTAGTAAATATTTCAGAGCAGGAAGCTTAATGACTAAACATAATCGAACCTAAGTAGGAAACATGAATGGAGAAAGCTTTTGATTGTTTCAGAAGCTTGGGACTTGTATGGTTAGAATGAAATATATTAAGTTGCAATGTTCCCTCAAATAGACATTTCATTTCGGCTGTCTTTCATAAGCAACTTGTTTGTAACTGTCAATGGTGGGTAAACTTTGAACTGGCCATTGCCAGTATGCAACTCTTCTCTTGCTGTCTCTGTTGGTCGACTGGTGGCTAATTCTGCTGATCGCCTGGTGGTGGGTGGAGTAACACTGCTGGTCGCCTGGTGGTGGTGGGTCGGGCAACAATCTGCTGGTTGCCTGGTGGGCAACACTCTGCTGGTCGCCTGGTGGTGGGTGGGGCAACACTCTACTGGTCGCCTGGTGGTGGGTGGGTGGGGCAACACTCTACTGGTTGCCTGGTGGGCAACACCCTGTTGGTCGCCTGGTGTCAGTGTGCAGGGCAACTCTACTAGTCTGGTGGTGGTGGGCGGGCAAAACTCTGCTGGTCGCCTGGTGGGCACCACACTGTTGGTTGCCTGGTGGTGGACGGGGCAACACTGTTGGCTGCCTGGGGTAGTGGGCAGGGCACGCTTAGCTTGTAGCCTGATGGTAGTGGGCTCAATACTTATCTACTTCTAAACACATTCTGGGCTAAAATGAGAACAAAAATACTTTGTGTGTGTGTTAAATTAACATTACTCATAACTGGAAATAATGTTATTGTATTTTGATCAATCACATGATATTGATACATCATAATATACTACGCAAGTTAAAATACTTATTAAGTGTTTGGACATATTTTGCAAAAGAATTTCAAATTTCTTTTGTCATTATGAAATTCTCTAGCCATTAGCAGACAATAAATACCAACAAGAATCAAGAAAACATGTAACTATACTGACTAGAGTAAAATTTGTGAAAATGATTTAACAACAAAATTGATCATTAATTATTCTGACAGTTTCTGATCGATTTTAAAGAATAATCTATCACCATTTTAAGGTGGTATCTGACAGTTTGGATAAAATTATGTTACCCAAACAAATTAATTCTTGTAACCTAAAAAGATCTTGTGAACTACTGCTTGCTGATTTGTGTATTGGGTTTATAGGCCCACCAAAAGTACTTCAGTTATCTGGAGATGCTGCTGCTTACAGTTGTGGAACTACCCTTATATTTGCTTGAGCATTAGCAAGGTTGCTATATCACTACCATTGTTAAGAACTTTGGCATGTCGCAGCCCGGGATCGAACCGGGGTCTCTTACCTGAAGCAGACACTCTACCAATTGCGCTACCAGATCCAGTATAAACAGGGTGATTTGACTTTTGAAAAAGGGCCAGTGACAATACAGGACTAGTGATATTTTGATCACTTGTCACCTCATAAGCACTTTATTCCTCTATTATAGAATCAACTGCATTGGGGTAGTTACTCTATAGTGCACATTTCACTGCACGGATTACTTTTAAGTGTGTGTGTTTTTTGTGTGTGTTTGTTTTTGTTTTGGTTCTCCGCCTATTCAGGAATAGATAATTCCTTCAACAATTACAAGATGGTATTTCTGTAACAGACTAATTTTCTGATAACATTTTAGGATCCTGCGGTTCAAGGTCATTTTGAAGAAAAAAATAAATAAATGCAAATTTGATCAGCAGTGACTGCCGATGAAGACATTTCTTCATATTTCTTGTCCATATGTTATGACTAATATACGCTTCCATAAAACCAAACATTGCTTTCAATACTTATTTCTTGGCATTGATCCTTCGATAAAGTAAGACTGTACATTCTAAAAAAATGGCGGAAAAAAATCGGCGCACAAATGACATTGTGAACTTCCAATTCCATTAAATAATCGACTATATCTATAATCCCATGTCAAGTAAAATACTGAAAGTAAAACTCACTGTGTAACAAAGGCTGCTATGGCTACATTTCTGTAACCCAATGGTTACAGACAACCCCACGGTTACAGATTAAAACACCACTTCTACGTTCCTTCATAACATCAACACCAGATGGACGTCAAGACAGAAATAACTCAAGACAGAAATAACTCAAGACAGAAATGACTTGCTCCTGAACACATTAGTTTGATTCTCGTGGATATTCGGTTATCTCCGACCGTCGTAACATTTCGGAGCACCTCGGCTATAGTGTTTAAACTTCTAATGCAGTTCCGAGCAAACGGAAACGTTCGATTTTCCGACTATCTCCGGATTTCAAATCGGGGTTATCTGCGTGAACAGTTTTTATCAAGTGACCATTAGCTCGTGCATCATGTGAAACACGGTACATGGTAGGAGCTCCGGGGTTTTACACTTGCGAGCTTGCAACAAATACTTTACAATTGGAATTGAGCTGCGTCTTTTATAAAATTTGATGTGTAGAACAAACACGTTTTAATTGTCTGTCAAAGTCGCAACCATCCTCAGTTAATCCAATATATGGCGTTCCCTTATGAAGCAGGCTTAAATGCCGTCTTCATTGTGCTATGAAGTCAAATTTCTGACATGTTGTGCTGTCTGTAGTAAGACGAATGTAAACACGCAAAGCTTTACAATGTTCATTGTTATATCATTGTTATATAATTAATATAGATTGAACTAAAATATTTGTACACATATACATACAGATAGACAATATATTAATCACTGGATTAATCACATTATTTGTATGAACTGACTTATCATCTGAAGGGATTTTTTTTTTCAAACGGATGGTTTTAAGCATTTAGAGTCACTGCAGATTCACTCGTGCTCATTTTTGGTTTCATTATTTGCCCAGCTACGTCTGTATACAAACCTGTGATCGAACATTAATCTTTTTGTACGATATTTTGCATTTTTTTGATTGATCTGCTTACCTTTGAAGTGCCTGAATTGCACCAAAACACAAACAAAGAAACAAACAAACAAACAAACAACAAGAACTCGCAAAGGCCGCAATGGCTCAACTAGTAGAGCGTCGGCTTGCGAATCAGGAGGTCGTTGGTTCAAACCCCGGCCGGGTCAAACCAAAGACTTTAAAGTCGGCAGTAGTGGCTTCCCTCCTAGCGCTCGGGGCTAAGGGGACAGCATTACGCCTGACTCGTCAACGTCAGTATAATGGACCGGTCGGGTTCAGTCCCTGGGCACATCATTAGTGCCCCTGTGCTAGAATGATAGAAATGACGCTTCACAGTATCGGCAAAAATGCCGGCAAATCCCAATCCCAAAACAACAACAACAAAACACACAAAAAATAACCACACCAAAACACACAAAAAACAACCACACCAAAAACAACAACACAATCTTAGCACACGCGTAAGCATGACTGGCTATATAAAAAAACCTATACACATATGCACTTACATAATGACAGACTGTGTGACCACTGTATAGCTACAATATGTAATTTTGCCCCCTAATTCCCTTGTTTGTTTTGACTTATTACTTTTATCCATGCCAAAGGATGGTGGTGAAAGTTGTAAATACTGATGCTTCCGCCGCCTTTGTTGCTGTTGCTCTCTTTATTTTCTCTGTCTGTCTGTCTGTCCTGTCTGTCTGTCTGTCTGTCTGTCTCTCTCTCTCTCTCTCTCTCTGTCTGCCAGTCTGTCTCTCAACTTTATCGGTTGAACATCTTATGGGTTGACGGGCTTATCCGACTGCATGTGTTTATGTTAAATTAAACATCGAACCTTATAGGCCTATGTGTTAATGGGTTTATCAGACTGCATGTGTTGATTTTATTGAACATCAAACCTTATGGGTTGACGGGCTTATCAGACTGCATGTGTTGATTTTATTGAACATCAAACCTTACGGGTTGACGGGCTTATCAGACTGCATGTGTTGATTTTATTGAACATCAAACCTTATGGGTTGACGGGCTTATCAGACTGCATGTGTTGATTTTATTAAACATCAAACCTTATGGGTTGACGGGCTTATCCGACTGCATGTGTTTATGTTAAATTAAACATCGAACCTTATAGGCCTATGTGTTAATGGGTTTATCAGACTGCATGTGTTATGTTAACAAGTGTATAAAGAGGACAGGTCATCTGCAGTATCGTACCTCATACTTACATTTTGTGGTTTGTTTTTGTGCTGGTTTTAAATAAATTTGAGTAAATTGTTTTTGTAGACACTAAAGACTCATAAAACTTAACTGAAGCAAATTTAAGACAAAATAACCTTACGCGTTTGTGACAGTGTATATAAATATTTATAACGAGCGCAGTAATATGACCATTAAACATCACGCATAATTACATTAAATATCAGACCACACTAATTTGTATTATCAGCTAATTTAATGTGAAGTCGTCATGGATACGTAATGATAAATAAATGTAAGGAAGTGTGGTTATCGGAATTATCTAACCTAATGTGTTGGCATTAAACTGTTTATACATATTCATGAAGAGGCGTGGCCATATCGCCATTGGACCTTACGCATTTATCCATATCAGACCGCACTAATTAATTTGAAGCTTCTGCCACCATTTCCTTCATCATGTCACATATCAAAGCTGGAAACCATTAGATCTAAACATCTTTAAACATAGACATTGGAAATTGTCATGGTCGTGTTGCTTGTAAGGATATTCCCGACGTTTTTTTTTATAATTTGTTTTTGTATTTAAAGGCTTAGATCTTTTAACGTTTTATTTATTTTTCGGTGCGTCTATGCAAATGCAACATGCGCAAAAAACGCGTGTGTATAATTCTATTTCGGTTTATTAATCTTTTAATACTCTCACTCATTCTCATTCACTATCAGTCTATCGATGTTATTTGCAGCCAATATATTGCCTATGTACCAGTTATTCGTTTTATGTTGTGCGCACTTGATGTGTGTTGGATTTTTGTTGCCGTTATTTTACATCAGTAATACAGTTAAGACAGTAGTTCCGAAACAGCAGTAGTTCCGAAACAACCACTCGATTTCTGAATGTTTGCTCGCAAAGTACTTAAAATATTGGTTCTTTTCTATCGAATTCGGTATTTTTCACATTTTTCCAAGTTTTTCCGAAGATTTTAGACGAGTTTTGAAGGGCGAAAAAAACAACAACAGTCGATTAAAAATATCACCTGCGTAACAATTTAAGTCAACACCGTTTAACGAAACTGGGGTAAAAAAACATTGTGATAAGAAAAAAAACAGTCCTAAGGTAAGCAACCAAACTTATGCATCAAAATGAGTTACCTATACCTATTCTTGGTTAACTTAATGCAAACTTTTGTTTTATGATTGTGAAAAGCAAAATATACCGTGTTTTATGTTTGTTTGTATGAGCAGCTATTCCGGAACAGCTGAGAGCAGATTGGGGTTACATCCCAGATGGGGGAAATCTCAAACATATTGAACGATTTTGTAAAAACTTCTTTTTTTTCAATAAATTCTTTTTTATACCACTCATTTACGCCCCCCACCCCCCTCCCCCCCAAAAAAAAAATTAAAAGAAAAAAAAACAACAACAAAAAACAAAAAAACAACAACAGAGCTTCTCCCTGTTTCTAGACAGAAAGGAAAAGTATAGGATTTAATCTCTTTACTTTTAATTTGTTTTTATTCCCACCTGTTCAGAATACTATTGTATATACATGTGGCTCCTATAACCAAATTAAATATGTGCTATGCAAAATGAGTTTTGTTTCACTAAAACAACATTTGAAAATATCCAGAGACAGTCCTGCATAGTAGGGAAAGAAAAACTTATAATAGACCCAGTGACATTTAGAATGTCTCAGTGTAATCATGGCTTTAAGAAAACTTCAGAAATGATTATGCATGTCCAACACATTTTCTTAATCAAAATACATCTTTAAATATGTATACCAGGACAACAAACTGAAGGCCTTTTGTTATGATTGTCATACTGAGCTATGCTGTATATCTACATTGGATTAATATACTGTTACTTACAATAAAATGGACCAATCCATATTTTGATATCAATGAAAATGTGTATCCCATATTCATACACATATATTAAAGAGATTTCTTTATCAAAATCTAGTGAAGTGATGTGCTTTGACATCATGTATGTCTGCATGTTTTCCAAGCATAACATTTCACTTTTATTTGAACATTATCATAATGACAATCATTACTTAATAAATAAAATAGCATTTGCTTTATTTTTCTTCAGGTGCATCAAGGAACTGAGCCAGGTGAAGGTACCAGTACCTGTAGCCTGCCTGCTAGAGAGGCGTCTGTGACTTTGTCAGATATTTTCATTTTGGTACAAAACTGTGTTGTAAAAGTTTACCATCACTTCAAAATAAAACCTCCCAGAACTGATCTTCCAACTAGATTACCTGTAGATAGCAAATATAATAACATTTATGATGAAAGTGCATGTCTTGTCTGGATCCCAGAACTATCCACATTTCACCCTAGTTTACACTCATTGTTAACAGATGAACAATGTAATATTTTTCAGTCAGGTATTGCAGGTCTCCCATTTGGCCATGTTCCAAGAGAACTGGCATTTTGTTTTAGGAAGGTGTTAGATGAAGGGGGAATAGTATATGCTGAAGTCTGTGGTGACCCAGTACCAAGTTCATACCCCTGGCCAGACCAACATGATATTGGTGGTGGGGTTCATCTGCCTTGTAATTACTTCATCAAGCCAGTAGCAAAGTATTTTGATCAAACACTTGCACAAGTTAAAAAGACAGTTTCAGAAATGGAACCTGGATCAACTATTTCAATTGAATGTTTGTAAGAGACTATACATATTGTTGGGATACTATTTGTCCTGTTGTACCTTCATTGCATATTACACATGTAATGAGTGTAGCAGTAAACTTGTTAATAACAACTGAAACATTTTTCATTAATTTTTTTTTATAGATTGCACTTGTAATAATGATGTTAAATTCTTAGGCTGCCATTTCTGGGGGAAAAAAGCACCTGTTGGCGGGGGATATACAGTCATTGGCAGGTTCTTGTTCTATTTGTAGTTACTCATTGCTTTGTTTTTGAAAATTTGTGTAGAAGTACCTACTCAATTCTTATAAGTGTGTATTACTTCATATTTTTCATTTTTTGCATCATTGTTTTCTTGATGTACCTTGAAATCCACCAAAACTATGTGTTTTATTTTGTTTTTCAACCCAAGTTTTTAAATTGTTTATAAGCATTAATTTTCGTAATCATATTTTTGCATTGAATGACATACAAGAAAAAATGGTGTCTCTGTTTCAAATATTTCAAAAGTATCAGGTTCAGTTCATTGATAAGGTAGCAGAAATTTATTTTGAAAATTAGGTTGTAAAACTTTAAAGGTGGTATCCAAAAATTTGCATATTTTAAATACGCACACCAATATCTGATGGCTACCTTGGAGTATATGGCCATACTTTTTGCATAAACGCATACTTCAGTCATTATAAAGACGATTTTGACTCTAACTTTATTTTTAGAATGTACTAATTGAGAAAAAAAAAATAGTCTAAATATTCTGTCTTTCTTACTCTATAAAAAGTGTGATAGTGGAATAGATACCGACATCAGAGAAGATTGTCCGGATTACTATATAAAAGTAAGTGGTCACATGGTTTTCCTAAGTTTAAAAATAACTATCTATGCAGCGTGGCTCAGATATGAAACACAAGCTTACAATAATGAGTGGGAATTTATCCTTGACTGTTCATACAGATCTTTGACATTAATGAAGAGCAATTTTCAAGACCTTTTCAGGCGCTAATTACTAATTTGGTTATATTGAGGGGAAAAAAACAAACTGTCGGATACCACCTTTAATACTTTTAAAATCAAGAAATATTTACTCTTTACTAGCTTTACTTCATAATATCATGCCCGCATAGATATTTATCGCCATAAAATATGTATGGTGCATACTTCAGAGAAATAAATTTTTATTATGAGAGCTCTACAACTATGGGCAGATAGATCAGACCTTGACCAGACTGTTGTCTAATTTGAGTCAGCACTGTCTGCTTGGTAAAAACCTCCAAGACCCAGAGGGAATGTGATAAGAAAGCCATTAAATCCATAGATGCACACAGGTTTGTAATTTGACCAAAGTTATAAAACTCATTTGTCTTTCACAATTACTTGCATAACCTAACTAGTCTTTCAAAATATGAAGATTAACCGTATTATCGGTTCTGCTTATTTCGAAAATTTATTGTCATTAACTTATGATATTATTTGACATCAATCATTTTGTTGTGTTTTTGTTTGTTACTTATGTTTTGTTTTTGTTTTTATTATTTATATGCCTACACCTCAAGGTCAGTAAAGCTGTATGCAGAAATCTGTTTTGGTTGTTTTGTTATTCCACCTTTAAAAATTAAATTAAATGTTTTCTGTGGTTTGTCTTTCGTTCACGGCCAATTGCTGCTTGCTTAAATAGAATAGTGACAGGTCATTTGACAATTAAACATAAGTTTGAGAAAGTCCCCAACTTCCGTTGTGTACTGCAGCAGGTGGAATATGCCGACATATAGACATGTTCCGGAACACATGCTCTTGTTTCGGAACTACTGCTTTTACTACAGGTAGAAAACATAGATTTAAGCGGAGAAGATGGAAACCCCTCCCAAATGTTTAATATGTGTTATGAAGAAGATACATTAGTGCTCTCAAACACATAAAGTTTTAATCAATCACTGAAAACAACAATGAATAAACAGCGATTGTTTCGTTAGTGTTTCGGAACTACTGCCTTAACTGTAATGTGCTGTATTAAACTCACCACTGTGTATTTACTTTTCAGTCTATTTTACTGAATTTTATATCAAATTCAGCAGCTTTTATGAAGCATTTTAAATATCAAAACTATATTTTGATAGTTTAAAAGGTAAAAAAAAATACAACCAAAAAAAAGATAGACCATTCATTTTGTTTAAGTGAGATTTCAGTCTGCATTAGCTAACTTTAAAGTGGGTAGTAGTGGCTTCCCTCCTAACGTTTGTGGATAATGGGACAGCATTAAGCCTGACTTGTCAGGTGTCAGTATAATGGACCGACCAGCTTCAGTCCATGGGCACCTCATAAGTGCTTCTGTGCTATAATGATAAGAAATGTTGCTGCACAGTATCGGCAAAAATGCTGGCAAATCCTAATCCCATCTTTCAACTAACTCAGATACTCTGCATCACCACCAAGGTGTGCCGATAAGGCAGCTTAAGAATTCATAAAGAGAATAAATAACATCTCAAAGCAACTTTAACAGAATTCATAAAACACATACGCGTTGACAAAGCTAGAAAAATGATGAACATAACTTACACATACACTCGCTCCAATCCTCTTTTTCCGTTTACGGCCGTAAACATGCGTATAGGTAAACCATATTTAAGAAAGCATGTTCATACATACATAATGCGTGTGTCAATGAATTGTAACTATTCAGCCCTTCCCTTTAAACTATTCAGCCCTTCCTTTTAATATCTATCTATCTCTGAATACTGTCTACTCCTCTTTCAAGTGTTACTGACAGGACGTGGTGCACGTCGGAAGTGTAAGTAAGGTTGTGAAGAAATAAAGTCAAGAATTGTGATCTTGGATGCCAAGAAAAATGTTAAAATGTTAGTGAGTGCAAGATTAGAGATTAAAAGCAGAAGAGATAAAAACAAAGACTACATGACTAGTATTGGATTCCAGCCACTGCCTGCTTGAAATGCTCAAGATCAGGCAGGGTTACAATATTAACAGGCAGTCTGTTCCAAAGGGTAATACTATGAGGAAAAAATGAGAACTTGTGATAATCTAACGTGACCTGAATTTGTCTAAAACAAAGGGGATGCATGAGTCTGGTTTGTCTGTTTGGTTTTTGTATATAAGAAGGAAGGTTTATTGCTACGATGTTATGGTATATTTTATAGAACATTATAATCCTGGCATCAACTCTTCGGTGTTCTAAGGACCTCCAGCCCAACTTCCCCTGCATAGCTGTAACACTTGAAAGAGGAGAGTAGTCTTGGTTTACCCATCTTATTTCTCGCTTTAACTGCGACACTTCGACCCCAAAACTATAGATAGTTTCCATGTGACATCATAGGCATTGATATTGCAGTTTATGGCAGCCATCTATGAAGGCAGAAGCTAACGCAGGCCGAAATCTGGAAATATGTGCTGTATTTAACTCACCTCTGTGTTTTTATTTTTCATTCTATTTTATTGAATTTCATCTCAAATTTAACAGCTTTTATGAAGTATTTTAAATATTAAAACAATATTTTGATAGTTTAAAAGGAAAAAAAATACAACCAAAAAAGGATTCACTGTTCATTTTGTTTAAGGATGAGCCAAAATTTTTATTTATGTGTAT
The DNA here is from genome assembly GCA_007844125.1 of Sinonovacula constricta. Classification (NCBI taxonomy): domain Eukaryota; kingdom Metazoa; phylum Mollusca; class Bivalvia; order Cardiida; family Solecurtidae; genus Sinonovacula; species Sinonovacula constricta. The sequence continues at coordinate 51,049,320 of CM017557.1, forward strand.
TAATTCTTTATAAATTTCTAAATTTTAAAAATATTGTATTCTAAAAATATGAATTTTAAGAGCTTTCCAATGGTGTATAGCTTTTAATTCTTGGACCACAAATGAAAAAATTACAAGACAATAAAATTTACGCTTCTATACAATTCATCTGAAAATCCCTTGAAGCTGCCATCAAAGATGGCCGCCAAGATAAGGGATCTTCACTGATGTGGAAACTATCTGTTAAACATTCAGAAGATTATGTAAGTTGACTATTGATTGCTATGTATCTCCAGGATTAGGCCTAAAAAAAATTGTTCTGTTAGGGTCACCCCACCCTACCTAAAAATATGCCCAACTCTACCATTTTTTAAGTCTGTAAAAAAAAAAAAGGTACTGTAATGAAAAGTTTTTGTTTGTTTACTTCAGCCATTGTTGACCTACTTAGAAAATATTGACTTCTGGTAATACCATGGTAAAAGTTTAGACCCACGATATCAATGGAAATTACTATAACATATTCCAGCTGTTACCTTGTAACTTGTCAATCAATCAAGGGATCATAGGATGGAGGGGCCAGTACAGTTTGAGCCAGTTCTACCCAGGAATATTAAATGTCTATGATGGCACATATTTATATTTTGTTGGTGTGTTTCTGTCTCTCTTTTACCATAAGTGAATGTGTGCTACAAAAATATAATCATTGACTATATAAAGTTACATAAAAGTTTGAACAAATCAACTAAAACACATTAGGCTTATTTATAGGACTTAGGACTAAACAACCAAGTTGTAAATTAAGCGCATGCATCCTAGTGACTTAGTGTTCCTGTTTTGTTTTGTTTTGTTTTGCTTTGTTTCTCACCTAGTAACTCTAACTTGCGTAGAGAGGCCAAGGATGTTACAAATCAGCATGTCTCCTCACTAGACTGCATGGACCCTCAATCATAGTTTACTTTAAATTGTACATCATAAGAAGATGGATTATTGTACTGGATGCTTAATTCTGCATCACAAGTAGTTAAAGACAAATGATATATTATACATAATATCTTATTATAAAGTATGATTTCTGCATGCTACACATTATTGTAGTGGTATAGCTCCTTTGATAATGCTCAAGTAAATATAAGGGTAATTCCATGACTGGTTGGCCCAGTGTCAGGATAATGTGACTGGGTGTGGTATCTTGCCAGGTGTTCACAGCATGCTATACACGGTGAAAGCGGCACTATGTCTGCTTCAAGTAGACACTGTCTCCAGATAACTGAAAAACTGTTTGTGGGTCCGTCTCCAGATTACTAAAATCGTGTTGGTGGGACAATAAACCCAATAAACATAAACAGTTGGAGGGACGATAAACCCAATAAACATACCAACATAACAATAACATTCTCCAGGAGTGCTTTTCTCCTAGAAACTGTGTGTAAATGTTCTTTTCTTTTTATTTTCAGAATTATGAACTGTGATGCTAGAAAGCAGTCATGATTTGCTACACCTATTGATGTTTGCAAAGTTCTTCCATAGACGATGACTGTCAGAATACTGGGATCTGTTTTCTATGGGTGGTTCAAGCTGCTAAAGAAGTATTGTCACAATAGGTTAGTGTTGTTATTGGTTGTGTCATTATGTGTTGTCTTCACTCTTTATACTGTCACTGACAGCAAAGATGAACTCGACCTGCCCAAGGTACTTGGTCCAGCATATTCTCTGCTTAGAGGTGCTCACGTTGAAACAATAAAGGAATTGAATGATCTTTCAGAGAAAGCTCAAAGTCAGCTTGTAAAAGCAGTGCAAAAACATGTTCTCAATTGGGCCCATGAGCTTCATCAAAAGAATAAAAGCAGGAAAATATGTGTTGAAAAATTGAAGGGCCAAAAAATCTTGACACTTTTTACCACTTGGGTTTATGATAAGGATAAGTTTTCAATCAACAATAAGACACTTTACAACTGGAAGACCTTGCCACATGTCAACTTATTAGTGTTCAGCAGCGATGACAATGTTAAGCAGTACAGTCAAATGGCTGGATGGACTGTGATTCAAACGTTTAAAGAAGCTGACAATGCCCCGATGCTGTCAGCCATGTTTAAAGAAGCCATGGGGAAATTTGACAGCATGTTTTACGGTTACGCAAATGGTGACTTGCTCTTTACTGACAATTTAATAGACAGCATGCAACAGCTTGTGTGTAAATTATCAACAGACCAACTGTCGGAGAGTATTTTAGTAGTTGGGAAACGTACAAATGTTCCCGCAAATAAGATCACGCCTATAACTGCAGTTACATGGAATAATCTTTATCAACTTGCAGAAAAAGAAGGGGAACTATTCCAGCCAAATGCTCTTGATTATTTTATAACTAATCGACAATTTCCATGGCATCTTATGCTTCCATTGGTGGTTGGGCGTCGTGGGTATGACAATTGGATGGTGGCCTATAGCCTGTACAACAACATTTTGGTGATAGATGCTACAGAGACAGTTTTGTGCGTTCATCAGACTCTAGAAACACGAGGCAACTATGAAGGTCTCACAAAGGGAAACTACAACATGGAACTCATCGCAGATCTTAACTTGCCATTTAGCTTCAGTAAATGGGGAGAAACAGCATGTGCAAGGTGGAGGACGTGGTATAACCTGGCAGGTACTTTCATCCTGGATCAGCGTAAACTGAAGAACTCTTGTACAGAGTATTTCTGGATGTATAAATTCTGGAAAATGTTGGGTCTAGAAGCGTCAGATGATATGTACAACATCTCTAAATCACATTTATTGCATTCTCATTAAGTGGATCTCAATTTCATTTTTTGTCTCAGATTCTTTTTTAAAATGGATTTCATGATTGGTGACTTGTATATGAATATTGTGTCAGTATTACACATATATATATTTATTTATTTGAAAACTATATAAGCTTTAAATATAAATATCAATGTACACTGTGCAGTCTAGTTTCAAATAGGTAACTTTCTCTACTCCAGCTTAATGTTGCTGGCCTAATATGAAATGGGAAATTGTCATGACATTTTTAATTTCATTAAATTAGAAATAAGAAATTGATGGTCTTAGTTGTTTAGGAAATGAAAGAAATTGCCAAAAATAACTGACACATTTTTATACAATATTCCTGATGCAGAATACATTAAAATTGTTATATACGCTGTTGTTGTTTTACTCTAAATTTTTTTTTCTCATTTTCACTATTTTCAAGAAATTGACTAGTTTCACTTATTTCTGGTAACACATGTAAATAGCAATTTTAATTATTTTTTTTTTTGGCATAAATAGCATTTCACTATACTTTTCTTTCAATTTTTTAATTAAGACTGTTTAAAGCAACTCTAATAATAGATCTATATGCCTTCAGTTTAAATAAGTCTTGAACAAAAATGTGAACTTGCTTTATTTTTAGCTTGAACATATACATTAATTCTTTGGGTTTATAAGTATTCAGTATATTGATTTATTTTTTGCTGTATAAATATTTTATTATCCCTGTGAATTATGACATGTTGTTGGTCAGAGATATGCATTCCTTATTTTATTCAAATGAACAAATTAGCAACTTTGTGATAAATTGATTAAAGTGAAAATCATTCCTATATTTGCTAGATTAAGAAAATTTAAAAATTGAACTAAGAATGTGTTTTGATAGTAAATTATTCATTTCCCACCCCTTTTATTCCATTTGATGTTTGAAACGATCTCATCTGTTCTTTTTCATTGGAATGCCAATTCTAGAAATGGTTTTCACAAAGTTTTAGCAGTTTGTTTCATAAGAATAATGATTGCAGTGAAAATACTTTCGCAACTTTTTCTGAGGCCAAAGTGGGAGATTTTCACTTGCAAAGAGAGCGATTTGATATTTTCATAAATTATAAACAAAGAAGAAAGTTATCTGTTTCCAAGTAGGAAGATTTCCGGAAATGTGTAAAACACCCCTCATTTTAAAATAATTTTGAACCTATAAAAATAGGGAGTCTCCGTCCAATAGCGGGAGAGTTCACATGCATGCTTTTGTGCCAGAACTTTTCTAGAGATAGTAATGATAAATTGCTTATATGCAACATTGTTATGTAATTTGTATTGACTGATGATAAATTCATCATCTGAGTTTTTGTTGTTAGTCTCTTTATGCGAGTTCTGTTTTAAAAGTGGTATGCGACAGTTTGCCGATATCGAATTCATGTAACAATGCCTTACCACTGCCTTGGGGCATAATTTTTGCATAAACTCATACTTAAGTGTAAGTAAAGACAGTTATGAACATTGACTATATTGTTAGACAGTGCAAATCACTGTAAAAACACTCTTAAAGTTTAATTATTCCAAATCTATAAATAACCACAATAGTGACCGCTGCTAAAAATAGATATTGATGTTAAGGCGAATGACCCGGATGACGATATAATGTAATCTCAAAAGTAAGTGGTCACATGTTTTTTCTAGTTAAAAATAGCTATCTCTGCAGTGTGGCTCGAATAGAAAATACCTGTTTGCAATAAGGAATGGGGATTGATGTTTCACTGTTCACACTGATTCTGGGCATCATTTTGCTATCTCTGCAGTGAGGCTCGGATAAGAAAATACCTGTTAGCAATGACAATCGGTGATTTATGCTTGATTGTTCACACAGATCTAGGGCATCAATGACCAGCATTTTGCATGATTTTTTCAGGTAACATTGACTTATTTGGTTAGTTGAGAAAAAATATTTTGGTCCAAACTGTCGGATACCACCTTTAAGGTAAAGTGACTGCAATAGTCTTTGAAAACTTACACAGCTAATGTCTTGTATATTTTAATGTTTTGCCAAATTTAAAGAAAATACTCCATCCAGTATTGAATTTACGGATATCTTTTTCCTTCTAAAGTTGATATTTAAGCTGTCTCCTTTTTAGAAATAAAAAAACTTCAAATGTTATGTTATATTTTCTTAAAGGGAAGTGTTGTGCTATTGAGTACCATTTGGAAATAACTTCTGGCCATAGTCAAAGCAATGAAATATGTTACCTGATTGGTTTGACTCAATTTATTCCAAATATGTGGTTAATTGTTTACAAACTTAACACGTTTTAGGCTGATTTTCCCATTTTTCTTCTGTGCTTTATTGCAAAATTACCAAGCTCTTGATAGCCAAACGATTTATTTCAGAGTTGCCCCAAATGTTCTTTATTGTATTTTGGTTGATGTGGCAAAAAACAAAATAATCACCACATGGTTTTGATTTCTTTTTTTAGACTTTGAATTAATCAAGTAATAAATTGCAATCAAATTTAACAACAGTCATTCAATTAAAATTCATTTACAGAATAAAAATTAAAAACTACACATGTTTTACTCTTCAACTGGTAAAGTGATTCAGAAATAATTGTAAAAGGGAAAAAGTAAAAAGAAAAAAAGTTGACCATTCTTGCTCATTCCAGGATTCAAAGCCTCAGCTCCAAGTTTTGAAGCCTTTTAACCCTCATTTTGATTTTCTTCAATTGGAGGTAAAGCATTACATTTGCTCTATTGTTTGTGAATATTAACCCCGAACTGATGAATACATTACACGGTAGTTGCTGGTTCAATTTCCCGCGCTAACCATTTTAACAGCACGAAAATCTCGTGAATAACGAAAAAATCATTTATCACGGCGAAATATTTTCGGCAAGCACATGTTCTTAATTTATTTTACAACTGATATTGGAGCGTGTGCAACTACCGTGTAATGTATTCATCAGTTCGGGGTTAATATTCACAAACAATACCTTAAGGTTATCTAACTGATGTGAAATAAAAATAAAAATTAGTTGACCCAACCTAGTAGTGCATTCTTTAGTTGTTGGCTCCAGGTACCAGAGGCCTCGGATTCGATCTCGGGATACGACATACCTAAGTTGTTAAAATTAATAGCGTTATAGCTCCCCTGCTAATGCTCAAGCAAATATAAGGTAGTTCCACAACTGGCTGACCCAGTTAACTGGGTGTGGTATCATGCCAGATGTTCACGGCATGCTGTATACAGTGATGGCAGCACTATATCTGCTTCAAGTGGACACCGTCTCCAGATTGCTGAAATACTGTTAGTGGGACGATAAAACCAGTAAACAAACACTAATCATCAATCTTTTACGATAAATAATTGAAAATAGTAAACTTGATAAGCTTTTGAGTTGTCTTTCAAGGTTAACATTTTTTTTAGTAAAGCCTCATCATTTACAAATTGTATGTGTCTATCTAACACTAATGTCTGAATGCAGCAGAACTTGATCTGCCACCTGAGAGGCATGGCATGGTTGATCATGTGTTTTGTTGTCAACTACAGACCACCAATCACATATAATAAGGCCCAATTGTTGCATATAAATATGCCCAATTGTTAATTTCCTGTTGTTACCATACCACTTCTACTTGTTTTGTCAGCTTTTGGGTGATGTTGGTAGCAGTTCAACATTTGATTGCCTATCAACAAGACTAAAGTACTGGAACTGGTAGCGCAATCAGTAGAGTGTCAGATCCAGATACAGGAGGCCCTGGGTTCGATCCTGGGCAGCGACATAACAAATTCGTTAAATATAGTAGTGGTTTAGCTCCCCTGCTAATGCTCAAGCAAATTTAAGGGTAGTTTCACGACTGGCTGGCCTGGTGTTAGGATAACGTGACTAGGTCTGGTATCATGCCAGGATTTCATAGTATGCAATACACAATGAAGGCAGCAATATATCTGCTTCAAGTGGGCACTGTCTCCAGATAACAGAAATACTGTTGGTGGGATGATAAACCCAAATAAACAAACATGTCTCCAGATAACTGAAATACTTTTGGTTGGAAGATAAACCCAAAAAAACAAACAAACAAGACTTTTATTTTGCCCATCAGTAATTTTAAGATCAAATGATTACAATGTTTGTTTTGGTTTTGCCAAAATTGCCGAGCCTCATTTTCATGCCGCAAATGTCTAATCTTTTTGTCAACCCCGTGACATTTTATTTTGAGAGGTGGAGATTTCACACAGCAGTGCATGTACTAGTATGATTTGACATGTCAGGGCTTTTTTTCATCATTTTGGGAATATGACCCATACCCCTGGAATTGGGAATTTTCGCATCGTTTTGCCAGAAATTTGGAATTTTTTACACCTTTTGGGAATAAAAAGCTGTACTGTTATATGTTGTTTTTTATCCTGTTTGCCTCATTTAATTCCACTTTACTCGATGATGATCCCGCCTCTGCTAACGCTGCTTGCTTTAGAAGCAAGTCAATTCTTTTTTTTTTCGATTGAGAATTTTTCTTCTCTGATTGGGAAAAAAGTATATGTTTTGCCATTGGGAACATGACCGAATATCGGCTATAAAATTGGCCGAAAAAAAGCCTTGCATGTTGTATCTTATCAGGATAAAATACAATAATTTAAGTTATATTATCTGAAGATTTTTTAATACCAATGCAAGTATAAAGTTCATGACATGGAAAACAGTAAAAAAACATTGGAAACTGTAGCCATTTTCTATTTATATTAACAGAATATGTGGGGTTATCAATGAATTTGAGAACTAACTTGATTGTGTCAAATATGTTTGAACTAAGAGCTTGATTTTGTATTACATGCATGATATAATATCCTAAAAAAAATAATTTGGGTTTTTGTAACTTAGTCCTAGCTCAGTTAAGTTTTATAATTGATAACCCTGGACAGAAAAATGATCAAACCTTCAATTAAGAAAACAAAATTGATGTAAGTAAATTTTTTGTTGTCTGAATACAGTCCAAAATAAATTAAAATTTAACAGTAAAAACAATTTAAATATAAATATATATTGTTTATATAATTCGTAAATATATATATATTTTTGGGGGGTCATAAATACATGTAAAAATGTAAAATATGTATATATTGTATATTTATTTATTTATTTATTTAGTAATATTTATGTATTCATATTGTTTACATAATTCTTATATATATATATATATGTATATGTATATAAGAATTATATATATATATTTAGAAATAATTAACACGAAGCTCATTGAAAAGCCTCCATAAGTTCTTTGGCCTAATATCAGACACCTCTTTTTTGTTATCATAAGTTAGATTGTCTCCCCTTTTGCATGTATGTGTTTACCTATAAACTGTTGAATCCCAGTCATATGAAGTTGTATCACACCATGCATTCATTTCAGCATATTATTTGGCATATTGTTTTAGGGACTGGAGGAAATTGGCTCAAGATAATATCTTTGGTTTATCTGATTTTCATCTTATGTTTATTATCTTTTTTGGCCTTGAATAATGAACAAATTCAACCAGGACCAGCAGCGTTATTCTAGTCAGCTGTTACTTCATGTTATGGAGATTTGACTGTAAACTAATAGTGCTGTGTTGTATTAACATTGTAAATTGATGCTTCTCTTTTATATTTAAATAAGTGTTTAATTTTTTATCGGTTTTTGCAATATTTTACATTTATTATTACTTGTATTCTTGCATATTTTAATGAGGATCTGTGGTCTAGTGGTTAAGACGTTGGACTCTGGATCGGACAGTCCCAGGTTCAAACTCTGAAACTGATGTTAATCCTTGAAAAAGACTTTTGACTGAAAATTGCTTCAGGTACTCAGCACCTGAGTAATCATTCTACCCAGAAAGTGGGCAGTTGAGAGGGATTAATATACGTTGAAAGAACTTCTTTACGAATCGACTATAAATAAATAGGTTTAAACTAAGGTTTAAACCAATTTAATGTGTAGAGGTTGCATGCAAGGCAACTTTAATGAAACACTTTTCAAGTGCAACAGTTGCAAATGTAAGGGTAGTTCCATGACTGTTTGACCCGTTGTCAGGATAATGTGACTGGGTGTGGTATCACGCCAAGTGTTCACAGCATGCTAAACATACTGAAGGTAGCACTATATATGCTTCAAGTGGACATCATCTCCAGATAACTGAAATACTTTAGGTGGGACAATAAACACAATGAACAACAATAACGGCTGCATTTGAAGAGAATTACATCGATTGTTAGCCAGCAAATTTTCATACCTAGAAACACTGCACACTCCTGAGTAGCAAAACATAAAACTATCCTTAATTTACCATCTCCAGATAACTGAAAAACTGTTGGTGGGATGATAAACCCAATAAACAAACTACCTTTAATTTTAGGAAAGCAATCAATTAAACAGTTCTGTATTTTGTCAACATCATATTATGCCGTCTAGGCCTGCTGTTCCATTATTCCCATGACACACGTGTGCATCATGCCTTTATTAAATCCTATCAATTGACCTAAAATGTCACTGCCTAGAACTAAATGAATTGCAGCAATCGTATTGTGTGTTGCACAATTCTAAGACCATTGCAATGATTATTATAGTTACACATACTTGCAGCAGAACTACGAATAATAAAATGGACTTTAATAGTTACAGAAATAATCTTCAGAAAGTTGCAGAGAAAAGCTGAGGATGATGAGCTCTGGAATACAGACTGTTATTTTAATGATGTCGATGATTTAGCTAAAGTTCAGATGTATTACATTCATCTTGTTGCGGTATTGGCTGAAAAGAATAGTAAACCTCACTTTACTTTAAAGAAAATTTTCTGATGTATTTTTGTGCATTTGTAATTGTAGTTAAGATGGTGTGAAAATAACATTTTAAAAAGCTTGTGTTTTCAAACGGTATGTAAATAGAAAGAACTAGAATTATATTTTACAATTTACAAAGTTTCTGCATCATTGTATTATAAATTACATTGTATCTATTGCAAACCGGCTTTTTAGAAACGAGTGACATGAAATGGCACTAATTTAAAACAATGTGAAGAATGAGTTAAACATTGCTTTACTTTCTTAAAGGTTAATGTGGGAAGGTCCTCCAGCGACTTGCAGTGCGCCCGTGGTTCTTCCCAGAAATTTATCTGGGGTCTTCCTCCACTAAAAAACCTAGACATTGCTATAATGATTATAACTGGTCGCTGCAATGTACTTCAAAAACAAAACAAACTTTCTTAAAGTAAAAGTAAAACCTTCACATGATGCACTGGATTTTGATGAAACTTCATGAATGACACATGGATGGACAAAAACAGATGGCGAAAATCTCTTCACCTTGACCCTTAATTGTTAAGATGGTATCTCAGTTGACCAGAATCATTTCACCTACACCTTCATTGTTAAGTGGTATCTCAGATGGCCAAAATCACTTCACATTGACATTCAATGTTTAGTGGTTTCTCAGTTGGCCAAAATACCTTCACCTTGACACTAAATGTTGAGTGGTATCTCAGATGGCCAAAATCACTTTACCTTCACACTAAATGTTATGTGGTTTCTCAGATGGCCAAAAGTTCTCTGATGCTTAAATCAAAACAACAAGAGTATAAATTTATTGTTGCTTAAGTTTGTACTGGATATTGTTGTTTGGTTATTGTGTTTGGTGCTACGAAATGTTTCATTTTTTTTGTGTGTGTTTTCTTGCCAAGTTCTTGCCAGTTACAAAAAGTGTGATCATAGAAATAAATGTTCTTTGAGATTCTGCTTGATACTGTAATGTTCACTTTATTGAATAGTAAAGTTGTGCTATAAAACTTGTGTATTGCACTCTTAATGGACTGGTGAGTAAAAATATGCCAACGTTGGGCATAATGGGCATCTTGTATGGAAGAGCCTTGCATTCTAACTTTAAATAACTAACTTACATTTGAATACATTTAGACAAAACTACATGTTCTGTGCAGGGTAATTCTAAATTAAGTTTGTAACTAGTTTTGACATTTTTTCAGCGATGGTCAAAGGCAAACTGCCCCAAGTGCAAAAGTTCCAGAATCCTTATTGTTCCTCTCTCAGTACTTAGGATCCATTTATACAGAGCGCGAACGCGACCGTGAACGCGGTTTTTCGTCCTGGAATAGTTTAGTTATTTGTAGAAGAACCGTTCAAATTGAGTGCGAACGCGAACAATTTTTTGTTCGCGCGAACGACCGCCTTGATTGCCCACAGAGCGAATTTTTCAGAAGGTCACGCGGCTTTTTTTGCTATTTTCCAATCAGCAAGTATTTTCCTGGCATCGTTACCACAAATAGAAATGTCAGTTTCATGACAGTTTCCATAAATAGACCAATTTTTAGCTCTTAAAACAAGGAAAAAACGAGTCGCCTCGAAAACCGTCGACGGTATTCCGCGTGCGGGTTCGTGCTCTATTTGAATGTCAAAACTGCTAAAAAGTCGTGTTCGCGTTCGTGTTCGCGTTGGACGCGTTCGCGCTGTGTATAAACGGACCTTTTAACATTTATTGATTAGTAAAAATAGGTGTCTGGGATTATCATGTGACCAGACAAGTTGAAATCCTCTGAATCAAAGTGCCTAAAGTTCATGCATATTAATCACTACATGTATAATAAAAGATAAAACATAAAATGCTCATATTCCATATTAACAAAAGGTCAGTTCATGTTATAATGATATTTACTGTTGTAAGGACAATAAACCCAATAAACAAACAAATACTAGTATGTTGGTATTATGTCTTTGTAACCAAATGTATAAATTGAATGAGAAACAGTAAGAAGCTCTTCCTGAAAAATATCCATTTTGTGCAATGTTGTTTATTTAAGCCAAACCAGTTCATAAATTTGGCTAGTAAAAACACCATGTTTACACTCCATTGCTAAATTGTTACCTGTGACGATATTTTTCAGTTTATGTTTTCCTGTGATGTCTGTAAGATATTGTTTCGTTTATGTTTTCCATGATGTGTGTTAGATATTGTTCAGTTTATGTTTTCCCTTAATGTGTGTAAGATATTGTTTCGTTTATGTTTTCCATGATGTGTGTTAGATATTGTTCAGTTTATATTTTCCTGTAATGTGTGTAAGATATTGTTCAGTTTACGTTTTCCTGTAATATGTGTTAGATATTGTTCAGTTTACGTTTTCCTGTTATGTGTGTAAGATATTGTTCAGTTTACGTTTTCCTGTTATATGTGTAAGATATTGTTCAGTTTACGTTTTCCTGTAATATGTGTAAGATATTGTTACATTCATGTTTTCCATGATGTGTGTAAGATATTGTTACGTTCATGTTTTTCTGTAATATGTGTTAGATATTGTTCAGTTTACGTTTTCCTGTTATGCGTGTAAGATATTGTTCAGTTTATGTTTTTCTGTAATGTGTGTAAGATATTGTTACATTCATGTTTTCCATGATGTGTGTTAGATATTGTTCAGTTTATGTTTTCCTGTAATATGTGTAAGATATTGTTCAGTTTATGTTTTTCTGTAATGTGTGTAAGATATTGTTACATTCATGTTTTCCATGATGTGTGTAAGATATTGTTACGTTCATGTTTTCCTGTAATATGTGTAAGATATTGTTCAGTTTATGTTTTTCTGTAATGTGTGTAAGATATTGTTCAGTTTATGTTTTCCTGTAATATGTGTAAGATATTGTTCAGTTTATGTTTTCCTGTAATATGTGTAAGATATTGTTACATTCATATTTTCCATGATGTGTGTAAGATATTGTTACGTATATGTGTTTCTGTAATATGTGTAAGATATTGTTCAGTTTATGTTTTCCTGTAATGTGTGTAAGATATTGTTCAGTTTATGTTTTCCTGTAATGTGTGTAAGATATTGTTACGTTTATGTTTTCCATATTGAGAATATGATTGGTGTTAGTTTACCTTACCTGGTTGTGTTGTCTACTAGTGTTGAAGATGTCTATGTACATCATCACAAAGGATTGTTGGCATTTTAGCATTTTTAGTAGACATTAGTGATACTTTAATAGCTTTCCTGTAGGATTGTGTTGCAAAGATTTTCACATGTCAATTTGTATTGCATACTTGTACATTCGCATGTGTGCTGTTGTTTTTTGTAGTAAAAAAACAAGTATATGTAGACAAATGTCTTCTTTATCTGTTTTTTTTTTTTGAAATTTAAAAAAAAGATTTTTCATTTACCTATTGCTTGACTACAGTTTTTATTGTAAAAAATTTAGAAAATATAATGGTATCATAGTAAACCTTAAACATAACAGAATAAATCTTTTGCATAACTGTTAGCTATATTTTTGTTTTTATTGTTGTTTTTTAAGTACATTGCAGCCACCAGTTATGATCATGATAGCAATGTCCAGCTATTTGGTGGAGGAAGAACACAGACAGCAAATGTCCGCGAAGAACAACCAGCGCACCCAAGTCAGCTGGAAAACCTTCCCACATTAAATCCTTTGCCCCAAATGGGACTAGAACCCACATTGTAAGAGGCTAAGCAGTCAGAAAGGTTACAAATCACCCACTCACAGCGACTCTACCACCACACCACGGGACTCTACCACCACACCACGGGACTCTACCACCACACCACGGGCACGCCTCTATATTATTGATCAACATACAAAAGCAAAACAATTAACAACAACCTAAGTCTAGACCCTCTTAAGCAAAGACTTACCAGAATTAAGCCAATTGCCCAAATCCAGATCTTAAAGCATCCCTTTGGAAGCTGAGAGATTATGATCTGCTGTATTTGATGCAAGGTTTTTCTCTGTATGTTGTATAGTAGTACATGTATATGTATTGGCCAAGTTTTCTTTGTGAGCATAAGGCAAGTCAGTAAAATATACAATCTTTAACCTTGGGATATCAGTATGTTTAACTATGTTTCTTTTAGTTTTATATTTTTTTTGTTCATTTGTTTACTGCTTAAAATTTAAAAGGCTTACTTTGTTTAGGTTTTAGCTTATTATAAGTCACATACTTTTCTTGCCATTTTATTAAATGACTTGTGTCACTGTCCAATATATCTGTGTTTCTCTATGGGTACTAGATCATTCAGTTATACAAAACAAGACTGTTTAAAGGTGGTATCCGACAGTTTAGACCAGAGTTATTACCGGCCGCAATAGCTCAGGTGGTAGAACGTCGGCTTGCACATCCGAAGGTCCTGGGTTCAAACCCCAGCCAGGTCAAGCCAAAGACTTTAAAGTTGGTAGTAGTGGCTTTCCTCCTTTTCTTGGGGCTAAGGGGACAGAATTATGTCTGACTAGTCGGTGTCATTATAATGGATCGGCCGGGTTCAGTCCCTGGTCACCTTGCAAGTGCCCGTGTGCTACAATGCTAGAAATGTCGCTGCACAGTATCTGCGAAAAATGCCGGCTAATCCCAATCCCAATCCCAGATTTATTTTCTCAATGTGACAAGTGAAGCATAACACCCCACTTACCTTACAAACATGTACTTCCTATCTGATACATACTAAAAACTCCACCTGGCCACTTACTTTTGAGATCATTTCAACATTAAACGGTAATCGTCTTTTACCTGGGTATCTGTTATTAGCAGAAATCCAAATCATGCTTATTTAAAAAATATGGAAAAAATTAACATTTAGAGGGAATTTTTCTTGACTTGTACTTTCTTACCATTGAAGTACTATGAAAAATCATCCTTTTTAGACTAAAGCTTGAATTTATACAGAAATTATGCCCATTCCAAAAATTGGGATATGATTTTGTTTACTGTATTTATAGGCAAACAGATAGATACCACCTTTACAGTAGGTTTTGCATCGTCATACTTTTGTGAATTAAACAAAAAATGAGATTGATTTATTATTTTACTTAGAAACTTTGCTTTAAAATTTGTTGTAATTAAATGTAATGAAGTCATTAATTGTAGTTGTCCTTATCACATACCCAAGCAAACATCATATGATCTGCTGTCTTAAAACACCAAAACAGTGATTCACAACCCTTAAAGTTATATATTGATTGGATTTTCATCCTGAAAGTTAGTGCAAATAACATTTCATATATATAGATAGTTTCCACATCAGTGAAAATCCCTTATCTTGGCAGCCATCTTTGATGGTAACTTCAAGGCATTTTCAGATGAATTGTATAGAACCGTTAATTTTATTTTATTTTTATATCTTCATTTGTGGTCCAAACATAAAAAGTTATACACCATTGGAAAGCTCTTGAAATTCATATTTTTAAAATACAATATTTTTACAATTGATAAATGCACACAGAATTAATACAAAGAAATAAATAAAACTATTGGCTCGTACTTAAAACAAAATGAACAGTGTATCATTTTCGGTTGTATTTCTTTAACCTTTTAAACTATCCAAATATAGTTTTGATATTTAAAATACTTTATAAAAGCTGTTTAATTTGATATCAAATTCAGTAAAATAGATTGATAAATAAAAACACAGTGATGAGTTTAATACAGCACATATTTCACGATTTCGGCCTGCATTTGCTTCTGCCCACAAAGATGGCTACCTTAAACTGCCTTATCAGTGTCGATGACATCACATGGAAACTATCTATTGTATGGTATGTATATTTGCTGCTTGTGGACAGTTGTAAATATTATTTCAAATGAGTCAGCAATGAATATTCATAAAATGTATAAAATCTTGCAGCACTGCCCATGTGAACAAATATTTTAAATGATATTGGACTAATCATGAAATGTTCCAAATGGGAAAGTACAGTAAAATCTTGTTTTAAGACCACCTTCCGTTCCGACTCAAAGTGGTCATAATAGTGAGTTGGTCTTAATAGTGAGTTTGGGTGAGGGCGTGAAACCGCCATTGCGTATGCGTTTCTGACCGTTGAAATTTGGCATAAAACTAAAAAAAACAGACACACAATCAGTATTGGATTATCCCCTGACCTGTCTTTGCTAATTTCTCAAAATGATCATGTATTGTGTACACATCACTGCCAAATAATGACAGGCTATATACATGTCACCGCTAATTGTCCAAAAGGAACTGAACATCCAATCCAGAAAAATACCTCAGCAGCTATGCAAGTTCTTCATTATCAGCCAAAGGGTTAAAGGTGGTGTCCGACAGTTTGCTTATATCAAAGTCATGTAACAATACCTTACCACTGCTTCGAGGAATTAGGGCATAATTTCTGCATAAACTCATTCTTAAGTATACGTAAAGACGGTTTTAAATACTGACTATATTGTTAGATAGTACACATCACGATAAAAACACTCGAAAAGTTCAATATTTTCAATTCTATATCATAATAATCATGATGGTGCTATCTGCTAAAATTGCTATCGACGTCAGAACGAATTACCCGGATGACGCTATAACGTAATCTCAAAAGTGAGTTGTCACGTGGTTTTCTAAGTTAAAAATAGCTTTCTCTGCAGCGTGGCTCAGATAGGATATACCTGATTGCAATGAGGAATGGGGGGTTATGTTTTCTTGTTCACACTGATCAAGGGCATCAACGGCGTTTTGCAGAACCTTTTCAAGTAACAATTGACTTATTTGGTTATTTGAGACAATAATTTTTTGTCCAAACTGTCGGATACCACCTTTAATACAAACATTAAATAAGTTCAGGAAAAGTAATAGTAAGCAAGTCCATTCTTTTTTATTACGTGATTTTACTGGCCAATATACAATTTTACGAAATTTTTATAGCAATACTAAGTAAAATAGTGGTATGAGACGATCTTCTGCATTATGATGACGTCGACGACGTCATCAATCAAAAGGCTGTATTACACCAGTGTAGTATAAAAAAGAAATGGTGTTTTGAGTGGATCTGACATGAGTTAATCGGGTTCAGGAAAAGTGATAGTAAGCGAGCCTATGGACGAGTTTTATAAATGATTGTATTAAACTACAGCTCGTGTAAGATTCTTTTAGTCACATGATTTGTGACGTCATCAATCAAAAGGCTGTTATGACACTAGTGTAATATCACAAAATATGTAATGGGCCTATTGAATGGAAAACAATGGGAATCATGTGATAAAGATTGAAATTGAATATTCGTATTATGCTCAAGAATGTGATTGGTTATAGTGAAAATTATTTTTGACTTTGGGCTGAATAGAAAGACTTAATATAAATTTCCAGCTTTGAATAAAACACGATAAACGACAGTTGAGAAGCATTTCATTTACGCATTTTCACAAGATAATAATGCTTTAAATTTATTCTCAACATTTATGTAGAAAGTCATCGAGAGAAAATTGTGTTTCCAACATTTTTGTACAAATTACAGAAATCTTCAAGATTCCGAACTTATACTAGGTTTATAATATAATGTGATTTCATCTGATATAAGTGATGAAATCTTTTTAAAAAAATCACATAGGGTTAAAAGTAAGATTCCTAAAAGTGTACGAAAACAGCTTTTAATGCTGAATATTAAATCGTTGTTTAACGATAAGAAGCAATAAAATTAAGTAATTAAGCCAAAAACTAAGATATTTTTTTACAAAGCGTGTGTCCGATGTAAACATAGTTTATCACAAAAGAGTTAAAAATTCAAACGTTTTCAGAATCGCCCAAATTGTGTTTACATGTAAATGAAAAAATGATGTAGGCCTAGTGATTGACGGGATTTTGTAACAAATCCAACGCATTTGTCCTGAAATATTCAAAATTCTCAGCTTTGCTTAAAGTTCATTATCAAATGAGAGGCGCAGTATAAATCTATGCAACCTAAAATAACTCAAAATCATTATTATGATTTTATTCTTCTGAACCAATGACATAAATATTATATGTTGGAGGTAATAACATTCCCATATCAAATTAATTTATCAGTAGCAATAAGACATATATTCAAGGGAAATAATGCATGTTTTCTTCTCGGCATGGACGTTATAGTTATAGTTCTTGAGTAGCTAGGAAGTTATTTATACGCACTATTATCGTCCTATTTGCGACGTCCATTTAATTATTGGTGGAGGACACAATTTGCTCTTTGTTTGTTACTGCGATAGCATCTCTTTAAATGATGGCCGTAACCCCTCACAAGTCTGCCGCCGGTCTTACCTGTTTTAAAGTCTTCTTGCAAGGGCCAAAAGAGAAACACAGTAAAGAAACTTGTCTGAAGATCGTTCCTGTCAATATGTGTTTTTAAGAAATGTAATTTAATTGCATATCTAATTATTATTATTTTAGCATCGGACATACTAGATTAACTCATTCATATTTTTTAAAAATAGAAGTTCAACCTGTATGTGTTCCTTGCCAAGAACCACTGACAGTCAGCCATATTTTATTACAGCGTATCGACACAGACCACATTCGGTCAAGGTATTTTAATGTCAGTAACATGTACGAACTGTTTAGGACAGTGTCGGATTCAAAACTTGTTTGCTTCTTGAACGAGTTTGGAATTCTCAATAAGTTATACATTTTTAAACTGTTTATTTTCCAACCGTTATATATTTTCTAAACCGTTTAATATATTCACCTATTTTCGATTGTAGTTTACATTATTTTAACCTGATGGATTTTTTTTGTATTTTTCTATATTTTACTACCACAGTTTAGTTTTTACCTGATTATTCTCTATTCACGTTAAAGTTTTTTGTATTCGGCGCCGTATGACCTGTTTAGTGTCGGTGTGCCGTTAAACCCAAATAAAATAAACAAATCTGCCTCATATATAAAATAATATAAAGCGGCCGTGGAAACACCATAACAACACACTAACTGAGGAGCAATAAAGACACACTTGAGCAAAACATACAGCATTATCAATATATATTCGAACAGATGCTTTCACCTAGAAGAGGCTACAGAACGGACGAAAGGTAAAGGTAAGAAGGTAAGAAAGGTAAAGCCTCCAAGTAAGTTAATTCACAAACTCTGTATGTCCATGATATTGCAAAAAACGCCACCATAGAAACAGCCACGTGCAAAATAGGCTAGTGCATACATGTACTCGATACAATCGGAACACCTCGGATAACTCACAAACAATCTCTCGGATGTATGTAGATAGTCGGATCACCTCGGCAATTTCCCTAAATGGGACTTCTTTTGTGACAGAAGTCAAAACAAAGATGGCAGCTCGGATGGCAGCTCACTACATTACGATACCTGTAAAACCTTAATTTGTGGCGGCTTTAAATTTTAATCATCCAAGTTTAATTTACCCAGCGCATCAGACACACTGCTGTCAAACGATGTCATTGTTTATGTTTTGTGCGAACTACATTTTAGGCATGTTCTTCCTTCGACTTCCGGCGAACAAAACGATCGTGATATCATTGCACCAGATACATCCGGGGAATGAGTAGCCCGAGGACGGAATTACCCGAGGAGTTCCGATTGTACTCGATAAAGAAAAGGCAACACTCCCCACACCGGTTACGTTCCGCCTGCTACACTAGCCACTGCCATCTTGACCAAAGTGAAAATCATGCTTTCATACACGATCAATGTGAAAATGGTCCAAATGAGTTAAGGTTCTGGACCTGTATCTAACTTCGGTTAACATCGGCACTCGGTATGATCCGGTTTTATTTGAATAGCATTCGTCGTAAAGTTTCGTATTTGCTATTTTTAGTAGTTTTTCACCACGTGATATGGATTTTCCATGACGTCATTGGGTTACCCATTTCTCAAAACTGAGGGAACCGGGAGCTCGACAGCGTGATCGTCGAGGGCGATATTGTAAAAATAGTGGTTTACCGACAACAAAGTCATGTAAAGTTGAAGTGGATCATACAGGTGAAAAATGCACTGTTTCATCTTGTGTTTGCGATTTAAATTTTCCTTCGCATGCTAACTGCGAGAGTTAGCGACATGGTTTGACGCTCGCTCACCTTCGTCTGATATTTTCTCCAGATGTCCAGGATGGACTTTTAAATGTGTTCAGGGGTAAAACTTGTGAGGGACAACCAAGTGTCACTAATACCAAAAAGAGTGCTTGACTCAGTTATTCCTAAACTGTCGGATTTTTTTACGAAAACCATGTAAAGTGGTTAATTTCAAATATTTCCCTCAAGCCAGCCAAAATCAGTAAAGAGAAGGTTTTCATGTAATAATGCAGAGTTTTACATACATATTTCCATCTCTTATACCAACTGTAGGTGATTTTTTGTATAAAGGAGTATAATTTGTAATTGACCATTTTGACGTTATTTTTCGCTATAAATTCTATTGCAGTTTCATTAAAGTAACCTTTACAAATTCTTATAAATTTTACTAGGAATGGTAAAATGCCTTTAAAATCTCATATTATGGGCAGTTCATATTGCAGAAAATTTTAAATTAGTTGTATGTGTCTAACTAGCTTCAAACTTGAGATATTTGCTTTTATAGATAGAGTAAATTTTTAAACACACCCAAAAAATTCCGATTTTTGCTCGGGGGTACATGTATGCAAAGTTCTGTATTTTTAAAAGTATTTGTCCAAAGTGTGATCTTATTGTTCTGATTTATCATGACATTATTGTGTAACAGGAAAATTGGTTAAAATTTGAATATAGAACAGTAGAATTTTTAAAAAAAATGGTACTTTTTCATTTTTTGTTCCAGCACAATTTACGGTGTTTTCGAAAATCAAGGGTCACTTTATAAAAATGTACATAACTTGAGTTACAAACGGTAAACTTCCGTAAAAATTCACCGTAAGATGTGTTTTATAGTACAGATTCAAGAAACAGTATCATTATAAGATTGTGGAAGGTCACCATTACAGGTCCAGAACCTTAAATGAACTATCAAATTAAAACAATCTGTTTTAAACATGTAAATAATTCTTAGCTGTTATCGCTACAATAAAATATAATTGTATAATTGATAATATTATTTTTATTTTTAACGAATTCTATCATTGGCGATTTTCCCCTTTGCTGGCAGAGGTAACTGTGATCTGGAAGGCACCTCAGACCTCTGACGTAGAGATTAAGAAAATGAGAGGCGTTCCGATTGGTGTCTGATTGGCTGAATTTTGAAAGGATTTTGACATCTGAACAAAGATAAAGACAGGGACTCATTGTTTTTTTTTTGTTTTTTTTTTTTAAAAAACACAAAAAAACCTTGGTCAGGGAATTGCCATGGTTGTGTTTATTCTAACTAAATGCATACCAATATTAGGCGCATCGCCAGTTAGGAAGATACATCAGACAAACGACGATGATAAGTTTACAAATCTCTTTTAAAAAACACGCAAAACAATGGCGACAATAAAAAAGGGAGACCACTCCATCGATCCCAATCAGGACGGTTACAGTCAACTAACATTATTACTTACTGGCGCATACTATTCATACAAACTTATTAAAAGGAATACAAAAATAATAACGACTGATATTCATGATTTTTTTTTTATTTTTCGGAATGTGTCTAGAACACAAATGTAACAAGATCGTCAATAACAAATAGAAAATACACACAAGAGATAACAATAAAGCTTAGCACCAAATTTCAAATACATTATAATTATTCAAAATTATGACTCAATTCACGCAAAATATATATATATAATCATAATTAATACAAAAATAGTAACAAAATTATAACACAATTCGTACAGAAAATAATTTACAGCAATAAAAGATGTTATGCTCTAGTTTTTCTTTTGGCTGTGAGAGGAGACAGAAAACAAGAATTACTTTCAATTAAGCATAATGGCCATTACAATATTAACCAACAACATGAACAAGTGTTAATTGGTGTACCCATGGTCATAGCTGATATTAAGTTAAAGCAACAGTGCATTTAAAACCAACACTAAAAAGAAGAAACGTAAAATTACAAATAAAAAGCTTTTTATGCAATTATATAAACATTGAGTGGTAACATATTTTTACTCCCAGGCTATGTGCGAGGACTTCACGTCCAAGTCGACCTCGTAGGTCATCTCCGGACGCACCGATCCAGCGTATTCAAATCAGTGTAGTTGTCACGGTGTCTTTGACTCGCAAAGGACGAACAGCACTGACAATAACAGCAGCATATTTTATTACAGAAGAGTACTGTTGTTTTCGCTTATATTACTTCCCGTAGACATTTATGCAATTAACCGGAATATGCGTTAAACCGAATATCAATGTAGGAGTACCTTTTTAAAGAACGTATTTCCGTTGCCGCACATTTTATTTATTAATATTAAATCTCAGCCACTTTGTTTCATTAGAAAACCATCAATCATATATCTATCTATAATTTTTATTAAAAAGATAATTACTGAGCTCGTAATAATTTACCTCCAAACCCAGTTAAAATACGATTCTTTTTCTAAAGGGCGGCCATTTTGTTTTTGTGACAGCAAAATCAGCCGTCTCTTTTATACGTAGTATTGCAAACTTCTCTTATTAGATGTTACTTTTTAATGAATCAGAAGTGGAATAAATCTTCATTTACTATGTAAATGTTTTTTTTAATTAGTTTATTTCATTAACAGATGCACCTATGTTAAAAAATATGCATTGGTACTGCGCCATTTTGGCAATCACTTTATTATGTGAAAAGGTTTCCTTCCAACAGGTTATGATGTCTTATAGATGGAAGAAACAAGATTTGTAACAGTTCTAAAGCTGGTTTTACCACCAGAAATTCGGTTGACCTTTCACCAAACTGTGATTGTGCAAAAATATTAGATGTGTGTACGGCTGTCATTAGCAGTACAACGTCATGACGTCATATTGCGGAGTAAACATTTAGTACGGATGTGTTCGCCGGACACTTTTGTCATGCGCATACGCCAAACTTTATCATGGAAGAGCAATTAGCAATACTGATTTATAAATAAAAAAATATCACATAGAATCATTAGCATTTTTTTCAAGCAAATAAATTATCATAGCAGTCTCCAAAAAGCAGCGAAGACAGCATTGGTTGCTAGGCTACTGACTGAAAAACTGTAATAGTAACACAATTATTAAAAATGACAAAATGAAAATGAAAAAATATGAAAGACCAAGGGGCATTCGCAACAAGATAAAAAATAAAATAAATCTCTAACAAATAAATAATAAAAAAATATGAAGTACTTTACGCATCACAAGGCTGAATAATTCTCAAAATGTGAATAAAATAAAATGGTTACTTTAGTAAATATTAAATACAATCTTGACACAAATCAGTCTACAAATCACATATAATTAATCGTACTAATACTAAATGGTAAGACAAAATGATGTTCATGTAACGTAACGTAAAAAAAAATGTAAATAAAACAATTCCACAAAAAAATTCTAATAATCGAAATGGTCGATAAAATGTAAATGAAATTCAATGTAAAACTTAGATAAAAAGTAGTAAATGTAATAAGTTAAAATAATAAATAACGGTAAAAGAATAATGTAAACCTGTAAATTAGATGTTTAAAATTTCGACAAAAGAAAAAAAAATAATGAGAGCGTAATGTAAGTATTTCAGTTAAAATTTCGGTGGAAGGACAGTAAGTCTACTTTTCGGTATATTGGCACATGTTTTTAATTAGTGCATAACTAAGTACCGCTAGAAGTATGTTCATTTATTAATATAAGTCGCAAATTGCATCGATAACTTATTATACAAACTTGGCACGTAAAGGGGGGGGGGGGGGGGGGGGGGGGGGGAGAGAGAGAGAGAGAGAGAGCACTCAGAGGAGGGAGAGGGAGAGAGATTTTAATACTTTCTGATTCTGAGACCCACAACTCATAGACGGATAAGACATATATTACGGATCGGAATTAGTAGAAAGCCGTTAAAAGCGAACGAACAATTCGTTACTATTTATTTAAGCCAAACACATATATTTATCATAAAAGGCCACAATTAGACCTACAAGCCTTTGTACACAAAACGCACATGCCTATGTGTGCCTATGAAGTCATCAAAACAACTAAGATACATGCTTTCTTATCTTTACTAAAAATGCAGTAACAGTTGTATGTCTAACGAAATGCAAACAGTTAAAATTGATAAATGAAAGTTTTTGGATGAAATAATCATATACACTGTACCCATAGCTTTTTGAGAAACTTTTTTTTTTATAACGCATTCTTCTTCCGGCGAAAAAAAAAAAAGATTCTGTAAGTATCATTGCACCAGATTCATCCAAGAATGATTGTTCCGAGAAAGAAAATACCCTAGGAGTTCCGATTGCACAAAACGTACATGGCAGTTGTCTGCAAAGCAAATACCGGCAATGCCTTTACGTCTGATAATGCGATTTGTAATATTCAAACTATAAAAAAACACGATTGCTATTGGTCTTAAAGTATCACAGAACACATGATTGGGTAACGGCATGGGTGATATCAAACAAAAACAGGGCCAGTATGAAATATATACATACATACACGTATATGCGAATTTGCATATTGGCATATCGACTAAACACAATTTAAAGGTAGAATCCAACAGTTTGGACCAAAAATCTTTTCATTAAAACAAAATAAATAAATTATCTGAACAGATTTCGCGAAAAGCTGTTTATTTGTGTCCTACACCTGGGTGAAAAGTGAACAATAAAGCCTCAATCGTCATACAAAAACGTATGTCCTATCTGAGTTACAGGTGAACAGTTATCTAATTTTAGACTAGGAAGACCACGTCAAAATTTATATTTTAGCTAATCTACGTCATCTGCTCTGACGTCGATATCTATTTTTAGCAGGAATCTCAATTCGTTCCTATTTATAGATCTAAAATTAATGAACATTTTAGAGCTGATTAACGAGTTTTACTGGCGTAGAATTGAGATACTGTTTATAATTGTCTAAGCTTAAAGTAAAGTATGATTTTTCTGCAATAATCTTTCCGCACAAATATCAGAAACAGAGGTAAGATATTGTTACATATCTTTGACAAAATCAAACTGTCGGATACCGCCTTTAATATATACTGCCAATCATTGATAATGTGATAAGAACACATTGAATAACATTGAGCACCACACATTTGTGCATAGATTATTGGAGTCGGCGTGAGGCCGGACTTAAAATATTTTTGGTTTCCCCTCCCACGACCCAGGTTTATTAGGTATGGGTAGGTAGGTAGGTAAAATATTTTTTTTTTTCAACTTCTTGTAATTATTTTTATTTGCCTTGAGAAATTTACCTTTAACGACAAAACAAGAAAATGTTTCATATTTTAATGATTGAAAAGAAATGCCTCCTTATTTAACACTACCATCATAAAAAAATGATAGACAAACACAGTTAAGATAAACACTGACTAGAATAAATAAGAGCAAGGCAAGAGCCTCTCTTTGTAAAAGAGTCATAGTCTCTTATCATTCTTTAAGGTCAATAACTAGTTCAAATGACTTTAATTAACACAAATATATCATTTTTTGTTCAGAACAAAGCGCCTCGGCGATCATAATGATCAGTTTCGTACTCAATGCATTTCGAAGTTCTGTACCGGAACATTTGAACTACGATCAGTTTTTGAAGTAAAAAAAAAATATTAAATTGAATTTGTCAATAAAATTTTTAGGGTCGGGACGTTTTTCTCGGGTCGGTCGTGGGAGGGGAAACAAAAACAATTTTATTTTAGGCCTGATATACACCACAGGTAAGATGTCACTAAAAATAACATTGCATATACTGGTACTTCATTCCATGCAGCAGACGCCAATGATAGATAGGCTTTACCTTTATTCTAAGACAAGAGGTACAAACATACCCAGAAACAAAACTTAATCACTTTATAGTATTTCAATTGCACTCATTTGCAAAGACAAACATATGATCTACATGTACATGACTCTATGAAAACATATCATTAAGCAATTCATATGCTGCTTTGAAAATTACAATGATTTTAGGCCTGTTACTCCTGAGTTGGGCGTTGATCATAAGAATAAAGTGATTTAATGCAGGTATAATAAATCGATTGATATAAAAGACGTATGTCATGGTAATAATTATTAACTATTTGGTTTCTTTCTTCTTATGTTCCCCTCTGTAACTGAGCCAATTATAGATCCTATCGGATACCACTGATGGTCCGACGCACCGTATAACTTCCTCTTCCGAGTCCCCTTTCTTCTTTCTCTCCACTCTCGCACAGAGTGCTGTAAACAGCGGCACTAGAGACCCAGTTTTACCTTGTGGTCCGCATATTGACATGATCGTGGTAAAGCCAAACAAGGAAAATACAAGGGCGATCCCAACTGTGCTTATGATGAAGATTCCGAATTGAAAGAAGAACTGAATCTGAGCGAAGAGCATGAAGACGGCAGCGCCAATGGTGGTGAAAGCGCCTGAAACGACCGAGAGACCGATGGACTCCAGCATGTCGCGAACTTTTTCCAAGCGAGTGGTTGACTCAGAGGCTCTGTACGCCTCCGCCAAGTGCACAATGTAGTCCACGGAGAGACCGACCACCATGCACAGGTTGATAGACTCCAATACCTGCATAAGGGAAACAATGACGAATAAAAACCCCAGCAAAACACAACAACAACAAAACAAACAAAGGCACATCAGTTCTGTTTAATGTCAATTACTGAAGCCGAACATGTTCTAAATAGTTAAGAAATGCCTTTTTGAGTCTTGATTTGATTTATTTTACTTCGAACTCGATTAATAGATTATATTAGGAAGAAATAAAAAAAATGTGTATACAAAATGTTTAAGGTTTTAAAGGTAGTACAGTTTGCCTATATTTAATATATGTAACACTATCTGACCTCTGTTTAGATATTTGTGCATAATTTCTTTAGGAAAACATCCTACTTTGGTCTAAGATTTGACGACGTTCAACAGTATCTCAATTTTGGAGCAGTAAAACTAATTAATCAGAACTTACAATGTTTATTCTTTTCAGATCTATAAATAAGAACGATTGGGATGTCTGCTAAAATAGACAGCGACGTCACAGCGGATGACGTGGATAAGCTAAACATTAGGTGGTCACGTGGTTGTCTTAGTTTAAAAATAGCTAACTATGCAGCGTGGCTTAGATAGGAAATACATGTTTGTAACGACGTTTGTGGAATTATGATTCACCTGTCAGACATGTGTAGGACATCAATAACCGGCAATTTGCGAGATCTGTTCAGGTAACGATAGTCTATTAGGACGTTTAATGAAAATATTCTTGGTCCAAACTGTGGGATACCACCTTAAAACATACACAGTAATTTCTACAAAACAATCCAAAACAAGAATTATCAGTTTATAAACACTAACTATTGATCCATACTTCTGTCCTACCTTTGTCCTAACAAACTAACGAGCACCAGTCGAAGTCCTTCGAAACTATAAGAAATCTTATGTTAAAATTTGAATGTAATTTTACCGCTGTCTCAATCATGAAAAATATCGCAATATAAAATTAATCAAGTACCAAGATTCTTTGGGGGCAAATATAGGATACACGATGTCCATGTAAGAGGTCACTAGATCGAATAATGCACCAAAGAAAGCATTATTAGTAGTGCATTTGATTTTGTCTTGCATTGTTATATTAACGGTCTATTAGGCTACATTTAGTTTTCAAGTTTTATAAAGACACAATGTTTTTCTTGGTTATTTTTTTCCAAAGTCACTGCCAAGTAATTGTAGCATTATATTTATACGGTCCTTGTTTATACCGTCTTTTCTTTTTTATGTTTGTTTTTCAAGTAAGAAACCGTTTTCCTAACATAAACATGTTCCTAAGACAAGAGAACTCTAACCGTTTACCGTTTATCGTTTCGCAAAACGAAAAATGAGTGGCGCTGCGATCGCTTGGCCCGGCAAGGGAAGTAACTAGCACTACAAGATGCACAAGTTTCAATGGCGGCCAGAAACAGTATCAAATAATATCAACGCCAGTTAAGATGAATGACCGCACACTTATTTCTGGCCGCCTTTGAAACTTGTGTATCTTGTCTTACTAGTTATTTCCCTTGCAGGGTCAAGCGATCGCAGCGCCACTTGTTTTTCGTTTTGTGAAACGGTAAATAGAGTTCTTCTTTTTTAATCTACATGTTTAGAAAAACGGTATAGAATACATATAAAACAAAACAAAAAGAACATTTTTTCCCTTTTCCGTTTTTCTTACTAGAAAAAAAATGAAAAATGAAAAGACGATTTATACACGGACCGTATACAGCAATTATGGAAACTATCTTACACCGAGTTTCCATCCGACGAGTGGGATCATGCCGACGACACAGGCGGTGACGAGGCCGATGGTGACGACAGCCAAGGTACCGATGATGTAGTTGAACGTGGTGAGGACGAGGATGGGCCAAGCTGAACACAACCCTACCAGGATGCCGGTTATGGCAGAGGTGGCCAGGATCTGGAATGCATACAATATACTGTTTGTTATTGAAGAATAAATTTCAAACTTGAAATTCAATTGTGTTCATAATAGCGATTGGTGAAATCAAGTTTATATGGGTATGCGTTTGTTTTCACTGTTTGTAAATATTGACGTTTTTTAATGAAACTGCCCGGTAAGAGGCGATTTTAGTATGTTTTGCGTGACAACAATTACAAATATGGGGCTTGCGTATTCAAGGCATAAACAGAGCGAGTTTAACCATAAGTAGTCATGGTCTTTAACGAAAAGCAAATTTGGAAAAAAAAATTCTCAAATAACCAAATAAGTCATCGTTACCTAAAAAGTCCCGCAAAATGCTGCTTATTAATGCCATAGATCTGTGTAAACAATGAAGGATAAATCCCCACTCGACATTGCAAACAGGAATTTCCTATCTGTGCCACGCTGCAGAGATAGCTGTTTTTAGACTGACAATACCACTTGAAACTTTTATCTGACAGTATTACTTGAGAAAAAATATTTGGACCAAACTATCGGACACCACCATTAACACATATGCATGTTGTTGGCAAGGAACAACTAAGAATGTGTTTATTATTTTAAAAAAAAATCTAGTTTGCACCTCCTGTACATGGATCCAGTGCCAGAGGTTCTCTGTAACCTGAAACCCATTGTTCACCGGCGATGGCATCTCGGCATTCTGGAAAATATAAATATATGCGAGGTTAAACGCTGCTATAGAAACAGGAACTTTTTGCCATCAAAATGTATATGCATTTCCAATCGGAACATATCTGCTGTCTTTTTTCTTGCAGAAATCTTTTTATAACTTCTGCGGAAAGGGCAAAAAATGATGCGAATTTCTAGTCCACAGCTTCAATGACTTTAAAATTACCGGAAGTCTGTAGACACATGTAGACAGTCGTAAAGTGCGAAATTTATTTTTATTTATTCATCTAAAATATTACTGTCATAGTACAAGAATCCGAAAAGAATATAAATTATTATGTAATAGAACCAATTTGTCTTTGCTTTTGCTTGTTGACATTTTTACGTTTCTAAAAAACTGACAACACACAAATCTTACAATGGCGGCTATGTATTCCTCCCACGCGTGGTAGACCGGAAGTCCATCCTGGTACCCGAGGCTGTACACGTTCATGGTGGTATTCACCTCTATAGCCAGATACCTCATTCGGGTACCATAGTATAGGCCTGTAAACATAATAAATACATCAATACGAAAGGTATATGATTATGGTTATACATAAAAAAGATAATGGCATATGTATACAAACGACAGCAACTGAAATGATATATTGTTAAATTATTTAACATACATATTCATTTACATTTTGTCGTGGAAAGTATATATTTCGAAAAGTCGGAGATCTACAGATGAGTGTTTTACGTCGGCTTTCAAGCACGGGGGGCCCCGGGTTCGATCCCGGGCCGCGACATATTAAGGTCGTTAAAAATGGTTGTGTTATAGCTCCCTTGCTAACGCTCAAGCAAAATATAAGGTTAGTTCCACGACTGGTTGGCTCGGTGTCAGGATAATGTAACGGGTGTGGTATCATGCCAGGTGTACACAGCATGCTATACACAGTGAAGGCAGCACTACATCTGCTTCAAGTGAACACTGTCTCAAGATAACTGAAATACTGTTGGTGGGACAATAAACCCAATAAACAAACAAATCACTATTTTAAACAGATCACAGACTATACATTATACTAACGATTCAAGGAATAAGAGACTACGGGTCTTTATTGATCTGATAAAAACATGTAACACTAAATTGCATTGATGGATCCAGGGGGCGGGGGACGGGTATGCATCATCCCCCACCCCCACCAACAAGGTAAAAGGGTAGAGTTGTGAAAACACACGCATGTAAGCTTAACAAATACTAAGCTTTTAAAGTAATTTTGTCTGTTGACTAATATATATATATATATATCTAGTATTTACTGCGGTAAAGTTGAAGGGAACTTTATTCATACCCACCTCCCCCCCCCCACCCCACTAACATTTAATGGATCCGCCCCTGCTAAATTGCTGTATAAGATTGCCTTGCACTGTAAAACGGCCCTTTATGTCCGAAAAGATCGTTTAATTAACCAACAACATATGCTGTCTAGCAATACTAGGGTTTGTTCTCTTTCTTGATCATTCTTAAATTAATTGCTAAACCCTCTTGCATTTGCTGTGCTATGTGCATAGATATATTCTTAATATTTTGTTAATAATCAAGGATGAACTGTTATATTTTCAAGTTAAATGAATAAATTTCTGTTCTGTTTTGTAGTGGAGAAGAAGGAACGATAAACAAAAGGTTACAAAGCGTACCGGACTCGTAGAAGAAAGCGTGCTGCGACTTGGGTGTTACTTCCTCTGTCAAGAGGGAGTTGAAAAGGAAATAGTCGTCTGTAGCACGGACAGAGTAACCATTGGTCATCCAGAAGTCGACAAGGATCTGGCAAAGTATAGAATTTTATTGATTAATTGGTTGATTTTTACAAACAAGAATTGGTACATTGATCACCTATATACGAAAGCGAGTCAATACATTGTTTTGGCAGAACAATTCATGATTCGAAGTATTACATTACTACACTGTACTAATAAAACCCTTAAATATCATAATAACAACGATTAAAGTGGTTAACAGACAGCACATACGCATACAACATAAAAAGCAATATGGAAATGATAAAAAAACAACAACATGTAAATAATATAAAAGAGGAACGAATGATTGAAACGAAAAATATAGTGACTTAAATATTATAGTAACAAATTTATATGCATATTTACTTGCTATATATCTGCTTAAAGGGGATTTTTTATAATAATTTAACAATTTTTAAAAGAAGAAGAAGAAAAAGAAGAAGAAGAAGAAGAAAAAGAAGAAGAAGAAGAAGAAGAAGAAGATAAAATGTTTAAATTGATTTAGTTAAAAATTTTGAATGGCCAATTATAGACTTGTAGAGGTGCCCATGTCAACATATATTATCTTCACCTTCACGAAAATAAGCCAATGTCTTTGGATTTTTGACCTTACTATCAAGATTTTTATCCCATCTTCATTGGTGAGTGTCACAAGAGTCATAAAATAACCATTCTGACTTTACATCTTTCTGTAGACCTTTTTCAGAAACAGTGACGATTTCCGCTAAAACAGACTTTTAATATAAATATTATTTTTACTGAAAAATTTTGTGGGATTTAATCTTTGTTTTTAAAGTGGATAATATTTTTATTATACCGATATATTAGTTGCCAAATCGGTTCAAAAATCGTTTAGGCTGTTCCTATAAATAGCTTACTATACTCCGTAGACAGAGATAAGATTCACCCCCAAGACGTCACGTTTGTACTCACCCAAGGCAGAACCCACACAAATCTAGGACGTCATCAAGTAGCTTTTAGCACGACCTTGTAGGCTTATTGAAAGTTTATTTTGCATTTTCTTCTGTATTATTTATGGCTCGACGTGACGGCTACCACCTTTAACACTAAATTTTTATAAATATATGTTACATTCGCTCATTATTATTACTCACCTCAAAATAGTTTTTAAAGTCAGTGGGTAGACTTGAGGTGTAGATGTACGAATTAGATCTAGCCGACATAAAGTCAACCACGTGGCTCGAGTTTACTGGCAGCGTCAATTTTGTTCCAACCGGATATTTCCGACCACCGGAAGTTGTTTCGTTGGCCTCTTTCTGGAACAAAGAAGCAGGTACACTTTCAAATAATGTTTTTTAATTTCTGCAATGCCGTGAAATTTTATACATTGGTTCGTTTAGACAACGCTCTGATATAATGAGTATATCAAAAACGTATTTGTAAAAAAATGACCAGTAAGTGTAAAACGTAAATTTGAAGCTCAATATTCACATTGGACAGGCTGTGTTTGTATATGCTAAACACGAATAAAAAGCCCAACAATAAACAAATATGTTACAAATGAGTTACTTATGGCAAAGACAGTGTGTCGAATAACACACGACAGTAAAGCTGTTTGATTTGAGAATACTATTTGTTCAATTTTCCAATTCTAGTTCAATTCTGTCAAATTCCGATTTTGAATTGTAAGCTAACACGCGTACAAAGGGATTGGAGTGCTGTAAACGACATGTGTTTACTTAACAACGCCAGAGAAATAAATGTACCAAAAGAAATTGCCATGTCTGTAAACAGAAATGACGAGCAGTTCAAATGTTGATATAAAGGGCGAGAGACTTAAAAATCGATTGCAAGAAACATACCTATAAAGGCCTTCGAATATAAAGCAATGTATCGTGTTGCGATCGGTCAGAAGTGCAAACACAGTTCTATGTTACGTGCCTAGTGATAACTTTTCTTTTAACAACGTGCACTATTTTCTGTCAGATGTGAGAGAAAACTTGGTATTTTTTCGACTTAATAATACTCGACGCAGAGTATATTAATAAATATATAAAGCTGTATATCGTTTTGCAATCGAATATGTGCAAACACATTTCTATGTTACATGATTAATGGTCACTTTTCTTTCAACAACGTGAACTATTTTCTGTCAAATAGGAAAGAAAACTTTTTTTTACGAGTTTGTATTACCCGATGCAAAGACAGTGTCGAATAACACACCTTGTCGACGTAAATTAAAAACAAAAACAAAAACAATACAAACACAACAACAACAAAATATTAAGCAAAGTATGAAACAGTATTATGAAAACCCGTATTTTAATACTGTCCCCCCCCCCACCCCCCGCCCGGATACATCGAAGCTGTGATCATTACAGCGCCGTTCACCTGTCTTGGTGGAGGATGACCCCATACAAATGTCTGAGTAGAACCACCGGCGCACCGCAGGTCAGCTGGAAGACCTTCCCACATTAAGTTCCTACATACGCCCCGAACGGGACTCGAACGCACGCAGTGGGAGGCTAGCATCTTTGCCAAAGAACACTTAAGGAAAAACCATCCCGACATGGTTTCTTAATTAACAAACCAATTCAAGTTAGGTATTTAACGCGGATTTCCATGTTACCTGTCCGGTAAGTGGTTTCAACCCTCTTTAAATTTCATAACCATTTAAGCTCAGTGAACAATTAGCAAATATTAACTAATCACAGCAGTATTGCAAAGCGACAAACCGTAAATGATTATGTACAAATGTGCTAAAATGTTCACTATTATGATCGTTCGAGAGGTAAATTATCATCGAGTGACACGCATGTTCTTTCATCAAGTTGGCAAAACACATTTCAACAACCAAGTCATTCTTTATTTTGATCATATAAATCAAATGTCTTCACCGTAAAAGTCAACATTCTTCCACCTTTTACTCACAATAAAGTCTAATTTAAAAAACAAGAGGGCCATGATGGCCCTTAATCGCTCACCTGATGACACAGGCTTTTAGTATGCTCAAATCTGGCATCAAGTATATTAAGAGTTATTTTAGAAATCTTTGGTGAAGACTGGACCATACGTGTGGCCACTGGGTTGATAACATTTTCTAGAATTTTACCAAGTAACCTACTGAATCCACATGACTCACTTCAAAACATATGTAAGATTTCATATTGGCAAACATGCTTTCATGCAGACAAACATTCTGACCAAGTTTGGTGAAGATTGGGCTATAAATGTGTTCTCTAGTGTGTTCACAAAGTTTTCCTAAAATTTGAACTAGTGACCTACTTCTTTGACCCCACGTGACCCAATAATGAACTCACCCACGTTTTCATGCAGACTAACATTCTGACCAAGTTTGATAAAGATTGGATAAAAACTGTGGCCTCAAGCGTGTTCACAAGCTAAAATGTTGACGACGAACGACGGACGCCGGACGAAGCAGTATCACAAAAGCTCCCCTTGAGCACGTTGTGCTCAGGTGAGCTAAAAAGCTCGTTAACTCTTAGAAGCTACAATAAGTTAATTTATTTGGCGTTTCTCAGTCTGATGACAGAGTATTGACTCTTATTCTATCTCAATCGGAAATCCTCGGGTAATTCCGTCCTTAGGACAATCATCCCTCGGATGTATCTGGTGCAATAATACTTACAGAAATCGCTTTCGTTTTGTACGCCGGAAGTCGGAGAAAAAGGTTAAAATGTAGTTCGCACAAAACATAAACAATGGCGTCGTTTGACAGCTATGTCTTTGCTGCGCCGGGAAAATTAAATTTGGATGATTTAAATTTGAAGCAGCCACAAAGTGAAGTTTTACAGGCATCGTACTATAGTGAGCTGTCATCCGAGCTAGGGAAATGACCGAGGTAATCCGACTACCTACATACATCTGAGAAATGATACGTGAATTATCCGAGGAGTTCCGATTGACTCTATCTGGGACATTGGTAAGCGTCCCGGTTCAGCACAATTTTATGAATGTAAAACTATGTACATACATGTATATACATGTATTAGCAATATTGACGTTCCGTAAAGAATGCCTCCCTAGAGAAGTATTAAGTGCTGTAGTTGGCAACTAAAGATCCGTTGTCAGCGAGTCAAAGGGAAACAGTTGCCGTGGGCGTTTTTGTTTAAGTCATACAGTTATTGTTTGGTTTGAGTATTGGAGATCGAAATCAATGGGCGGTCATTGATATTGGATCGCCTTTGCAAATTCAAACATTCAACAAAGACACAAAAGACAATTGAATTCGCATGCAAGTAACATGTCTGTTAGGTTCATGGGAGAGACTATTTTAAGAATTAATCTATAATTTACTTTAGTTGACACGCCTTGCAGGAGGTATTTTATAACATTACGAACTGACAAACAAACAAAAATTATCCGATATCGTTTTACAGCTAAAACTGCGTACGCATTGCACTCATATAATCCAAATATGTGATTTGAAAAGTCTCAATGATATCAGTCTGACTCTTTCAGATTATTTTTTTTTAAAATTTGCGCACAAAATATCGGCCACGGTTTCAAAAACAAACATATGATTCAAATATTAGTAGTTCTGAAGTAGATGGAATTCTCTAGTGAAGAAGGTACATAATAGAAAAAGCTGACTTTTTCACGTTAAGTTCGATCTTCAGGGAAAAGTGGACATAATAAGCAGCCTTATTACAGATACTGTTGTCGTCATTGTTATATGTCCGACAATTAGGAACGTTTATTATCGAGGTTGTCTTAGAAAAACGCCATTTTGTAAAACGAACCTTACCGTACTTTGTTCTTATACCTTATCATCAGTTAATTTGTAATAAATCATTTAAGTTCAACGTCCAGTTTCCCTGATTTGTATTTATTTTCAAGGGTAAAAACGTATAAAACGAACCTCGAAGAAAGCATCAAACTCTTGAGTAAAGCAGGCAATTTGGTATTTTCCCGTATAGACATTGGGCCGAATCCGCAGTTTATTGGCGGTCTCTTTATCGATGTTGTCCAGGCGCTCGCAAAGTGACTGAAAATGACATGATTTGCATGAAAACGACATGAATTGCATAATGTAAAACGGCAATTAACCACTGCTACAACAACAACAACAACAACTACTACTACTACTACTTCTACTACTACCACTACTACTACTACTACTTCTACTACTTTTACTATGTTTGAGACTGCAAGGATTTCTCTATTTTATGTGAGATCTCGGCTCACTTCTACTTTGATTTGCACTTGAATGTAAGTTCATTGTGCTTATTCAAATTTCATTTATGTCTTGCAATAATTATTAAACCTTGTCATATTTTATTATTGTAAGGTGGGCGGATTTTCGTGTCAATCGGATACGGAAGGGTCCGAGTTCAATCCCGGGCCGCGAGATATCAAAATTGTTAATAATGGTAGTGGTATAGTTCCCTTGCTAACGCTCAAACAAATATAACGTTTGTTCCACAACTAGCTAGCCCGTTTTCAGGATAAAACCATATGAATTAGTATGGTATCATGCCAGGTGTTCACGGCATGCTATACACAGTGAAGGCTTCATGTGGACAATGTCTTCAGATAATTGAAACACTGTTGGTGGGACGATAAACCCAACAAACAAACAACAATAACAACAAACACAAACTAATAGGAAACAGCCAACCAGCAGACCCCCTACCTTAAAAGCTAGCTGCGCTGCTGGAGAGTTCATGTCGAACGCTTCGTCGCGGAGGTTTGTCCCAAAGCAGAAGTCGGCTGACTTCATGTTGCAGCTGCTGACGTCTGATTGCTTGAGGCCCCAGACCAGATAAAGACGCTGGTACTCGTCGTCAAGGTTACGCAGGAAAGAAAAGTAGTGCCGGTTGGTTGCCTTGGCATAGTTATGGGTCGATCGCCAGAGACGAAGCTGTTAGAGAAGTTAGGTAAGTTTAGCAATGTTCACAAAGGAAATTCGAGGGCAAACAACAACAACAACTGATGAAAAACAGATTTACACCGCTGTTTAGTATCTTGATTCTTTATGTTTCTGTTTATTAAGAACTATTGCGGACAAACACTATATTTTCGAAATGTTAATAAATGCACACACAAAACAGTGTCTGCATAAACGTTTTATGTTTTTACTAATACTTCTTTCCCAAATATTCTCCCATCTTTAATTTGGTCTGATTTAAAGAAAAATGGAATGAAGCGCAACGCGACATGCTGCTAATTCTTCATGAACAAACGCTTCTGTTTCACTGAAAACAATAAGAAGTGATCACGTGCCACATACCTGGTGAGTGTCTGGTTCCAAATCTTTGGCGCTCAATATAAAGAAGATGGAAACCATAAGAAGGATAATGGGAACCAGAAACTTCATTATCCTCAACGTCATGAAGTCGAAGAATGCATTCTTGAGAAACTTTATCACCCTGTTACGCTGGTCAAATGTCTTCTTTGGTTTGTTCAACTGTTGCTGTTGATATTCATCCATCTTGGTTTGTTCTTCTAGAGCCTTTAAGTCTAGAGGTTCTGGGCTTCTCCCGGAACAATGCGGACTGTTATTGTCTTTTATACGTATGGAAATAAACTTTTCAAGATTTTTATCATCAATTTTGTCCATAATATTAAGATCTGTTTTTTGATCAGCATTCGTGTTTGCTTTTTCGTTTTCAGTATGCCTCGGACTCGACAGACCTTCTTTTGAATTTCCGCTTTCAGATAAATTCTCACTAATAGTACTGATTGACGATTGGCTAAGTCGGCGTTTTCTACAGCCTTCTTTGGAGCGGAAGCACGAAGATACAATGCCCGTGAATTTATACCACATAGGTTTGGTCTTAAGATGGTGGAGCATGATAATCGCTGGGAAGTACACGATAACCCAGACATAGTTAAACAAAACCAACAGCCCCGAGAATATTCCAAATGTTTTTACAGGCAGCAAGGGAGAAAATCCGCTAACGAAAAACGCCATCATGGTTGTACATGACGTCACAAATGTCGTTTTTGCCGCCTTCCGGTAACAGTCGGAAAGTCTATGAGCATCACTTGGATAAATATTTTGACCTGTCAATCGCCAGGTGTCGTAAAATACAAACAAGTCATCGGCACCGATTCCGAGAATGAGAAATATTGAGATGACGTGAAAGAACCCAAAGTAGATGTATTGAAAGATGTACCGGTATATAAGATTAGTTAGAAAGAAACTGGATAATATGCTTGTAATGCCAAGAAAAGTAACAACTATAGAACCAGTTTGGACGACCATGAACAAGAAGATGAATAAAACACTCCCCACTGCTAACATCAAGTCCTTTAGTGCTTGCCGGCTTAAATCGTACTCATACATGATTTTGCTGAGGTATAAGGTATCCAAACGTTCCACAAGGTAAATATCTCGAATATTTTCAATTTCTGGTTTAAACACGTCGATTAGAAAGGCTTCTAAATCATTTAAGGTACCATACATGTAATTCGCCATTCGACCCAGCGGCCAACCCATTATGAAGAATGACCTCGTGATTGATGTACTCACGTAACCCGGTGTTACCACACTATCTTTCCCGAGGAAAAGTTCCAAGAATTCTTTAGTTTCGTTGTATTGAGTAGCTTTATAAAGCACGTTTGTTATATTTGAATAACTCGTATCCTTAAACACGGGATCTATATTAGCATATGTCCCATCGAAAAATCTCAACAGCGATTGCGGCTTTAGACACGAATAATACGTTTTTAGGTAACAAAAATATCTCTGGTAGCCATTTACATTAAACAGACGCTCTTCCGCTTTCTCAATCCACTTGAAGTATTCTTGAGTGAGTATGTTGACCCCGGGTTTCTCGAAGATGACCTCTACCGTGTCCTTGACCCTGCTTCTGTATCCGGACTGGAAGCCGTTGCCGTAGAAGGGGCGGTAGACCCAGCCGTCGTAGTTGTTGCGGGACTTCCACGCCAGTTCCTTCAGTCGGGCGTCGTTATAGATGTACAGGGGCAGTGTGTCGAACACAAGAGGGAACACATCGTGGCCGGTCAGGGCAAGACCGATGGATGTTCCGAACGTCGCCAGATGGATGAATGATATTGAAACTGTAATGAGAAAGAAGGAAATTATCACTACCACTTTTCATATCAGGACCACGTTGGTGATTTTAGGACTTCAGAAACAGATTAAAAAATAACAGCATATTAAATAAATGATTTTTATAACAGACTATTATTATTATATAACAGATTATATCAATATATCATGTCATTGTGTTTGTATGCACAGGCACCAATAATATTGACACTAACTAAATAGTATCAGAAAGTCTGTTTAATTGTTCATGGGTCATTAAGTACATACAGGCAGCAAACGACTTCGTGTTGACACTTACTTTTACTCAAAGACATCAAATATTAATTTCGTCCACGAATCAGTCTCTATTATTCTGAAAATCGACATTTAAGAGATACGGTGGATAAAAGGGACATAAACATTTTAAACTCTTAGTGTTTTTATTCAGTTAAAAGCTTAATAATTCATAGCGAGTGCTAACGGTAAGTGTTCCGCGTGAGTTCTATTCCGAGAAGTGTAAAAGATATGAACATAGATATTGAGTAGAGTAAATGTCCTTTACGTCGGAGACGGAATTGAAACAATTATCTTTTTAGAAAACCTCTTGCAAAGCAATAGCACGGAGCAGTAAAAATACGGCTAACCAACGCGATTGATATGTTAAAGTGGTAGTCGCTTATAATGGGATTTTTTAATACAAAATGATTATAAATAAATACATTATAATTAATTGTTTAGGGCAACATTGCTTTGCGTTTCTCTAAAACATTCGTTTCTTAGCTGATATGGTTTCTGTGTCAGTATATAAATAAAATAATGATCCGTGAGGGCGTTCCGTACTCTAAGATATTAAATGGCTTATGTAAAAGGTAGTGGGATTATTTGAATATGAGGTTGGAATGGTAAAGTTAAGTTTATATTAAACAATCGAATTCACAAATATTATTATAATGTCACGACCATTACAATGTGCAAGTACATACACATAAATTCTGTGGTCTGTTTTGTTTTTTAGTAAATTCACACTGGTTCAGTAAAGTGGATTGCCCTTTAAGCAAATACAAACCACGGATCGTGATGTTTGGGGACGAACTGTCATAGAGACGATGTGGCGCGTTTGAAGACTCCATTCACAGCTTCGCAAACACACACTATGTTTACATTGATCGATTTAAAATTTCATTCGTTTTGGTCGTCATAACGCTGATGTACTGCTATGTTTTATCTCTACTATATATAAACTAAGTGCGAATTTGACAAATGGTCGTTTGGTTGATAATCCAGCATTTAAAAGCTGTTAATTGCAGTTTTATGAGAGTAAATAGCTTGCATGGGGTTAGATTGTATGGGTAAAAGGCACAACTACTTTTTTGTTAAATAAGACATAAAAACGTCATACTTTTTAAGAACACGTGCAATGTTTAAGGTGGTATCTGATAGTTTGGACCAAAGTTTTGGTTTTTCGAACAACCACAATAATTGTTGTTACCTAAGTAGTTCCCGCGGCACACGGCTCAATGATGCCCTAAATCTATCTGAACAGTGAAACATAATGCCCCGCTTATCATTATAAAAATGTATTTCCTGTCTGGGCCACGCTGCAGAGATAGCTATTTTTAAACTAAGAAAATCACGTGACGACTTTTGATACTACATTATAACATCATTCGGATAACTCGATCTGACGTCAATATCTATTATTGGCAGAAATCCCGATCTTGAAGTTAAGGGTGGTGTAGTGGCAGCAGCAGCAACAGCAGCAGCAGCAGTAGTAGTAGTAGTAATAGTAGAAGTAGTAGTTATAGTAGTTGTGGTAGTAGACTAGTAGTAGTAGTAGTAGTAGTAGTAGTAGTAGTAGTAGTAGTAGTAGTAGTAAAAATAGTAGTAGTAGTAGTAGTAGAAGAAGTTGTAGTAGTAGTAGCAGTAGTAGTAACAGAAAAAGTAGTAGTAGTAGTAGTAGTAGTAGTAGTAGTAGTAGTAGTAGTAGTAGTAGTAGTAGTAGTAGCAGTAGTAGTAGAAGTTGTAGTAGTACTATTGGTTGTTGTGGTTGTGGTGGATATGGTGGTTATGATATTGGTACAAATCGTAACGGTAATAATAGGGGTGATCGCAGTAGACGTGTGGTCGTCGTCATCGTCTTTGTTGATGTTGTTACATGTAGTAATATATTAGTGATAATTGCTGTAAAGGGATTAAATATTGCCATTTCATGTTCATTCATTAAAAACCTTCTTTTTTCTTTTTCTTTTTTTTGTCGCAGCTGTCGGCGTTGCTGTGAATGCTAGCTATGATATGATCAGAGGGATTTGCCAATGTTATAACTAAGTGTATCTAAAACAAATCCGATCGTCTGCTGAAAATGTGTCAGCGAACTACTTTTAGCCTAAGCTCGCCTTTGATCTATACAATTGTATGTACTTATTAACCACTCAACCACAAGAAAAGTTTACAGGATTCAACATATATTTACATATTTGATTTTTTAGTTTTTACGTGAGATTCTTTTTGTATGTACATATTTTATTACCTAAAGAAAAGCACACTGTGCATGTGCAGGGGAAAGGGGCATAAAAACACAAGAAAAGCTAAGCCTCGCTAAGTCATGCAATGAAGGCTAATATTATGACTTCAAAGAGCCCCAACCATTGATAATATGAATAGATATAGATTTAACTGATCAATACGTCAATCCACTTTGGAACGAATATTGCTTAAGTGGGCTAGCGTTCGCAAATTGGAAGTAACTGTATTGTATACTTTGTGGTCAATTGTAAGATAATACGAATAGTCTCTCCGAGTGTGTATGTTCAACTGCAGCTCATTTCTAAAGCCAACACTGTTTCCTTTTGGTCATGTAATCTATTAGTTATATAATCAATGGGGCTGGGGTGCAGGTGGTTGGCATAAGTATTTTAGGCACGTACGTGTTTTCTGACACCTGCATAACCAAGGTGACACCATATCTTGACACATTATTCTGACACCAGCCCAACCAATATGAAACGACATTAAGACACATTATTCTGACACCAGCCCAACCAATATGAAACGACATTTAGACATATTATTCTGACACCAGCCCAACCAATATGAAACGACATTTAGACATATTATTCTGACACCAGCCCAACCAATATGAAACGACATTTAGCCATATTATTCTGACACCAGCCCAACTAATATGAAACGACATTAAGACACATTATTCTGACACCAGCCCAACCAATATGAAACGACATTTAGACATATTATTCTGACACCAGCCCAACCAATATGAAACGACATTTAGACATATTATTCTGACACCAGCCCAACCAATATGAAACGACATTTAGACATATTATTCTGACACCAGCCCAACCAATATGAAACGACATTTAGACACATTATTCTGACACCAGCCCAACTAATATGAAACGACATTTAGACATATTATTCTGACACCAGCCCAACTAATATGAAACGACATTTAGACATATTATTCTGACACCAGCCCAACTAATATGAAACGACATTTAGACATATTATTCTGACACCAGCCCAACTAATAT
The DNA here is from genome assembly GCA_007844125.1 of Sinonovacula constricta. Classification (NCBI taxonomy): domain Eukaryota; kingdom Metazoa; phylum Mollusca; class Bivalvia; order Cardiida; family Solecurtidae; genus Sinonovacula; species Sinonovacula constricta. Next base: position 51,091,291 of record CM017557.1, read on the forward strand.
GAAACGACATTTAGACATATAATTCTGACACCAGCCCAACCAATATGAAACGACATTTAGACATATTATTCTGACACCAGCCCAACCAATATGAAACGACATTTAGACATATTATTCTGACACCAGCCCAACCAATATGAAACGACATTTAGACACATTATTCTGACACCAGCCCAACTAATATGAAACGACATTAAGACACATTATTCTGACACCAGCCCAACGAATATGAAACGACATTAAGACATATTATTCTGACACCAGCCCAACCAATATGAAACGACATTAAGACACATTATTCTGACACCAGCCCAACTAATATGAAACGACATTTAGACATATTATTCTGACACCAGCCCAACCAATATGAAACGACATTAAGACACATTATTCTGACACCAGCCCAACCAATATGAAACGACATTAAGACACATTATTCTGACACCAGCCCAACTAATATGAAACGACATTTAGACATATTATTCTGACACCAGCCAAACTAACGTGAAAAGACATTAAGACACATTATTCTGACACCAGCCCAACTAATATGAAACGACATTAAGACATATTATTCTGACACCAGCCCAACGAATATAAAACGACATTTAGACACATTATTCTGACACCAGCCCAACCAATATGAAACGACATTTAGACATATTATTCTGATACCAGCCCAACTAATATGAAACGACATTAAGACACATTATTCTGACACCAGCCCAACTAATATGAAACGACATTAAGACACATTATTCTGACACCAGCCCAACGAATATGAAACGACATTAAGACACATTATTCTGACACCAGCCCAACCAATATGAAACGACATTTAGACATATTATTCTGACACCAGCCCAACCAATATGAAACGACATTTAGACATATTATTCTGACACCAGCCCAACCAATATGAAACGACATTAAGACATATTATTCTGACACCAGCCCAACCAATATGAAACGACATTAAGACACATTATTCTGACACCAGCCCAACCAATATGAAACGACATTTAGACATATTATTCTGACACCAGCCCAACCAATATGAAACGACATTAAGACACATTATTCTGACACCAGCCCAACTAATATGAAACGACATTTAGACATATTATTCTGACACCAGCCCAACCAATATGAAACGACATTTAGACATATTATTCTGACACCAGCCCAACCAACGTGAAACGACATTTAGACACATTATTCTGACACCAGCCCAACCAATATGAAACGACATTTAGACATATTATTCTGACACCAGCCCAACTAATATGAAACGACATTAAGACACATTATTCTGACACCAGCCCAACCAATATGAAACGACATTAAGACACATTATTCTGACACCAGCCCAACCAATATGAAACGACATTAAGACATATTATTCTGACACCAGCCCAACCAATATGAAACGACATTAAGACACATTATTCTGACACCAGCCCAACCAATATGAAACGACATTAAGACATATTATTCTGACACCAGCCCAACTAATATGAAACGACATTAAGACACATTATTCTGACACCAGCCCAACTAATATGAAACGACATTTAGACATATTATTCTGACACCAGCCCAACTAATATGAAACGACATTTAGACATATTATTCTGACACCAGCCCAACCAATATGAAACGACATTTAGACATATTATTCTGACACCAGCCCAACTAATATGAAACGACATTTAGACACATTATTCTGACACCAGCCCAACTAATATGAAACGACATTAAGACACATTATTCTGACACCAGCCCAACTAATATGAAACGACATTTAGACATATTATTCTGACACCAGCCCAACCAATATGAAACGACATTTAGACATATTATTCTGACACCAGCCCAACTAATATGAAACGACATTTAGACACATTATTCTGACACCAGGCCAACTAATATGAAACGACATTAAGACATATTATTCTGACACCAGCCCAACTAATATGAAACGACATTTAGACATATTATTCTGACACCAGCCCAACCAATATGAAACGACATTTAGACATATTATTCTGACACCAGCCCAACTAATATGAAACGACATTTAGACACATTATTCTGACACCAGCCCAACTAATATGAAACGACATTAAGACACATTATTCTGACACCAGCCCAACTAATATGAAACGACATTTAGACATATTATTCTGACACCAGCCCAACCAATATGAAACGACATTTAGACATATTATTCTGACACCAGCCCAACTAATATGAAACGACATTTAGACACATTATTCTGACACCAGGCCAACTAATATGAAACGACATTAAGACATATTATTCTGACACCAGCCCAACTAATATGAAACGACATTTAGACACATTATTCTGACACCAGCCCAACTAATATGAAACGACATTAAGACACATTATTCTGACACCAGGCCAACTAATATGAAACGACATTTAGACATATTATTCTGACACCAGCCCAACCAATATGAAACGACATTTAGACACAGTATTCTGACACCAGCCCAACTAATATGAAACGACATTAAGACACATCATTCTGACACCAGCCCAACCAATATGAAACGACATTTAGACATATTATTCTGACACCAGCCCAACCAATATGAAACGACATTTAGACACAGTATTCTGACACCAGCCCAACTAATATGAAACGACATTAAGACACATTATTCTGACACCAGCCCAACTAATATGAAACGACATTTAGACATATTATTCTGACACCAGCCCAACTAATATGAAACGACATTAAGACATATTATTCTGACACCAGCCCAACTAATATGAAACGACATTTAGACACATTATTCTGACACCAGCCCAACTAATATGAAACGAAATTTAGACATATTATTCTGACACCAGCCCAACCAATATGAAACGACATTTAGACATATTATTCTGACACCAGCCCAACTAATATGAAACGACATTAAGACACATTATTCTGACACCAGCCCAACGAATATGAAACGACATTTAGACATATTATTCTGACACCAGCCCAACGAATATGAAACGACATTAAGACATATTATTCTGACACCAGCCCAACTAATATGAAACGACATTAAGACACATTATTCTGACACCAGCCCAACCAATATGAAACGACATTTAGACATATTATTCTGACACCAGCCCAACCAATATGAAACGACATTAAGACACATCATTCTGACACCAGCCCAACTAATATGAAACGACATTAAGACACATTATTCTGACACCAGCCCAACCAATATGAAACGACATTTAGACATATTATTCTGACACCAGCCCAACTAATATGAAACGACATTTAGACATATTATTCTGACACCAGCCCAACCAATATGAAACGACATTCAGACATATTATTCTGACACCAGCCCAACTAATATGAAACGACATTTAGACACAGTATTCTGACACCAGCCCAACTAATATGAAACGACATTTAGACATATTATTCTGACACCAGCCAAACTAACGTGAAAAGACATTAAGACACATTATTCTGACACCAGCCCAACCAATATGAAACGACATTTAGACACATTATTCTGACACCTGCCCAACCAATATGAAACGACATTTAGACACAGTATTCTGACACCAGCCCAACCAACGTGAAACGACATTTAGACATATTATTCTGACACCAGCCCAATCAACGTGAAACGACATTTAGACACATTATTCTGACACCAGCCCAACTAATATGAAACGACATTTAGCCACATCATTCTGACACCAGCCCAACTAATATGAAACGACATTTAGACACAGTATTCTGACACCAGCCCAACCAACGTGAAACGACATTTAGACACATTATTCTGACACCAGCCCAACTAATATGAAACGACATTAAGACACATTATTCTGACACCAGCCCAACAAAAATGAAACGACATTTAGACACATTATTCTGACACCAGCCCAACAAATATGAAACGACATTTAGACATATTATTCTGACACCAGCCCAACCAACGTGAAACGACATTTAGACACATTATTCTGACACCAGCCCAACCAACGTGAAACGACATTTAGACACATTATTCTGACACCAGCCCAACCAACGTGAAACGACATTTAGACACATTATTCTGACACCAGCCCAACCAACGTGAAACGACATTTAGACATATTATTCTGACACCAGCCCAACCAACGTGAAACGACATTTAGACACATTATTCTGACACCAGCCCAACCAATATTAAACTACTTTTAGACATATTATTCTGACACCAGCCCAAACCAATATGAAACGACACTTAGACACATTATTCTGACACCAGCCCAACCAATATGAAACGACATTTAGACACAGTATTCTGATTTATGAGTTCTGTCCAGCCCGTAGGTTTAGGCGACACTCGTTTATTCAAAGTTGTCCAATCCGGTAAATAGTTCGAATAATCCATGGATTTAAATAAGTTTTGCTTGTCAATTTGTTACATGTGTACGCCATAGAGTATCCGATTTAAACTTTCGTAAAATATTAATAAAGGCAATTAAATGTTGTAAATCATAGAAGTACTGATATATAGCTAAATAAAGGACGTACTATTTCACACGAATATGTACAATGTAATTTGTCTTCAATTGTTTCAGATGAATCGATTTGGAACGGTTGAATAATTTAAAAAGTAAGTGTATGTAATCAAATTTGTTATGCCATAATACTGAAAAAGAGTATGGTACAATTGTAGACCGGTGAATATCGAACGGTTACGGTGCACGAAGAAGAAAAGTTTACAAGTCGCACGTTTCTTTGGGCTATATGAATAGTGTGACTAAAAGTTGACAGTTCAGTGAGAAAGTACAAATGAAAGCTATCAGATATATATATATATATATATATATATATATATAGATATATATATATATAGATATATATATATATATATATATATATATATATATATATATATATATATATATATATATATATATATATATATATATATATATATATATATATATATATATATATATATATATATATATATATACGCAAATGAACTTTTTTTCTCTTTGCCTTATATTAGCACAAATTGATCTGGCTTCTCCACACTGTGTATACGCAATCAGTCAACATTCTAACTAATAGAGCGCATAGCATGTCGTATATGTCGATAGTACAGACATTTAAATGAATGAAACTAGGCAGATAAAATCAAGCAAATATATTTCGTAATATGGAATTAGAAACAGTTAAAGATTCAAACATAAACCTTTCCATTCTAACTTAGTAATAAAATGTGGTATCCAGCAGTTTGGACTAAAAGTTGTTCTTCCATGCAACCAAAATAAATCATTGCTAATTAGAGACATTTATGAATAGTCTCCCCCTAAATAATCCCTAAATGCAAGAAGGTCCTTTCATTTGTTTTACTCGGTTTTTATGTTTGTGCTCTATGGAGTGTATGTTGACTTTTCTGCCTTTCATGTGATACGCAGGTTAACCATCATCAACAAACATTTCCATTTTCTTCTTTAAATAACATATACGTATTTAATTGAATTTTAATCTTATGTTTATGCAAAAGTTGGAGGCCAAGAATACCAACTAAAAGAACCTACCTACGGTTTGGAATACCTCGGATGTTTACTAACAAGGGAGACAGTTTAAATTTCACCAATGTACCCCATTGAAAAGACAGAAATGCTGTTTATAAGTGTCCTACATCCACCTAAAAATTAAAGCATCACAACCCAGTAGTCATTTAAAAGAATTTTTCTTTCCTGTCCGAGCAACGATGCACAGTTAGCTATTTTTAAACTCAGAAAACCACGTGACCGCTTATTTTTAAGGTCACGTTACATATTAATCTGGGTAATCAGCTGTGACGTCGATTTATCTGTAGCTGAATTCTCCTTAAAGGCAATGTTATATTTGAGGAAAACTCGAGAAAATGCAAAGGGTTTTGTGTAACAAGATCTTGAGGAAATATAATAAAATTGAGGAAAATCTCAAAGTTGAGGAAGTTAAGTGAAACTGGGACCTGATCAGTCAGGATATTTGCCTTTGCAGTCTCAACATTCTTATTATCATGTTCAGTTTAATCAATTTACTTTTAAGGTAAAGCAAATGTTATAGAAAATATACATCAATTGAAAATTAACACAACGGATGAGTTGTTTACTTTAATGTTGACGTGTATGCCAAATCTTTAGAAAATTCTCCATCCATATTTGAATTTATTGATTTTTTTTGTCTTCTAAAATTGGTATTAAAGGTGTCTCCTTTTTAGAAATAAGAAAACTCCAAATATTATGTTATATCCTCTTTTGGAAAAGTGTTCTGCAATTGAGTATATATAACATTAAACAGACCAAACAAACATGTTACTTTATTGGTTTGACTCAAACTATCCCAAATATGTAAAAGAAAAATAAATAAACCCATCACGTTTAAGACTGATTTGCCCACTTTTCTGCTTATTGTACTTTATTGCAAAAATCTTGATAGCCACACTATTTATTTCAGAGTTAGCCAAAGTGTTCTATACATTATTTTGATTGATGCTGCAAAAAAAAAAGTTACCACATGCTTTTGATATTATTTTAGAAATTTAATACACCGGGTAAGGAATGTGTAATCAAATTTAGCACAAATCGTACAATTAAAACTCGTTTACAAAATAAAATTAAAACTATATATTTATCCTTCTTAATCTGGTAGAGTGATGCAGAAATAATTGTAAAAGTGAAAAAAGTAGAAAGAAAAAAAGTTGACCATTCGTGCCCATACTGGGATTCGAACCCTCATCCCCCAAGTTTTGAAGCATTTTAACCCTAATTTTGATACTCTTCATTTGGAGGTGCAGCATTACATTTGCTCTACACTAGATCTCGGTTCATTGTGTGTTATATAAAAGTCTAGGTAAAATTGTTTATTGTTCATTCAAGTACGTCTGTGTTTAACTGCACCCTTATAAGGTGTGTGTCAAACGTTTGAATTATTTATAAGCATAAAATTTATTTACAAGCGTGCGTTTAATGTCAAATGCATGTTGGAGCAAATGCATGTTGGAGTCACATGCATGTTGTCAATCATTTACAACATGTCGTTACACATCTACATTTATTATCTATGATAAAGTCCCCTCATATATTTATTTATTATTTGTGTAGATTATCAGTTCGAAATTATAAACGTATTTTTTGTGTTTTTAAAATATTTGATAAGTTGTTGTTGTTTTCAGAAGACATAACATTGTCCATGTTAACGTGTTTATGAAGAGAACATCGTATAGAATGCCTAAAATTTCGACACTATCGATAACTATCATAATTCATATTCTGGGAGACTAATAATTAAATGTTTATTAAATAACTATACGTTATTAGTTTTATAAAAAAACACCTGCCGCGTTCAATAACAAGACGGTCTGCTTTAAAACAGTGACAATATCAATATAACTTTTTCGGCCCGAGCCGAAAAGTTATTAAGTTATAAAGCCCGAAGATGAAGTAATTTGATTTGGTTATAAGGCAGTGGCAAAAAATGATATAGATTTCAGCAAGAAGCTCTGGGAAATGGCAGCCAATTCTGTTTTTACTCGGTCTCTGTGTAGACGCCGACAAGTTTCATAAATTTATGAAACAAAATATTCTCAGTTTTCCAATATTCACGATATAATGAATCGGTAGTGTTTAACCGAAAGTGTTATAAATGTACAACGTGTAGATTTCACAAAAACACAAACAAGCAATTTCTGACATTGATTAATGCAAAAACTGCAAAAAAAGCCGTCTGGGAAGCAGAAACCGAGAAACAACGTGTTGTTATTTAATACAATTGTCAATAAATAAGTGATTTGATATTGGCCCTGTTATTTGTCCTCGGGCCAATACAACTGCCGTCGGACAAATAACAAGGCCAATATCAAATCACTTATTTATTAACATATAATAGAAGTCTTGTGCCTTATTTTTTCTTTAAAATATTGTTGTTGTTGTCTTTGTACACATACTAGTTATTTTATACTATTGAGAGTAATTTATTATTGTTATTTTTATTATAATGTTATTTAAAAAGAATGTATATTTTTTCTTTAAAACATCTGGTAATTAAATCATCTTAAAAGCGTATAAGATTCTTGTTTACACTGTTAATGTATTTGTCTATTAAAACAAACATTAACTTCATATGGTCGCATCAACTTCATTTAAGCACTAAGTGTGATTGACATATATATAAATACTGATAACAGCTTTGACAGCGCAAGATACCTGCCACTTAAATTATAGCCGGAAAATTGTGGGTTAAATTCCAGTCATTTGTTCACGGAAATAGACTATTTCTTAGTAAAATAGGGGGAAATGTTACTGAATGAAACGTTAAATGGAGATAAGATTGTAAACAGCGATGAGGAACTATCATTAATCGTGTACAAAAGACATCTTCAGAAACCAGGGGCGGCTTTAGACGGGTCGGACTCGGCGCTCCAACGCCTACCTAGCCCCCCCCCCCCCGCCCCCAGCCCCCCTCCCCTAAAGAACGAAAGAAAAAAGAAAAGGAAACCCGTGCCATGCAGAAAATATAACCCTTTTTATTAACAAATCCAGATAAATAAATAAACTAGCATCACTTTTAGACCAGAATATCTAATACACAGATAATTCATCTTCCAGAAATCTAAAGCGTTGTCTTTAAACATTTTCATGTTAAACAAAAACAAAGCAAGGTCCCTACCCCTATGCCACCCTCTCTCGCTGACCTCCACACACTCACTAGGTAAAATACTAAATTTTCCTTCAAAAGTGGGATGTCTGTGCTTACCTTGACCTAGATCTATAAATCACGACGGGCGGACGGATGGACGGACGGACAGGCGGATGGATAAACAAAAATGCGGACATTACAATGAGGCAGTCAGAGATCGAATGAGCTTATTTCCGATCATGTTAGTAAAGACGTTAAAGAAATATAAATTTATTTACTATAATAGTCTCTTAAATCACAGTATTGTTAACTTGTCAAGCCGTTGAAATACTATGCCCTTTGTCTGTGTTGTATAGGCCTACGATAAAATCGCACCAACTGGTCAGGAGGTATGACTTATGACGTCTTGTTCACCAATGATAAACAATGGATACCCTCTATTGAATTATTGACCTTCCAAACACGAACCGATATATGGCCCTTTAGGGAAAATGTTCCCTTATTAATAGATTCATGTGTTTATACAAAGCAATTAGCCACTGGCTCCTTGAAGGGAAGAATATATAAAAACCGTTTTTATTAAATATAAAAATAAGTGAATGATAGTGAACGTACAGTTGAATGTTTAATAGTCGTTCTCATTTTTTTTTATCATAATGTTGCCTCAACTCAACAATATACGTTAACTTAAAGGTGGAATCCGACAGTTTGGGCCAACAATATTTTCATTATACATCTTAGTAAACCATTGTTATACGAACAGATCTCATAAAATGCTGTTAATTGATGTCCTTCACCTGTCGGAAAAGTGTACCATAACGCCACAATCATCATTACAAATATGTATTTCTTATCTGAAGATGCACAGTTAGCTGTTTTTAAACCAAGAAAACCATGTGACCACTAATGTTTTAGTTCATCCACGTCATCCGCTGCGAAGTCGATATCTATTTTTAGCAGAGACCATTAGATTGCGCTATTTATAGCCGTGGAAAGACTGGACATTTAGAGTGTTTGTTGTTGTTGTTGTGGTTGTTGTTGTTGTTTTGTGGTTGTTGTTTTTTTCGTGATTGGAACAGTCTAACAATAAAGTTAGTGTTCAAAATCGTCTTTAAAACCGACTTAAGTGTGGGTTTATGCAAAAAGTATGACCAAATTCTCCAAAGTTGAAAAGATATAATAGTACGTGTATTTAATATAGGCAAACTATTGGCTACCACCTTTTAATGACCCATGCTTGTTGTTGTTTATTTAATACAAACTCCGTTCACCTGTAATAAGATTACCTCTCCAGTACAAGCAGCAGATAGTCCAGATTTTGACAAGAAAACACGGATCGGGATAATTTTGGCTCGACATATTTGCATAAGCCTGATTGAGTCGTGTTAAGAAGGCTTTATAATTGTAAATGGAAGTTTGAGTTTTCGATTAACCCTTTACTTGCTTGAAGGCTAAGTATGTTGTACTGTATTGACGCGGTTAAATGGGGTTTCCAGCGGGTAAAGGTTTGAAACATAATTAGTTTGGCTTTATTATAAATTTCGTGTATTGATTCGATGATGAAATATGGGATGAATGATGCTTTTTCATTGCCCACCCTGGATTAATTATTTTGTCATTGGTTTGTTTGACTGGTAACCGGAAACTAATTAAGAAAAAAACATCACCCGGGCGACGTTTATTAATCATTAATAATCGATAAAACAAGTGAATTGATCATGAATAGAACACATATTTGGATGGTAGTTATACAATAAAATTAATCATAAACTGATGTCCTATAAAATGCTCTTCGAGTTACATGCGCTACTTGAATTAAGAGAACATGGTTTTATATTCGATTAGTATTACATCATTTAGTTGACTTTATTTTACGCGAACCTTGTCGACAATGTCTGTGTTATTTATACATAGAATGAGTGTTTTCTAGTAAGAAAACAAAAACAACAACTAAAAAGTAAATATTGCCTTTGTTGTATGTTTACCGAACAAAAAATACCAGTATATTGTTGTAATTGTTAATTGGTTTTATTCTTCATTTATTGATACTATTTAAAGTTATATCAAGTGTAAAGTAGATATTGTAAACAGTTAGACATTGTATGATGTGTTTGTTTTGTGTGACGGAAATAAAAGAAAGTTCTGTTTTTTTCAATTATGCGGCAAAAAACTAAACTGATCACATCCAGAGAAATTAAAATACATGTATCGACCAAATAGGCCTAAGTGCTTGCATTGCAATCATATAGTGCAGCTTATTTACTGATCTTATCAAAATCGTGTTTATGTCGATGCAAGAAGCGGGCCACTGATCACCGCTCCCTTAATCCGGAACTATTTTACTGTATTCATACGACCTTATTCGGAGCCCATTTGAAATAAACATTTAGACAGTCTGGTTTGTTATTTGCATGCCATACCGTGTATCTTATCTAAATTGTTGTTTTTTCAGGTCGTCAATACGAGAAAGTATGAATGTCACCCGAAATCTATACAATTTACATCATTCAATGAGCCCGCACTCGGAAGTTGAAAGTATAGTCAACAGTTTTGACTGGAATAATAAAGAACACGTAAATTGAAAGACGTTAATCAGTGCGAGTGTTTGGCTTTTAACCAAACGATAATACAGGGACCGGTACAATTGTTCGTGTTGTAGCGGTCGATAAAAAGCCTTTCGAGTACGGAAAATTCTTGCACCTATGTCCCTTAGTAGACAAATATAACAAACCACTGCTGTGTATAGTAAGTTGCCACCTATTCGTAGTTGAATTGAAGCAATGCTCCTGCATTAATATTATTGATATATTGTAGTGCATATAGGCACTTCCAACAGCCTTGTTGTTGGGTTAACCCTTTAGCGACGTTGATGAGTTTCAGCCTACTTCAGCCTACTGATCTGAAGGCCCCGGGTTCGAATCCCCGTAAGGGACAGGATTATTTTCTCCCCTCAGATTTACTTTAATATAAAACAGCAATGAGATAATATTACACGATTAAAACCGATTGATATGACATACTTTAAAGGACCTACATAAAATACATTTGATAATGTCACCGTGTTTGTGTTTTCGTGCTTTGTGGCCAAACGAATATTCTTGCCTTCGGCTAAGACACTGTTTATCATTACTTCAATGGTAGGACGGTAGAATCCATGAAACTGTTTATTTTATTTTCACCAAGTCCTACTCTATTTTACACGCTATAGGCAAAATTAATCGTAATTGCATTGTTTTCTCTTGTAAAGGCATGATTAACTTATTTTATCATTGAATTAACAAGCCATTATTACCAAATCGGTGTGTATTCTAAAAATAGCTAACTATGACGCGTATACACAGATCGGACACACCTAAGAAAATAACATGTTTAATGTTGACCGGTAACTCCTGCACATATATAAACGTAGTACGAGCCAATTTTAGCAGGATGTCTAAAGTCAACAATTTCTTATTTATCTAACCCTGATTTTATTTTCTGTAACAGAGTGTCAGATACCCTCTTTAACAGCTAACCCGGAAGAAAAGGTTAGATTTAAATACAGTTTTTATATATTTTGTGGCAGTCATAAATTCCATTTTTGGCGTACATTACTCTTTGCGCTAGTTACTAATAATACTTACAAAATGACAGGAGCGGGTACGTCGCGATGATTCTGCAAATCAGCAGGGGTTTCGGGTGGACAGTTTCTTGTTTTGTTTTTGTGTCACCATCTAATCGCAGTGACAATACTGACAACGGCTGAGTCGTGTCATTGAGTGACTGGTGTTCCTTAGCACCACCCTCTGTGACGTCAGATTCAGGAACTTTCGGTGAAATGATGCCTACTTTTGAAGATGCTTTCTTCAGATTTTTCAGGTGTTTTCTTTTCTTCTTTCTCTGTGAACGTTGTGTTTCAAATTCTGCGTTTTCCCCCGATTTGGCACTATGTGGAAAATCATTGACATTTTTGTTTGCTAAAAATATGTCATCTATATGATTAAAATGCTCTGTTCGAATCGCTCCGTTTTGGACAGAAATCTTAGAACGACACGAAGATAATACAGCGTCTTGTGAATTAGATTTACTGGATTTTCTATCAGTTTTCTTCCTTCGAGATTTGCGTTTTGTTTTGTATATATGGTTTGCCGTTTGTTCGGTTTGAGAGCTCCCCGTGCCCCTGTCAGCAAGCTCGTCAGCACAGTCGTAGGTGTCCGTAAATACGCCATTTTCGAATCTTATCTCATTCTGCTCAGCTTCTACATTGTCTGAGTGCCGTTTCGATGCTTGTTCTTTAATTTGTATTTCCGTTTCGTCGTTATTATAGCCTTCTAAACCCTCTGCCATTGTCAACAGCGTTTCCGAATTATTCAGAGACGTCATTTTGAATAAACTAGGTATGTTCCATGTAAATGAGAAAGGAGCTCAAACGAACTTATCCAAACACATGATATTGAATTTACATTTGGGAGCATACAGTCCAACAAGTATTACCTCATTCGTTTAAATTCACTATTATCCTTTCACAACACTTCTTGGTCCTTGGTTTTAAACTCGCCCGTTTTTTATAAGTATTGTTTGTTAATCCTTCAAAATATTTCACAATATTGAGCACTTAACTGTCCCAATAACCAATGTACGTCAACGAAGGCGAAACCACAAATTGAAATGTTATACCAGTTCCAATAACCGTTAACTGCCGCTGAAAGCGCCCCCAACCCCTTTGCATACAAACGGCATGTTGTATGTACCTTTACCTATAGCGCTATTGGTCACGGACCAACGAATAGCCACTTGCGGAGTTGTAATCACGTGTTCAAGTCCGGTCACGTCAGTAATCCTTTGTTGATAACATGATCCTCTTAAATCCGGTTCACGCTATCACCGTTTTGATCCTAGGTCGTGACAAATAACATTAATGAGCGTAATAAGTTGAATTTTGAGCTCGCGAAGTTGTCGCCGTCTGCATGCTACGTATCAGGTTTAGAGAATATGTACATAATTAAGAGTACGTTATAAATCAAATTACCACACAATGATTAAGTTTTGTTATTTTGTTGACTTCTTTTAAAGGTGGTATCAGACAGCCTACATCAACTGCACGTAACAATAGTTTCCCACTGTTTGGGGGAATTTAGGCGTAATTTCTGCTTAAACTCAAACTTAAGTAAAAGCAAAGACGATTTTGAACTCTACCTACATTGTAAGCTATTACACATTGTGCCTAAAAGCACTCTAAATATTCATTCTGTCCAGATCTATAAATAAGCACGATAGTGACCTCTGCTAAATATAGATATCGACGTCAGTGCGGGCTACACTGATGACGATAAAACTCGATATCAAAAGTAAGTTATCACGTGGTTTTCTTAGTTTAAAATAACTAATAACTAATAACCTCTGCTAAATGTAGATATCGACGTCAGTGCGGGCTACACTGATGACAATAAAACTCGATATCAAAAGTAAGTTATCACGTGGTTTTCTTAGTTTAAAATAACTATCTCTGCAGCGTGGCTCGGATAAGAAATACCTGTTTTGCAACGACGTGTGTGGATTTATTCTTCGCTGTTCACGAAGATCTAGGGCATCAATGAACAGCGTTTTGTTGGACTATTTCATGTAACAATGGCTGATTTGGTTATTTGAGAAAAAATATCTTTGGTCCAAACTGTCGAATACCATATTTGTTATAAGGTAGACTACATGAATAATTGTATGCTGTGACAAAGGCGCTTTCAAATGCAAAAGTAAACGTTCAATCTACACATCAAACTATTATTCGACAATATGTACTTATATTTAAAAAAGGCAGGATAGCTGAAGAAGAATTACAATGTTTTCTGTTGTTTATTTATTTTTTATTTTTTTGTTAAGGGGCAATTATTGAAAACGTCATATTCATTTCAAATCTTCACGGAAAAAGTGAACCCATGTGAATTGGACACGTAACTATGGAATTCATTTTGGCAAAGTTGTGTCACCTTTTCTATAAGACTTTTCTATGTCGGGATGGGATGGGATTTGTCGGCATTTTTGTTGATACTGTGCAGCGACATTTCTATCACTATAGCACAGGGGCACTTATGAGGTGCCCAGGCACCCGGCCTTGGTTTGTACCCGCGACCTTCTGATCCGCAAGCCGACGCTCTACCACTTGAGCTATTATTTTTTTTTCTCTTTCTATGTCGTTTAATGTTTGTGTGCCTTCGTGCGTGCGTGTGTGTTGTTTAAAGTCCATTTCTCAAAAACCGTCAGCACTTCAAACTTTAATTAATTGTTCACTTTTCAAAGCGGAGTCCAAATAAAATAGGTAACCCTAAACTTCATATTGGCACAAGTACACACCCTTTTCTACGTTTCTGTTTTGGTTAAGAATATTGTATTTCGAAGTTAGAGTTAACACTATTATATCCAACACTGAGAACAATATTGCGCGCTGCATGCGGACAGCTCTTATTAAAGTTATTTTTGCAAACTTTATACTTGCTTAAATAGCACCTAGTGGAATCATGCCAATGATAGATGTAGCAAGTTTATTTGTTTATATATATATTATATTGCGAATGAAAGTGAGTTTTTCTAGAGGTAAATAGATGATCTGACAAGAGGTGTCATTAAATAGAAATATTTATCGAACGAGTTCAGGAAAAGTGACAGTAAGCGAGCCTATGGCGAGCTTACTATCATTTTTCCTGGACAAGTTTTAAAAACGTTTCTATTAAATAACAATGAGTGACAGATTCTTTGTATCGCATCATTTTAACAGCCAAATTACAATTTAACGAAATTTTAATAACAATACTAAGTGAAATAGTGGTATGAGACGATCTGCATTGTAATAACGTCGATGACGTCATCAATCAAAAAAGCTATATTACACTAGTGTAAAAAAAGATAATATATAATGGGCGTACTGAATAGAAAACAAGGGGAATCATGTGATAAAATGTTTGACGTCACGTTGACGCAGTGACGTCAAAGTTATAAATAGGTTGTCATAGTTCCAATCAAACTAATACTTTATAAACGATCTTAGCTGATGATATAGATCTATGCACAGGTAAGTTATAGTGACATGACGCAAGATGTTCGTGCGTTTTTGTGGAAAACGACGTCGGCGATTTTCTTTTCTGGCATTCAGTTGCCCTTATCTTGGCAGGGAACTTCAAGGGATTTTCATTTGAATTGTATAGAAGAGTAAATTTTATTATTTAATTTCTTCATTTGTGGTCCGAAAATTAAAAGCTATACATCATTTTAGAATATAATATTTTTACAATTGATAAATGCACACAGAATTAATACACAGAAATAGATAAAACTATTCTTCCATACGTAAAACAAAATGAACAGTGTATCATTTTCAGTTATATTTCTTTAACCTTTGAAACTATCAAAATATAGTTTTGATATTTAAAATACTTTATAAAAGCTCTTAAATTTGATATAAAATTCAGTCAAATAGACTCAAAAATAAAAACACAGTGGTGAGTTTAATACAGCACATATTTCCCGATTTCGACCTGCATAAGCTTCTGCCCACAAAGATGGCTGCCTTAAACTGTCTTATCAGTGTCGATGACATCACATGGAAACTATCTATTGTATACCAAGCGGAATCGGATGTATGATGTGGAGGATATTACAAATATATAGTCGATTTCATTGCAGACCTAATAGCGTAGTTTATTTCATGAGTATTCACAGAAAAATATAGTATCACGAGTGGCGCAGGCAGGAGTCGCTAGTGAAAGTAAAATATTAATCCATTACCATTATAAGTGAAATATAATACACTTATACAATGAAATCGACCAACGTTTCATTTAATCTTTATTTTGTTTAACCTCTATTTAAAAACAGTCACTAATAACCTCACTTAGGACCCACAGTGAAAATAATAACACTATCATTTCACTGCTGGACAGATTGTAATGGTGAGGTTTTCTCTCCCTGGTGTTTGTCACTCTTTCAACCAAAAACATGATACAACTGCACGTTATCAATGGCATGTTTTGTTCGTGTTTTTTTGTTGTTTTTTTTAAATTCGTGTTCTGATACATCTGTGATAGCAATACAGATGAAGATGTGGATTCAGTACATGCTCTGGAAGGATGTATAACGATTGCAAACATACATTTTGGTCATGTCCATGTTGTTTTGAACTAAAGTAAAGTACAAGTATTTTGACATTAACCTCAACAGTTCGCGCTCCGGAAATATTATTATGCATGACAATTTAAAACAGTTCAATGTCAATTGGAACTCCTCGGGTAATTCCGTCTTTGGAGCAAACATCCCTCGGATGAATCTGGTGCAATGATATTTACTAAATAACGATCGTTTTATTCGCCGGAAGAAAAATACGCCATACAAGTTGTTAAAAAAGCGATATATGTAGTGTATACTTTCAGTAGAGATAACAAAACACACACACACACACACACACACACACACGCACACACACACACACACACACAAACACACACACACACACACACACACACACACACACACACACACACACACATTAGTTAGTTTGCTAAATAGCTTGCTTTTTTCTACTTTCTAAAATGTAAAGTTAGTCTAGTGCCATAACAAACATATCTGTGGTGGGAGAGAAACACGATAAGCTTTAGCTTTCGTTTCAATCCTCTCCCCTTTGTATTGTATACTGTATGTTATATTCTGTACGACAATCCAAAAAAATTTATGTTTAAACTATAAAAAACAACAACATTTTTTGTTGTTGTTTCGATGACGTCGTAAGCACCGGCATGTGTATTTTCGCGGGGTTTTCCTGCCATACATCCGAGAGATGATTCTTGGATTATCCGAGGTGTTCCGATTGTGTTCACTGTGTGCCCCAATCGGAACTCCTCGGGTAATTCCGTCCTCGGGACAATCATCTCTCGGTTGTATCTAATGCAATGATACTTACAGAAATCACGATCGTTTTCGCCGGAAGTCGGAAGAAGAAAAGGCCTAAAATGTAGTTCGCACAAAAGAATAAACAATGCACTCGTTTGACAGCTGCGTGTCTGCTGCGCTGGTTAAATTAATATTTGATGATTTAAATTTGAAGCTGTCACAAATTGAAGTTTTACTGGCATCGTATAGCGAGCTGTCATCCGAGCTGCCATCTTTGTTTTGACTTATGTAACAAAAGTAGTCCCATATAGGGAAATGGCCGAGGTGATCCGATTACCTACATACATCCGAGAGATTGTTCGTGAATTATCCGAGGTGTTCCGATTGGAGAGATGATTCGTTAATTATCCGAGTAGTTCCGATTGTGTGTGCCCCTGGTCGAGCGGTGACCATGCCGAGTTGTACTCCTCTGACTTTTCCAGTCCCTTACAGCGTTGCTACAAGTTTTCGCAAAAAATGTGGCAAAACGCTTCATATAGGTAGGTACCCATATATAAAGGTTTTTGCACTTGTGGAGTTCAAGCAGTCCCCAGACGTCGCAAAACAGAACATAATCGTGTCGCTGCGATGTATTCCAAATTAATAAAAAATACCAAGTGTACATAAAACCCATATTTTAATTTTGCATGTAGAGATCTTAGCCATTTGTATACACACAGACGCACGCATGCACGTACGCACACACACAAGCCCTTTAAATATTTACAAGATAGACACATGACATTGTTATATATAAGACTTGACACAAATTTTAACAGGAAAGAAAAAAATACTGTACAGGCATTACGCCGTTGTTTTTCTTTAAAGAACACGTTCATTTATATACATTTATTATATAATTCAACTACATGTGTCTTAAAAACAGAGCGCCAACAACGTTCATTGACAAAAAGTTAAAATAAGTCGTTTACAAATACACCTAGTAATCTCGCCAAAGTTTCATGATGTCTTGTCATACCAAAGACTTTAAAGTTGGTAGTAGTGGCTTCCCTCCTAACGCTCGGGGCTACGGGGACAGCATTACGCCTGACTCGTCGGTGTCAGTATAATGGACCGGCCGGGTTCAGTCCCTGGGCACCTCATAAGTGCCCATGTGCTGTAATGATAGAAATGTCGCTGCGCAGTATCGGCAAAAATGCCGGCTAATCCCAATCCCAATCCCAAAAATATTTACTAGAACTATTTTTATGCTATTTTCATTTTGAAAAAAAGCTCTTTTCAGTGTCGTTAGTGGTGTAATATATGCACAAAACAAAAAGACAAAGATGAAGACATTCTATAGGGCTGCCATTTATTATGTAATTATAATTTTGTAAAGAATCATAATCAACTTCTCGTAGAGATAAGTAACCCTAACTGTACTTGGATGCTTTAAACATAGTTCATGGTTGTTCCCCTTGTTTTCAATACCTCTCTGAGGATAAACAACATCATTTTCAAGTACCAGTATTTAAAAACACAAATATGGTTTTAATTTCGAAAATAATATTCATCACATTTATTTATTTTTTCTTTGAGCTCTTTTTAGAGCTCTTTTTGGATTTTTTGGAAGGCGACTTGGATTTTTTGGGCGATTTGGACTTTGATTTCTTTGAGCGCTTTGGCGATTTTTGTTTTTTTGACTTTTTATCTTTTGATTTCTTTGGTGATTTGCTTCGTTCCTTGGATTTGCCGCGGCGTTCTTTTTCTTTTTTACTTTTTCTTTTTTTCTCGCGGCCTCCACCAAAACCTCCCCCTCCACCCATCTCCCCCATATCTGCTCCACCCATCCCGCCACCGCCACCGCCGTACCCACCAAATCCTCCCATGCCGACCTCATCATAAATATGATCATCTTCCCCTCCTTCCATAAGACCATCATAGGTGTCGTGTGCAGGCACTCCACGATTTCTGTCCAGCGCTGAAATTTAAAGTTCCACACAAAACAGAAATACATTTTGATTAGTTATTCACAAACAAAGCAGCTGTTATTTTTACATGCTGAAGAATTGCACATACACATCTCCATTAATATCTTTGATATTACTGATGACACAATTTTTGGCGCCGTACGGATAATCTCTGTGAATTGACCAGACAATGTAGTAGGCAATAAGAGGTATCGCTGCTGTTTAGTCAAGAATCCCCTTCAGTAGTTGCTGAGAAAAGGCGCGGAAACTAAATACTTTTCAGGGTCTATAACTCTGTGTTAACTGGTCAGACAGGAACATGCCAATGAAATGAACACCTCCTTTTGGGATGGAATGGAATTTTCCGGCATTTTTGCCGATACTGTGCAGCGACATTTCTATCATTATAGCACAGGGGCGCTTATAAGGTGCCCAGGGACTGAACCCGGCCGATCCATTATACTGACACCCGACGAGTCAGGCATAATGCTGTCCCTTTAGCCCCGAGCGTTTATAGCGAAGCCACTACTACAAACTTTAAAGTCTTTTGTTTGACCCGGCCGGGGTTTGAACCCGAGACCTTCCAATTCGCAAGCTCTCCTTTTGGTATAAAAAGTCATTTAAGTATCTACCTATAATTCTAAACGATTCTAAATTGTTTATCAGAACACTTTTTTTGTAAAAATGACACGTCATAGTTGATAACCCCGTTTAAATGATTCAATAATTCGTTAAATATTTATGTGTGAAGAAGTCATGCTAGCATTATTATTTGTACTAATTCTAAAGCACTTAAGGGATTCGATTTTTTATATAAAAAAGGAAAAATAAAAATGCTATTGTACATCAATATCACACTCACAACAACAGATCGCAATTTGTTCTTCATTCTGTAATCAATGTACTGGTAAATCAATGCGTGACGTACCTCCCTTTTTGTAGTATTTCTGCGGGTCGCCCGTGGTGCATGAGGCACAAATGCCCGGGACCAGAGACCCGACCCCCGGACCTTCAGGGTCTCCCTCTTCGTAGGCGTTCTGAAGGGACGTCTGGAGGTATCGGAACAGCAGCGTCGAAAACATCTGAAAGGGAATAATTATCTTCGCTATCATTATCATTATGCTTATCGGTATTATTATCATCGTCATCACCATATCATTATCATCATCGTTGTCATCATCGTTATCATCCTCGCTATCATCATCATCGTTATCATCATCACTATCATCATCATTATCATCATCGGTATCATCGTCATCGTTATAGTCACCGTCATCATCATCATCAACCTTATTGCTAGCAGCTTCATCGCCGACCTTATTATTGTCATCAGAATCCTTGTCATGTTCATCGGCATCATAAGTATCATCATCGTCAAAGTTATCATCTTTATAACCGTCATCGCCATCGTCGTGCCGACTACGCATGCGCGCCTGTAAGAAGCTGGTATCTCCAAATGCAAAGTCATATTTATACACAACATCAGTGTTTCTTGAAAACTCGTGTTTCTAGTAACATGATGTGTTGCCTTAGTATCCCACTTGAAAACAAACAGAACAACGGGAAGATCATAATTTTAAAAATCAATGACAAATGACACTTAACATCCTCAAGTCTCTGCTTAACCTCAACTTTGAGATTTTCTCAAGTTCTTGTTTCACTAAACACTTTGAGGAGTATTTCTCTTGAGTTTTCCTTACATATTTGAGGAACGTTGCTAGTAGCCTCAAACTCTTTTCTCAAATTGAGTTCAGTGACTTTTGTGAAACGAACTTTTCGAGATTTATCTGCTAAGTAGTGGATTGAGGTTAAGGATTTCCTCAGCTGGGGAAGGTTAGTGAAACCGGGGCCTGGACTCACTTGAACACCGAACACTATCATGACGAAGCTGCCGACGGGGCTCAAGATCCGGTCCTGCATGTCCTCCATAAGTTGTTGCGTACAGCCCTTCATGTACAGGGTGGGAACTTCCGGATTGTATAAGCCTGCATGACCATGGCGGGAATTCACGCCGTTCGTTACGCACGGTCGTTGAGCTTTAACATCACAACAACTGAACGGAACGTTCGGCAAAAAGACGAAATTCTGCGACTTTTTCTTTGAACTAAAAAGAAGGGAAAAGTTCGTTATAAGAACTTGCATTTTCCAGAAAAACAATTATAATTAAAGTCCAGTTAAATTTCTTATTAAAGGAAATTTCACATTATATAATTAACTAAATATAAAATTAAGAATAAATGGATCGTAATTGGTCGATCATTTCACTTTCAGGTAGTCATTTTTTTACTTATTTCTCGTGGACATTTATCATTTAGATTTATATAAGATGAGTTTAACTACCGACACACTGACATAACTTTCTAGTATTTTAGTTTCGAATTTCTATTCAAACACCAATGTAATATTTACTTTGAAGTTAAAAAACATACTAATTTAAATTTGTCTAGACTAGTCACAAATATAATAAAGACTACATATATTGAATACAATACTCACATTTGAACAGCATGTTTTTGTGGATCCACATATTTAATGTCGGTCCAGTCCGTATTCAGCCAGTCCTTGTACGACTTGCTTCCACAGCATCTTGACCGCAATTGTAAGTTGTCAAGATGCACCTTGACGACACGATTTCCTCCATACCTTTTCATTGCTTCTCGCAGTCCGCCATGGAGTGCATCTTCGATGCTAGACCTTAAAGCCAGACACGTTACAGCTGCGGAAAACACAACCCATGAAAAAATGAACAAAGTCACGATCACCGGCAAAAGCGTCATCCGAAACTTCTCTCTTGAGCTAGCATATCCGGAATTGTGTGCAAGTTTAGCTGCGGCACCATTCAAAAGAAACATGATGGCACCTACACTTATTAGAAAACTAGGTAATAATCCGGAGTTGTAACTTTCCAACAACAATAGTTCATTGGTAATGTGTACATTCACAAATATTCCAATACAAATTATAGCCACTCCAATAAGAGAAAGTGAGGCAAATAATATCGCCAGAAGAAAGCCAATGCGATTCCGAGAATCCTCGGAAAATGTGATTGCGACAACCATCTTTCTTCTACGTTAAGTGACCAAGAAACGTTTTTGATGCGCCATTTGTAACTTTGCTGTTTTGACGTCATCTGCGCGTGAACGTACTTTTTCCCGCGATCAGTTGGTATTTACGACGTTATCGCAGGGGTAGATAAATAGACAATCGGAACACCTCGGATAATTCATGAATCATCTCTCGGATGTATGTAGGAAGTCTGATCACCTCGGCCATTTATCTAAATGGGACCTCTTTTGAGACAGACGTCAAAACAAAGATGGCAGCTCGGGTGACAGCTCACTACAGTACGATGCCAGTAAAGCTTCAATGTGTGACGGCTTCAAATTTAAATCGTCCGATTTTAATTTACCCTCCGCAGCAGACACGCAGCTGTCAAACGATAGCAGTGTTTATTTTATATTTTTTGCGAACTACTGAGGCATATTCTTCTTCCGACTTCCGGCGAACAAAACGATCGTGATTTCATTAAGTATTATTGCACTAGATACATCCGAGGGATGATTGTCCCGAGGACGGAATTACCCGAGGAGTTCCGATTGGACAAATAGACAGATTTAATTGGATTCGGGTACACATATATAGTAATATATTATATACAAATATTTAAAAAGAAACGGACATTGAGAAAAGAAAATATAATATATTTAAAAACACAAAAAACTATATACTGTGACATGCATTCCAGTACCAATGATAGCAAAAAAGGGTATCAACCCTCCTTTCTATTGTGGCCCTTTATGTGAAGGCATGGCATAAAGAGGCAAAAGTCAAATTTACTCGGTATTTAAATATGAACACTAGAACATAACTATTTTAAGTTCTATATCATAGTCTCACAATTTCTTCGAAGACTTTGTATCACAGTTATTCTATATTTATCACAAAAAGTTAGTTATTAGGCCTATATAACACAGTTCCACAATTTTTCTTCAAAGATTTATATAACTGTTATTCCGTTATTATCAGGGTTTGTTTATATCACGATGTCGCATTTGCTTATTCACAAATTTTGTATCATAGAAATATTTTATAACACTTATGTCACATTATCACGTATTGACTGGTTTAATCACAGATTCAGAAAGTTGTTAGATATTTAATGATAGTTGATATTACGCTGAATTAAACAACAGTAAAATAACAAACTAATAAATTGTTTGGATATCATTCCATACAATATCAATTAGCTGTCATGATATTTTATTATATGGCAGTTTTTCTTTGTACCGTAAAAATTATGACTCCATGGATTTTCAAGTAATTATAATTTTACTACAACTTTAATAGTGGTATTAACTGAGCACATTGAGAAATTTCTTTATTATGGTAAAAAAATGAATTCCTATACACGTCACGGCAAGCACAGTTTTTATTCGCAGCACTATCACTTCATTTTTTTTACCGCGGACTTTTATTTATCATTGAGAGTAAATACACACGGCTTCTTTCATGGGCATTAAAACTGATTGACTCCAATATAAACACTTATATCTTAAATATATTTTGGCGTTTTTAATAACAGCCACCGCTGTGTTTACCATCATTGAATGCAATCACATAGGATCGTATTCGGAATGTCTTACCCACCTTTCAAGTAGATACGAAATCGCGATCGGGCGCTCTATGTCCGAAACTTGTTTGTTGATATAACGTAGCTTGGGTCTAAATAATTGCTAAAACCCAGCCGAGAGTGGTCTAAAAGTATTTCTTTTCATAGCAGACACTCGTTTGTTCACAATTTGCAAAGTGCTTTATTGTGGTGATCCGCAGGAATACATACAGGAGCGAATGGTTGATTTCAACGTGCAAATAATCGACACAAGGAGATCATTTAAATATTTGAACAAGCTGGTAAGAAAGTCCTATTTTGTGAAGAATATAAGACTGCGTTACAAAGCGATGAAGGCATGTATATGTTGAGGGAATAATACTTACAGAAAATAATAAAACAGGAATTTGTTATTTTGGAACTATCATAGAGCAAAAACAACAACAATGACGACGACGACAGGTTAGTGTTTTTACACGCATTTTTCGTTGCTACAATCTACATTCACTCGAGTTATCTACAATACAATGACCGGTACGTTCATTCTGAAGGGCGTGTTTTGATGAGGTATGGAGTCGACAAGATTTAACCAACAAGTTCATGTTGTCTTAATAAACGGCATGTAGAATATTTATGTCACAAACATATTTTTTACCTTTTTGAATTTTAACCAGATTATACCCTATTTACGTTTAACTTCATTCGGCGCTGTATGACCTGTTAAGTGTCGGTGTGCCACAAAACCCAAAATACACATACAGACATACATTTAAATTCAATGCATCAACGGCGTTTATGTATATTGTATTATTCTTCATATCAAAACATCCGGTCATCTTATCTGTTTACACGTTGTTGTTTTATTGACAAATTAAACAATAATTCAGCAATGTCACTTTAAAGGGAATATTAAAAGAATATTTAGATTGATTTCTTCTAATGTAAAACCGACTGTCAGTTTTCTGTGTATTTTAAATGTATGTAAATGCACTTTTAAAAGATTCAATTCATCCCTTTTTAAGCGTGAATGCAATACTACACCTCATATTTGTATACATACAGCTATTACAATATAGAATCAAAGTCCTATACACACGTGTGTTTTGATCTTTAATAAAATCAATACCTCTCTCCGTTTTAAGACGATCATTCAAATTATTTCAGTAAATGTAATTGAAAGGGAATCTTTACAAAATAAAGAGCGGTGTATTTACAGTTTAATCGATGGCTCACTTTGCGGCTGTTTTATACTCTGAACCTTTTAAAACCACGAATAGTTAAAAAAGAAAAGTTGGATGATTTTTTTAAACACGAGTCATTGCTTGATGTGGTACAATCCGGGGAATAATAAAAAAGTTGTTGTTTTGACAAATGCACTGCATTTCAGCTTGTGATTAAGTATTAGTAGAATGTTGTATAAAGGATGAATACAAAATAACAACATTGAGCATATTTATAATTGGACCAACCTTTATTAATCGCTTAATAACTTATTGAGTAATAAATTGCAACACTCTCACATACTTTCAGATAAATTTATGGGAGAATAACTCACATGTAAGAGGATGCAACTGTTTTGTTTTGAAAATGGCTCCTTTTCAGAAATCTGGAAAAAATAACGGCCATTACATTTTTGTGCTTAGTTTCAAATCTGTTTGCATACATTGTATTATCAATGTATTTTATTTCATATTAACTGCAAAGATATTATTTAAAAAGTACATTGCTTTGTGTTGCTTGTCATGACTTGGTCATTATCACTTTTTGTCAAAAATGTTAAAACTTTAAGTTTGACATTTTTGAAAAAGAAATATTTAGTCAAAGAGCACATTGTAAATACATTTTTATTATAACTTATATTTTTAGTAAATATGAAATAAATACAACCAAATAATTTATTTTATGGAACCAGATTTGAAACTAAGCAACAAAAGTGATGACCGTTATTTTTTTACATTTACCTGAAAAAGAGCCAAATACATTGAAGCGGCACAATTGTCATTAAAGAGACGTCAAGCAATCTTGGTGAAAGAATTCCCAAGATAATTGTCTGGGTAGAACCACCGGTGCTCCGCGGATCATCTTGAAGACATCCGAACATAAAGCTCTTCGCTACGACCGGGACTCGAACCCTTCCGGTAAGAGGCTAACATTCAGAGGAGTTACAAATTCGCGACTCTTCATTTCGGCCATGGACGCCCCAGATAAAATTGTACAAGAAACACCGTGAATATATGTACAACCATTTTGGAAAATTTTGCCTCAAATGACAGATAAAAAAAGAATGAAACATCTAAGGTATCTTGGCTGAACATCTTATGGTTTTCTTGAAGAATAAACAGATATACTGCTAGATTAATAATGGGTAGATTAGTGAAATGGAAATTGTCTCCCTTGTTAGAAAATATCCGAGGTATTCGAAAGAATATATAGGTCCTTTTAGTTGAAATTCTTGGACGTTTTCGCCTGTTCTTTTGTAGATATCGCAATTATAAACAGTGGAATTTCTTACTTTTGCATAAATCCATTTAAATACTTACAGAGATGTGTTATTTAATAAAGAAAACGGAAGTGTTTGTTGATGATAGTTAACCTGGGTATCATAAGAAAGGCGGAAAAGTCAAAATACACTCCGAAGAACACTAACATAAAAACCGAGTAAAACAAATGAAAGGATCTACTTGCATTTAGGGATTATTCAGGGTAGATGTTTCAATAATGTCTCTCATTGGCGAATGTACACACTGATTCAATGATAGATAGGTAGTAGGATAATAAATATATGGCTAAACAAATTATCAGATTGTAAAAAGATAAGTATATAAAATATTTCATTTAATTTTCAGTTTCTTCATTGAATGATAAATAAAAGTACTGATAACTGAGGTCCTTCAAGTGTGATTGTTGTTGGCTTCCCGGTGTTCAGATGCCGGCGACACCGACCTATGGGCAATGAATCCAGTCGACCCGCCAACAAATTGAGGGCAGTTAATGCTTTTAGAGGAAGATCCAGACCACGTGTTGTGCTCGAATCGCCGGCAGACTCGACAACCGACAATACTCGAGTAACTAAAGTGACTTTTGCTAACTCTAAGCGAGATGGCGTAGAAACGTTTAGAGCTCGGCCCCAGATGGCGGATATCGGCATAATTCATCCGGATTTAAACACAGGCGGTAGAATCAGGTTCAAGAAACGACAGACAGCGGATTCTACTAGTGACTTGGCAGCATCGATGGCGTCCGTTCGATCCTCTGGTTCCATGCCTGCCGATGGCAACTGGGAACCAACCTTGGATCCTCACTCGAACGAGGATGGGTACATCCAGTCACGGTATAGGATAGATGATTTGGCGCTCAGGGACGTACGTGACTTCAGGAACTATTCCGGATTTAGCTCACGGCACTCGCAGAAAAGTTATAAACCGGAAATTGGACTGACACGGGTGGAAGAAATATAACAATATTTACATGCAGTGTTGCTTTTATTTGTGACATATGCTAGCAGGAAATCCGGATTGTAGCAGTTACTATTACATATTATTTATTTAATAATTTTATTGATAACTTAATGATCATTAGTCTTATGATAGTGTTCACCTTCATTATTCATCAGTCCAATTTTGCCCTGTGACATAAATTTAGAATTGTAGTATTTTAAAACATTCTTTTGTATATGAATCTTAACATATTCTTCATTACTAATTAGATCCAGAATATGTAATACGGTTTTCGTTGTGTGTTGTTTTTTCTCTCCAATTTTACCATCAAGATGCACGGATACAAACACTGGATTAAATTACCTCGTACGAAGATTTTTCATCAATTAAACACCTGTCATTATAAAAACTATCTGCAATGCCAAATTGTACTCATTTTCGCGTTAAAAAAAAAACAATAACTGCATATACGAGAACACTTAAATTATATTAATTTAACTTATATTCTATTAACTAGCAATTAAAGCACCTCTGCCTTATTAATTTATATAAATGAATATGTTAATGCGGTTATATGTATTGCTCGGTGTATATGTAGACACATAACAGACCGTGGTAACGTAACACATGCAATAGTTATTCTCAAATGTATATGTATTGTAAAGTTAAGAGTGCATTAAAGAGCATACAGATTATATAACTGTTATCTATTATTAAAACCTTAATAAATACCTTTTGCCCTTGTCTTTGTCGTAAATCATGTATTTTATAAAAATCAAAACGGAGCTATATTTACAGCGAAATGTTGTCTTTGCCGAAATAGTGGCTCTGTCGAAGAAGATAGAACGTGGCCATCACAAAACGTAACATACTTCTTCTCAAATATTCCAGACGGACTTTGGAAAAGGTCCCGTAGATATGTTTAGATCTTTTGGTGATCATACGTTGTAAGTCTAACATTTAAAATAAAAATAAAAGAATATGTATCGTGGAGTTAAAAGGTGTGCTTAAACATTTGGATATAAAAAAAACCTTTGAATGCGAAATCTTCTACACTTGTTCTTCTCTACCCGCTAAAATATCAATAATTATTTATTCATGTACATGCAATTACATGTCGCTGACAAATCCCGTTCTGTAAATATATGCCGACAAATAAAATTGCATGAACTTCAATCTTGAATGGATTATTGATTTTTGTTTGTCTTATTATAAATATTTTACACTAATGGCATCCAACATAAGCTTTCTGTTATGCTGTCCTGGTTTCACTTTGTTACGACCAGTGTCGCTATTTAATAATTATTTATAAAAAGGCACGTTAACTAAACGACGAAATGATGTAACAGAAAGTACAAGCCAGCAACAAACTAGTACAACAATGTTTTATTTTAATAAACAATTAAATCTATGGCGTAAAAAAATAATAACAAATATATAAGACAAAATTTGAGAATGCAAAATAAATGTTAGCTTACAGTATGTCCCTTTAGGAGGTGTCCCTTTAATAGTCCAATTAATAATCCAACGTCGAATAATCCTTAAGAGTTTTCGGTAGAATGTCCTCATAGATACGCACAGTTAAAATAATCCAAAGGTAGAACAATACACGAATATTATTGATATAATTCCAAATCCAGCACTTTAATATTTATATCACTATAGAATATAATAAGTCCACGTAAGTTCCACGTAAGTTCCAACACAGAAAGATTTAATAAAAAAGCTGCAATTATTTCCAAATTATCTGTCCAAACTTAAACTTGGATCGGCTAACAAGCCCTTATATAGACCCAAAGAATATCTAGACCGCAAAAGTCTTCAGAACATTCACGAAACCCAGTAAAAAAATAAACAAATGAATTTTCTAGCATGAACCTTTTCTTTCTAGCTGTTACGCGAATGCTACGTCATCATTAATACTTCAACGGTAGACAACCCCTTAACCTGACTAGCGTAACCTTAAACGCTGGTGTACTACTGTACATAACAACTTGCAGAACCAAACTTAGATTTTGCTTAAACTAAAATTTCGAAAGCTCATTGTTTATTTAATGTTACCTTACTTCACCATAACGCTACTGTCCAGCAGAGATGGATCCAGAGTTGTGAAAACACATGCATGTTAAGCTAACAAATACTAAGCTTTTAAAGCAAATTTTGTCTGTTGACTGCTTAGGTCGAAGTTAGGGTCCCTTACTGTGTATATTTTTACTTCGATAAAGTTGAATGACTCTTTATCTCTCCCCCCCCCCCCCCCCCCAAACGAAAGGTAGAAAAATCTTGATATGCCCCTGTTGAGCATAACTAGATTTTGTGGTGTAACAATGCCGTGTTGTACGTGCAATACACTTCCCTTCTCTGGTAAACACAGTTGGAAAATTATACTTTGTAATGTTGCCTCTTCCCCTCAACTTCAGTCGTAAGGGTATTGCTCATAGGACCTTTCATATTTTCATGTTTATCGGTAATAAAAACACCTCGGTAAAGCTTTTTAGGTTTTAACTGTGTTGGCCGTGAGAACGAATGCTAAGCTTTACCCGGATGCTGCCGACCTAACAGATTCAGAATATTCATGTCTCCAGCGCGACAAAAGGTAGTTCTACGTTTTTCCATATTTTAATATGGCAGCTCGGATGAAAGCTCACTTTAGTACGATGCCAGTTAACTTCAATTTGTGGCTGCTTCAAATTTAAATCATCCAACTTTAATTTACAAAGCGCAGCAAACAAAACAGCTGCCAAACGAGGCCATTGTTTATGTTTTGTGCGAACTACATTTTAGGCATATTCTTTCGACTTCTGACGAACAAAACGATCTTGATTTCTTTAAGTATCAGTGCACCAGATACATCCGAGGGATGATTGTCCCGAGGACGGAATTACCCGAGGAGTTCCGATTGGATTGTCAAGAGGACGGAATTACCCGAGGACCTCCGATTGCAGTCGAAAAATACATTTATAAGCACAATGCATTTAAAGGATAAACACCTTATATGGTCACCCATCAACATGACATAACATAATCGAATTTAAGGCATTGTGTTTGCATAAACGTCAACTACCTTAATTAAAAATTTCGTATAATAAATTATAACCACCAACTGCACGTTATAATCATCTAAATGGCAAATGTCTGATCTGGCATTATCCGCAACTTAAGCCAGACGTGCACGTGTCGCACATTCTGTACACGGACTTAAGTCAAGTTATGCTGGCCGCTTTTAGATCTAATCGCCACTGATTTGATGTCTCAGCTTAGAGTGTTTCCCCCCCACCTCTTTTAAATTAATTTAAATGGATTGATCATCAGTGCTAAAATAGGCCTTATCTACAACAGTTTTGTTTTCATTTTCATTTGTATGAACTCAGTAGGCCTATCCTGAGTCTACACGTTGGGTTGTGTGTATGTGAATGCGTGCCTGCGTTAATGTAAAATAGGGATGTTTCAATTTCTTAGGTAAAAAAACAACAACAAACTTATATAAAGCGACGATATGCTCACCGCACAGGTGCTAGGTACATTTACAGTGTTATATATATGTATTATATACAGATAAGTGGGTCACCGACAAACAATTTAAAATTCCCCGACAAACATGTATATTTCATAATCTAGATAAATGATTATCTAGAGATATTGCTACTTTTATGTTATTAGCTGTATGGTGTTTCCGACATGTACTGTTTTAACATACATGCGTCAGCTGTATTTAAACAATATAAAATCACAATAAGCGCTAACTTTATTTCAAATCAACAAAGGGTGTTGTATGACTTAGCGCCACTAACCGCCAGGCGATGTGACGTTGGATACGCGCCATGGCCTTTTTGGCAAAGCGTCATAACCTAGTTACTTCCCTTTGTCTTATTAGAATCCGGGCAATCTGATGAAATATGGCGGAAATAAGCCAAAAAAGCTGCAGCTGATTTCTTTCGCAACGCTGCGAAATGAGTTCAGGGGAGATCGAATACCTTGATAGATTGCATTCACTTCATATAAGAACGTTAAACACATAGGACTGAAAATGAACGAATTGTGCGAGCACTACGAGGCTACAACGGCGGAAAAGTTGCCTGCCAACCTACCACCAGAGGTAAACATTGATTTTGACAGCTGTTTATTTTGGTGACGTTAGCATTTCTCGTCAATCCATTTTATTTTTTGGCGTTTTTAATTTCGTTTCGAAGATAATGCATTATAGCGATTATTATTTGCATTATGAAATTTATTTCTTTTTTCAATTTCTTTACTTATTTCTGAAAATAGAGGTAGTCAGTTACGTGCGGTCCAAGCCATAAGTGCATTGAGTTGATATTTCAGAAATCACACAAATTTTTTTTACCATTTGTTGGTACCATAGCAACAAGTAATAAATAAAGACTTAATTGCAGTCATTGATAAAGAAAAACAAAGAATTTCTGTATCTCTGTCTTTACTTTTGTTTGTTTTCTTCTGAATCCCAAAAATCTATTTTTGTATCAAAATAGTATCCCTAGAATGTTTAAAAATAGTAACAAGCATTTCTGATGTGATAATTTTATTATGAGACATGCCTAACGATTCAAAGACCAGTATTAAATTGCTTTTAAATTTGTTGATCAAACTTTTTAACTCCTGTTATTCGAACATTATTTATAAATTATAATAAAGAGAAATATTATTTGAAGAATACATATTAGTTGTTACTTCTGTTCTTTTAATGTTTTTTCTATTTTTGATGAGAATCAGAAAGTAGTGATTGATAATAGTAAGTAATCAATAGTCATCTTGACTTATCCATACATTTAGAATGGAATAAATTGAAATACACAACATAAATTACTACAGACTGTAAAAACAGATTGAAAATCTTCTAGATTTTTATATTTTATAATAAAAAATAGTTAAAACAATCACAGGTATAAATTTATTGTAAAGTGTAATAGCAGTACCTAGACATAGAAAAGAAAATGTTTCTGGAAACTTCTATGCTAGCTAATGGTTTTGTCGTAAAAAGATATAACAGATCACCTTGATGATGTCTAAACTCATGTCTTTATGCTCAGCTGTTATAGAATGACTGATTGTTTGTACATGTGAACTTTTTTTCTGAGGCCAAAGTGGGAGATTTCCACCTGCAAATTGTCAGATTTGTTATTTTCATATAAACAAAGATGGAAGTTATCTGTTTCCAAGTAGGGAGATTTCTTAAAAACGTGTAAAACATCTCTCCTTTTCAAGTAATTTTGAACCTTAAAAGTGGGAGTCTTTCTCCAAAAGTGGGAGAGTTCACATATGACTATTGTCTTGCTTAGTCTAAAAAGAGAGCCTTTGCCTGTTTGTTGGATGTTTGGAACTAAGATACTACCTATTTACCAGTAACAAGTGTCCACAGATAGTCACATTTAGGCAATATAACTCTTCTGTGACAGTCAAAACCTTTCCTTATATAAATTTAATGTTTTTCTTTCAATACATCGGTGTGGGTTCAAGTCCGTGGTGATTAAGTGTGGGAAGGTTTTCCCGTACTCTATTTAAACATGTTGAGCAATTTTAATAAGTTCACACATATATGTTTCCGTTGAGAACTATCCGATTTGTTGCAAAATATAATTGGAATTACCTCCCTGAATCTGGAGCATTGTATCCACATGATGTCAAATTTTTCTTCTGTTGTTTTTTTCCATGTACATTTGTCTATAAATACATACAATCGATTTTTGATGTAAGCCTTTCTATCTTATGTTGTTTTTTTCATTGCTTATTTAAAAGCATTATTTATTATTGACCCTACCTTGTACCAGCTGTGACCGGCCGCAATAGCTAAAGTTGTAGAGCGTCTGCTTGTGGATTGGGAGGTCGCGGGTTCAAACCCCGGCCAGGTCAAACCAAAGACTTTAAAGTTGTTAGTAGTGGCTTCCCTCCTTATGCTCGGGGCTAAGGGGACAGCGTTATGCCTGACTTGTTGGTGTCTGTATAATGGGCCGGCCGGGTTCAGTCCCTGGGCACCTTATAAGTGCCCCTTGCGCTAGAATGATATAAATGCCGCTGCACAGTTTCGGCAAAATGCTGGCAAATCCCATACCGGCCTTAGCAACAGGTCCTCATTGTAACTAGATTACACAAACAGTTGCCGAAACAGCATCACTTTATTAAAACATAAATTTTTGTTCTTTTCTATTTAGGTGGAAGAAGGCAATGTTGAATATAAGGTAAGAACTATTTAAAATAAAACATACTATTTACTATTTACTTATTTGAATTAAATGATTATAAGGTGATCTTGATTATATCAATGTTTGAGAGATAATCAGCTTTGCTATCATATATGATTTAATAAAAAATAAAAGTTTAAAATATAAAAGTTTATTCAAATGTTTTTAAGGGAACTTGATGTAGATCTAGGTAACTGTTGTGAAGATATTTGTATGTGATTGAATAAACTTAATGGTAGGAGTTAGACTATTTATTGTGCTGTTTGTCACATATTTATAATCTTTTAATAATGGAAAATCATAATGGTGTGATCCCTATATACATCTGCAGGTTCTGTTTTTAATACATTACACTGTATAACTGTTATAAATGCTAACCTAACAGTTAATTAATGTTATAATCCCCTATATTGCTGGCACTTAACATTATTGCCTAATTTTAGATTAAATTAGCCCTTGTTACTTTTTAGCTCACCTGAGCACAACGTGCTCAAGGGGAGCTTTTGTGATACCGCTTCGTCCGTCGTCCGGCGTCCGTCGTCCGTCGTTTGTCGATCGTCGTCAACATTTACCTTGTGAACACGCTAGAGGCCACAATTTTTATCCAATCTTTATCAAACTTGGTCAGAATGTTTGTCTGCATAAAATCTTGGATGAGTTCATTATTGGGTCACCTGGGGTCAAAAAGTAGGTCACGAGGTCAAATTTTAGGAAAAACTTGTGAACACACTAGAGGCCACATTTATAGCCCAATCTTCACCAAACTTGGTCAGAATGTTTGTCTGCATGACATCTTGGATGAGTTTGTAACTGGGTCACGTGGGGTCAAAAAGTAGGTCACTAGGTCAAATCTTAGAAAAAGCTTGTGAACACACTAGAGGCCACATTTATAGCCCAATCTTCACCAAACTTGGTCAGAATGTTTGTCTGCATGACATCTTAAATGACTTCGTAACTGGGTCACGTGGGGTCAAAAAGTAGGTCACTAGGTCAAATCTTAGAAAAAGCTTGTGAACACACTAGAGGCCACATTTACAGCCCAATCTTCACCAAACTTGGTCAGAATGTTTGTCTGCATGACATCTTGGATGAGTTCGTAACTGGGTCACGTGGGGTCAAAAAGTAGGTCACTAGGTCAAATCTTAGAAAAAGCTTGTGAACACACTAGAGGCCACATTTATAGCCCAATCTTCACCAAACTTGGTCAGAATGTTTGTCTGCATGACATCTTGGATGAGTTCGTAACTGGGTCACGTGGGGTCAAAAAGTAGGTCACTAGGTCAAATCTTAGAAAAAGCTTGTGAACACACTAGAGGCCACATTTATAGCCCAATCTTCACCAAACTTGGTCAGAATGTTTGTCTGCATGACATCTTGGATGAGTTTGTAACTGGGTCACGTGGGGTCAAAAAGTAGGTCACTAGGTCAAATCTTAGAAAAAGCTTGTGAACACACTAGAGGCCACATTTATAGCCCAATCTTCACCAAACTTGGTCAGAATGTTTGTCTGCATGACATCTTGGATGAGTTCGTAACTGGGTCACGTGGGGTCAAAAAGTAGGTCACTAGGTCAAATCTTAGAAAAAGCTTGTGAACACACTAGAGGCCACATTTATAGCCCAATCTTCACCAAACTTGGTCAGAATGTTTGTCTGCATGACATCTTGGATGAGTTCGTAACTGGGTCTCGTGGGGTCATAAAGTAGGTCATTAGGTCAAATCTTAGAAAAAGCTTGTGAAAACACTTAAGAGGCTACATTGATGGCCCAGTCTTCACCAAACTTGACCATCATGTTTGCCAGTATGAAATCTTACATATGTTTTGAAGTGAGTCATGTGGATTCAGTAGGTTACTTGGTAAA
This sequence comes from Sinonovacula constricta, assembly GCA_007844125.1. NCBI lineage: Eukaryota > Metazoa > Mollusca > Bivalvia > Cardiida > Solecurtidae > Sinonovacula > Sinonovacula constricta. The sequence goes on from CM017557.1 coordinate 51,126,887, forward strand.
ATTCTAGAAAATGTTATCAACCCAGTGGCCACACTAATGGTCCAATCTTCACCAAAGATTTCTAAAGTAAATAACTCTTAATTACTTAATGCCAGATTTGAGCCTACGTAATGCCTGTGTCATCAGGTGAGCGATTAAGGGCCATCATGGCCCTCTTGTTTTTAAAACTAGTCATTCCATCTTTATTATTGCATTTATTTTTTCAATATATATTGTTTTTGTCAACTTTCAGCTTAAATTAGTAAATCCCACAGACTATCGATTTGAACACCTGGTGACTCAGATGAAATGGCGTCTGGAGGAAGGGCAGGGGGAAGCAATTTACGAGATAGGTGTAGAGGACAATGGGCTCCTGGCGGGTCTTACAGAACCAGAACTGAATGCCTCCATGCATACTCTAGAAAGAATGGCAGAAAAGTAGGATTTGTACTTTTTAAGCCATTACCTACTGGAAATTTCTTTATAGTGGGATGTGTTTTATGTTAACCCTTAGCTTGCTGGAAATATCATTAGGGTGGGATGTGTTTTATGTTAACCCTTAACTTGCTAGAAACATCATTAGGGTGGAATGTGTTTTATGTTAACCCTTTACTTGCTGGAAACATCATTTCGGTGGGGGTATGTTTTATGTTAACCCTTTACTTGCTGGAAACATCATTAGGGTAGGGTTTGTTTTATGTTAACCCTTTACTTGCTGGAAACATCATTAGGGTGGGGTATGTTTTATGTTAACCCTTTACTTGCTGGAAACATCATTAGGGTGGGATATGTTTTATGTTAACCCTTAACTTGCTGGAAACATCATTAGGGTGGGATGTGTTTTATGTTAACCCTTTACTTGCTGGAAACATCATTAAGGTGGGGTATGTTTTATGTTAACCCTTTACTTGCTGGAAACATCATTAGGGTGGGATATGTTTTATGTTAACCCTTAACTTGCTGGAAACATCATTAGGGTGGGGTTTGTTTTATGTTAACCCTTTACTTGCTGGAAACAACATTAGGGTGGGGTTTGTTTTATGTTAACCCTTTACTTGCTGGAAACACCACTAGGATAGGGTATGTTTTATGTTAACCCTTTACTTGCTGGAAACATCATTAGGGTGGGGTGGGGGGGGGGGTGTTTTATGTTAATCTTTTACTTGCTGGAAACATCATTAGGGTGGGGTATGTTTTATGTTAACCCTTTACTTGCTGGAAACATCATTGCAGTGGGGTATGTTTTATGTTAACCCTTTACTTGCTGGAAACATCATTAGGGTGGGGTATGTTTTATGTTAACCCTTTACTTGCTGGAAACATCATTAGGGTGGGATATGTTTTATGTTAACCCTTTACTTGCTGGAAACATCATTAGGGTGGGGTTTGTTTATGTTAACCCTTTACTTGCTGGAAACATCATTAGGGTGGGGTATGTTTTATGTTAACCCTTTACTTGCTGGAAACATCATTAGGGTGGGGTTTGTTTATGTTAACCCTTTACTTGCTGGAAACATCATTAGGGTGGGGTTTGTTTATGTTAACCCTTTACTTGCTGGAAACACCACTAGGATAGGGTATGTTTTATGTTAACCTTTTACTTGCTGGAAACATCATTAGGGTGGGGTATGTTTTATGTTGACCATTTACTTTTCCTGGAAACATTATGAGGGTGGGCTATGTTTTATGTTAGTCATTATTTGTTGGAAACATCATTAGGGTGGGATGTGTTTAAAAATTAACCCTTCACTTGCTGTAAACATTAGGGTGGGATGTGTTTTATGTTAACCCTTTACTTTCTGGAAACATCATTGCAGTGGGGTATGTTTTATGTTAACCCTTTACTTGCTGGAAACACCATTAGCGTGGGATTTGTTTTATGTTAACCCTTTACTTGCTGGAAACACCACTAGGATAGGGTATGTTTTATGTTAACCCTTTACTTGCTGGAAACATCATTAGGGTGGGGTATGTTTTATGTTAACCCTTTACTTTGCTGGAAACATCATTAGGGTGGGATATGTTTTATGTTAACCCTTTACTTGCTGGAAACATCATTAGGGTGGGGTTTGTTTATGTTAACCCTTTACTTGCTGGAAACATCATTTGGGTGGGGTATGTTTTATGTTAACCCTTTACTTGCTGGAAACATCATTAGGGTGGGGTATGTTTTATGTTAACCCTTTACTTGCTGGAAACATCATTTGGGTGGGGTATGTTTTATGTTAACCCTTTACTTGCTGGAAACATCATTAGGGTGGGGTATGTTTTATGTTAACCCTTTACTTGCTGGAAACATCATTAGGGTGGGGTTTGTTTTATGTTAACCCTTTACTTGCTGGAAACATCATTAGGGTGAGGTATGTTTTATGTTAACCCTTTACTTGCTGGTAACATCATTAGGGTGGGGTTTGTTTTATGTTAACCCTTTACTTGCTGGAAACATCATTAGGGTGGGGTATGTTTTATGTTAACCCTTTACTTGCTGGTAACATCATTAGGGTGAGGTATGTTTTATGTTAACCCTTTACTTGCTGGAAACATCATTAGGGTGGGGTTTGTTTTATGTTAACCCTTTACTTGCTGGTAACATCATTAGGGTGGGGTTTGTTTTATGTTAACCCTTTACTTGCTGGAAACATCATTAGGGTGAGGTATGTTTTATGTTAACCCTTTACTTGCTGGAAACATCATTAGGGTGGGGTATGTTTTATGTTAACCCTTTACTTGCTGGAAACATCATTAGGGTGGGGTATGTTTTATGTTAACCCTTTACTTGCTGGAAACATCATTAGGGTGGGGTATGTTTTATGTTAACCCTTTACTTGCTGGAAACATCATTAGGGTGGGGTTTGTTTTATGTTAACCCTTTACTTGCTGGTAACATCATTAGGGTGAGGTATGTTTTATGTTAACCCTTTACTTGCTGGTAACATCATTAGGGTGAGGTATGTTTTATGTTAACCCTTTACTTGCTGGAAACATCATTAGGGTGGGGTATGTTTTATGTTAACCCTTTACTTGCTGGAAACATCATTAGGGTGGGGTTTGTTTTATGTTAATGGGCTGAATTGTGTTTCTAGTAAGTTAAAGGGTTAAACTATGCCCTTGTCTTGCAAAAATTTGTACTGTGAAAAATAATTTGCTGTTGAAATGTTATTTTTAGTCTGGTGATTTGTGCAAAAATTATGGTAATATATATATGTTGTGTTTCCACTGTGAAAGTGAAGTTGATACTCATTTTATCATATGTTGTAACAACAATGAGATTGAAGTTAAAATATAATATGTATATAGTAAATATAAACTGTCTTAAAGTGTCTCATTTGATTACCTGTATATCTGAATCCATAATTTCTCTTTATTTATATATGTCTTATTTATATTATTTTAATAATTAGATTATTTTACTTGAGTGGATAGCTCAATCAGTAGAGCCTCAGCTTTAGGTACTGGAGGCACCAGGTTCATCCTAAGACGCAACATACCAAAGTTGTTAAAAATGGTAGTGGTATAGCTTCCTTGCTAACACTCAAGCAAATACAAGTGTAGTTCCAAGACTGATTGGCACAGTGTCAGGATAATGTGACTGGGTGTGGTATCATGCCAGGTGTTCACGGCATGCTAAACACAGTGAAGACAGTACTGTTCTTACTTCATGTGGACTCATAAATACTGTTGGTGAGATGATTAACCTGTCAAACAAACAAACGTTGTCATAAAGATATTAATGTTCCTGTTAAAGTCATTAGCGGGGGCTCCCGTGTTGTAGTGTTTATCAATAAGTAACTCTTCTGACAGCTTAGCCTCTCACTGCGTGGGTTTGAGTCTTGTTTGGGGCGAAGGACTTAATGTGAGGTCTTTCAGCTGACTTGCTCTGCTACAGTGGTTCTACTCAGACATGTGTCTATGGTCTTCCTCCACCAGTAGCTGGACATCACTATAATGATCTTAATAGTAGCTGCGATGTATTTCTAAAACAAAACTAAGTCATTAACCTATGTTTCATGTCTGTTTCAGATTGGGAGCTACTCTCACGATCCTCAGACAGAGGGATGTGTGCCAAGAGTCTGAGGAGGGACGGAGGGCCCTGGAGGTGCTGGTGAGGAAAGTACCAGAAGATCAACAGGTAGCCATCAATGTTATCTTCACCACTCTTTTTTATTTATTTACAGGCTGTCAACTGATTTCTATATTCCTATATTTTGGATCAAAATCCTATAGTCTGAAAAACCTATTTCCTATATTTTCCTATGTTTTAAAAAATATTCCTATATTTTTTTTTACTATATTTGCTGCCGATAAATGAGAGTAAACATTGCTGTGATATAGCTTTTGCTTCTTTATTTTTACAGGTAAGAGAATTTCTATGCATGCAATAGCATCACAATCCTTCAGACAATGCTGCTGTTCTCCTCTTCATCATCTGTATGGTCACCTTGCAAGGCAGTGCAATAGAACACTGGTCTTTTAGGTGAACCTCCAGATGATGGTGATGTGCTTTGCGATGGCCATCTGCCTGGATTGTGATGATGTTGTTCAAAGTTAATGGTGTCCTTCATTTTTATGGTAGACATTTTAGACATTGTTTATATTAGAAACAGTAAGTGTACAGGTAAGAATTGTTAGTAAAAGTGCCAGTAAATGAAGCTATTTTAAAGTGGAAACTCCAATATTTTGCCTCAAAACTATAAAAAAAACAACCTATATTTGATGCAAAAATATTCCTATATTGCTCCTATATTTAGGAGAAGACCTGGATGACAGCCTATATTTTTGTTTTTCACAGTTTTTTTCATCAAATATACCACTTACAAAACGGTTTGGTTGAATTCATTTTACCCTTAACAGGACCTACAACATTAATTAAAAATCACATTTAAGGTCATTCTCTTTAAAAACTGGACCTGGTAGCGCAATAGGTAGAGCGTCGGCTCCAGGTACGGGAGGCTGCGGGTTTGATCCCTGGCCCTGACATACCAGAGTCGTTAAAAGTGGTAGTGGTATAGCTTCCTTGCTAGTGCTCAAGCAAATATATAAGGGTAGTTCCACTAATGGTTGGCCCGGTGTCAGGATAATTTGACTGAGTGTGGTATCATGCCAGGTGTTCATGGCATGCTGTACACAGAGAAGGCAGCACTATATCTGCTTCAAGTGGACACCATCTCCAGATAACTAAAATACTGTTGGTCGGATGATAAAGCCAATAAACAAATAATACTGATAGGCAATAATAATAAACAAACATTATCTATAAATGGCTATTTGTGTTCTACATCAGTGTTTCAGCAATAACTACTTAACTAAAATTCCATATTTGCTTGAATCAAACTTTAATACTGAGTAAATGACAATGTGTCAATGTTTTTATAGAATAAATATTACAATTACATTACAAATTATACTTTTGTTGTTATTTCTCCTGTTTTTTTTACTGCAATAAAATAAAAAAATTAAATATATAAATTGTTAAATTTGGTAATTTATTTTAAAAAAATGTATGCAATAGAGGACTTTTTTTTAACATGAGAGCAAAAACATGGCTGCTTATTTTCAGTTAAAAGTTAATATTTATCTGAAGAGTATTGGAAAAAAAAACAACTTTTTTATGATAAACCATCACTTCTTGGAAAAATGTTAAAATGGATAGGCACTAAGATTAGCAATAAAAGGTTACTGATTGACAATTTTACACTTAGCATTAACCATGACCTTTTTTTATGACAAATAATTGTGTTTCTTTTCTCTTAGTTCATTGACCTGCGACTGACAGTGTTAGGTAATGTGGACTCGGGCAAAAGTACATTGCTGGGCGTGTTGACTCAGGGCGAGTACGATAATGGGCGGGGCAAGGCTAGACTGAACCTGTTCCGACACCTCCATGAAATACAGACTGGTCGTACATCATGTATCAGTCATGAGATTCTAGGCTTCAACAGCAAGGGCGAGGTAAATTAACTTGAAAACCTGGGATTGCCTTCAGCCGTATTTTGATTATATTACACTTTGTTGGTTTTAATGTTTTTGTTTTAAATATAAAATGCATGCATTTTTGCATGTTAGTCAGCTTACATCAATGCCTGGTCCCCAGGAACTGGGTAGGCTGTTGAGGGCTGCCCCGTACCTGCCTGCCCACATAGGGAGTTCTGCCCAGATGGATTCTGGTGACCCAAAAACCTAGTCAAAATTTTTTAAATATAAGTTGGACATCAGTATACTTTAAGTTAAAATTTCATGTTTCTATTCAGTGATTTGTTTTCTTGGTTAATTGGGACCAAAGATGTATACTGTTTAATTTAAACTATACATATCTGCTTCAAGTGAACATCATCTCCCAATAACTGAAATAATATAAGAGTAATTCCATGACAGGTTGGCCTGGTGTCAGGATAATGTATCTGTGTGGTGTTCACGGCAAGCTATACACCGTGAAGGCAGCACTATATCTGTTTCAAGTGTACACCGTCTCCAGATTACTGAAATACTGTTGGTGGGATAATCAACCCAATAAACAAACAAACTACCCAGACGTAAGTCCAAGGTCTTCCTCAACCAATTATAGCTGGACATCACCATAATGACCATAATTATGCTGGCACTATGTTATAAAAACAAAACACTATCTCTTCCACATCTGACTATCACAGGTGGTTAACTACAGCGAGTCCCGTACTGTTGAGGAGATCTGTGAGAACTCCAGTAAGTTGATCACATTAATAGATCTGGCAGGACACCATAAGTACTTAAAGACAACCATCTTCGGCCTGACGTGTTACAGTCCAGACTTCTCTATGCTGGTTGTCAGTGCAAACACTGGCATGGGTAAGTAGTGTTGATTTCTTGCATCTTATCAGTTGGTATCAGGGCTTAGAATTGTAGTTTACCTTTTCACTACCTAGAGCGACGGAAATTTCCATGGTATCAGGGCTTTGAAATAAGGTTAACCCTATCACTACCTAGAGCAACGGAAATTTCCTTGGCATCAGGGCTTAAAATTGAGGTTAACCTTTTCACTACCTAGAGCAACGGAAATTTCCATGGTATCAGGGCTTAGAACTGAGGTTAACCTTTTCACCAAATGATAATTGATATGTTTTTTTCATTTCTTACCAACATGCAGAGCATAGGATGCCATATTAACATCATCCAAAAGGTGATAGGGTAAATTATTGCCCTTGAAATTTAAAAAAAAAAATGCCATCATGATGTCCAAGACAAGTTTGAAGCAACAAGATGTTTTTTATGGAATATTGAAAGACGATGATGGTACGACTCAAGTTTGCAATTCTGAGAAAGAATATAACGTTGAACATAATGTACATGGGGGTGATATAAGCGACTGTGGATAGAATGCCGATGAACTATCAGTGGCCATGAGTAGTCAGAGAGGACATGGGTATGAACCCCAATGGCAGTACAGAACGTATAAGCCATGCTATCTAAGAAGTATATGTAGTATAGACATATAAAGTTTTACTGAGTTACATATGAGCTATGCCAATTTTCCCTTATTTTCCTTTCATTTTCCCTTATTTTCCCTCAGTATATAGCTGCATATAGAGCTTGGTAGTTAAAAGATTTAGAAAAGAACCATGGTTCTTGTTTTTAGAAGAACTCAGTGTATCATGGAAGTTGGGAGGGAGGCTTAAAATCTGATGGTTACTACTGGTATTTAATTTTGGGTAAAGCCGCTCATTATTTTATGAAAAGAATTTAAAATAAGTTTGAGGAAAGCAGGGAATATCCAGAAAATAATGAGTCTTTTTCCATCTGTCAGTCTTGTTAGCATGCTTTGCACAGGAAGCAAAATTCCCAATACTGGATATATGCATGTGGGGGGGGGGGGGGGGTGTAAAGTTACTGAGATTGAATAATACACAAAATGAATGTATGAATATGATTTTATCACTAAAACATAGTTCATCTGCATATCTCTGAATAACATTGTAGCATCAATGTTTAAAAACAAATACAGAGGACTTGAAATTTAAACAGTCCAAGGCCCAAGGTCGGTATTGGTAATTCGATTAGTTTATACTGCCATTCACTGAACTTACTTTTATATCATAATAATTTCAAGACAAAAAATAATTGACTATGCATTTAACTTCCTTCCCACATCTGTTACCACTGGAGAACATCTTGGCTTTGCCCTGGTGCTTAATAAGTTTATTCTACCCTTCAATGAAGTTACTTACATATCAAAATAAATTTTAAGACAAAAACTAATTAACTATGCCTTTAACTTCCTTCCCACAGCTGGTACCACCAGAGAGCATCTTGGCTTTGCACTGGCACTTAAAGTTCCCGTGTTTGTGGTTGTGACCAAGATTGACATGTGTCGAAAATTCGTCATCAATAAGACCATCAGCCAGTTAGAGAAGATACTGAAAGGTCCAGGCTGTAAGAAGATACCTACTCGGATCGAATCCGAAGATGATGCCATAACTGCTGCACAGAACTTTGATTCTGACAAGTATGACACACAGCCATATTTAAGAAAATATTGTCATACAAAATGATGTGTATTTATTATTAAAGGTGGTATAAGATAGTTTGGACCAGATTTTTTTTCTCTCAGTGAATCAAATAAATTATTATTGTCTGAAAAGATCTCGCAAAATGCTGATTATTGATACACTTCACTCATTAATACAAATAGGTATTTCCTATCTAAACCATGCTGCATAGTTAGCTATTTTTAGCTCACCTGAGCACAACGTGCTCAAGGGGAGCTTTTGTGATACCGCTTCGTCCGTCGTTCGTCGTCCGTCGTCAACATTTACCTTGTGAACACACTACAGGCCACAATTTTTATCCAGTCTTCATCAAACTTGGTCAGAATGTTTGTCTGCATGAAATCTTGGATGAGTTCATTATTGGGTCACCTGGGGTCAAAAGTTAGGTCACTAGGTCAAATCTTAGAAAAAGCTTGTGAACACACTAGAGGCCACATTTATAGCCCAATCTTCACCAAACTTGGTCAGAATGTTTGTCTGCATGAAATCTTGGATGAGTTCGTAACTGGGTCACGTGGGGTCAAAAAGTAGGTCACTAGGTCAAATCTTAGAAAAAGCTTGTGAACACACTAGAGGCCACATTTATAGCCAAATCTTCACCAAACTTGGTCAGAATGTTTGTCTGCATAAAATCTTGGATGAGTTCGTAACTGGGTCACGTGGGGTCAAAAGGTAGGTCACTAGGTCAAATCTTAGAAAAAGCTTGTGAACACACTAGAGGCCACATTTATAGCCCAATCTTCACCAAACTTGGTCAGAATGTTTGTCTGCATGAAATCTTGGATGAGTTCGTAACTGGGTCACGTGGGGTCAAAAAGTAGGTCACTAGGTCAAATCTTAGAAAAAGCTTGTGAACACACTAGAGGCCACATTTATAGCCCAATCTTCACCAAACTTGGTCAGAATGTTTGTTTGCATGAAATCTCGGATGAGTTGGAAACTGGGTCACGTGGGGTCAAAAAGTAGGTCACAAGGTCAAATCTTAGAAAAAGCTTGTAAACACACTAGAGGCCCTATTTATAGGCCAATCTTTATCAAACTTTGTCAGAATGTTTGTCAACATGAAATCTTGGATGAGTTTGTTATTGGGTCTCGTGGGGTCATAAAGTAGGTCACTAGGTTAAATTTTAGAAAAAGCTTGTGAAAACACTTAAGATGCTACATTGATGGCCCAGTCTTCACCAAACTTGACCATGTTTGCCAGTATGAAATCTTACTTATGTTTTGAAGTGAGTCATGTGGATTCAGTAGGTTACTTGGTAAAATTCTAGAAAATATTATCAACCCAGTGGCCACACTAATGGTGCAATCTTCACCAAAGATTTCTAAAGTAAATAACTCTTAATTACTTGATGCCAGATTTGAGCCTACGTAAAGCCTGTGTCATCAGGTGAGCGATTAAGGGCCATCATGGCCCTCTTGTTAAAGTAAGTAAACCATGTGACACCTAACTGTGGTATAATCATTTTAAGAAGAAATCACAATCATGTTTATTTATAGTATAAGAAAGAAAATGCATGTAGAGTGATTTAGTTCACGATTTCTACTGTCTTACAATTTAGACAGTGTTCAAAATTGTCTTTTGTTAGACTTGAGTTTGACTTTTTTGCAGAAAATATGCCCCTATCTTCCAATCTAGGTTTAGGCATATTTGATGAAGACACTGTCGGATACCACTTTTAATACATGTATTGGTTAGTTTCAATTACCCACTAGTTTGTGATCAAGTCGTAAATGTTTGTCGACATAACGCCGATTCTCCACTGTGACGTAGCTTCCCATACTGAAATTCATGTACCTTTAATTTCCTGGTCGTGAAAATGCCATGATTTTTATGATATCTGTTCAGAATCAGGGCAAAACTCGGGGAAAGTATGAACCGAATTGGTAACGAAATTGGCAGTTGTTATAATGTGAAAATTAAATGGGACCATTTTTCAAGCGTTTATTTGATTATGTTTTGTGATGTCTGCTGCATTTTTGCAAAGCCTTTTTAGTCACAAAGTTGCCGTCAGTTTGTTGAAATTAAATGTAATACGCTGTCAATAACGAATGTGAACATTAACTACAGCGATCTAGCCAGTCTTCAGTATGCAACTCATTTGCAAAGCCTAACTTTGAAGTCAAAATACTTTTAAAGTGCAGTTCTGATTACAGCAAACTGAATACAGCAAACTGAATACAGCAAACTGAATACACCAAACTGAAAACAGCAAACTGAATACAGCAAACTGAATACAGCAAACTGAATACAGCAATCGTTTACACCCTCTGTACATTAACATTATTAGTGCACATCAATATTGAGAGGATATCCTTGACTTGAAAAACCTGGAATTTGACCAAAAAAAACTTGAAGAAGTCTGGAAAAAGTCTGGGATTTTACCAGCAAAAATTTGTTGAAACCCTGCTTTAAATACAGTCAACTCTCGTTATCTCAAATTTCAAGGGACCGTAGAAAATAATTTGAGATATTCGAAGTTTGAGTTATCCGAATTTAAGGATAGTTTTTGTAATCTTTGCATGTTTTAAGTGTTATTAGATTTCACTGGATTGCTCAGTTGCAAGAAAGTTAAATGTTGATCTGAATATTCCCCCAGTACTAAGACCGGGTCCTTCATCAGATTGCTCGACACTTTCTCGTGTTTGGTCTGTTGCCATAACCAATCTTAATTTTTTTATTTAATAATCAGTACGTGTATTGTGGGTAGGTAGTGGAAGAATGATATAATCACTAACCCGACCTCTCATTTCATTTACAAGTTGAGAAGGCCGTGTCAATAAGTTCTCAAAAACTGTTACAACAACAAGTACAAACGGAAACACTTTAATCAGCGTTAATTGATTAACGAAATTGTTGTTCATTAAAGCAGCTAATTAAATAATAATCGATTAACCACTTCTCTAAAGTATGTGACATCCTGATTGCCGATAATTGGCGATAAAACCCGCGCCCAAATCTTCGCGAGTTTCATGGTAGGTGTGAAAATCACTATTGTTGCCGTTTTGCATCTTATAGCAATTTGAAGTTTGAGATAGACCAACTGATTTCAACAGTTTTATACGTGTGGGGACAAAGAATTTAGTTTGATATATCCGATAATTTGACACATCCGAATTTGAGTTAAGCGGAGTCGAACTATATAGAAACTATAGGGAAAAAAACGGGACCGTAGAAAACAGTTTGATATAACCGGAAATTTGAGATAACCGATTTTGAGATAACGAGAATTGACTGTACATGTTAATGTTCTACTGTTTCTTTTTACAGGATAGTTCCTATCTTTTCTGTATCATCAGTTACTGGAGTGAACTTAAACCTTATATTCAAGTTCCTTAATGTGATACCACCGTTAAATAAAGAGAGGGACAGTCTTGTGCAGAAAAGTACAGAATATCAGGTAAGTTTAACTTAACATATCTAGACATAAAGGGTGCATTTTATCATAAATCTTAAGATTTTTTTCTCCTAAGAATGGTTCTCCTTCTTAAAAGTGTCTCATTAATATTACGGAAAATCGCACTCAGAGCGAAATCGCACTTAAATATTAAGAGAGCTGTTGATAGATTTGCTAACAATCACACTTACGCCAGTTTGTTGAAATGCATTTAGGAGTGGGTGTAAGACCGAAATTTAAGAACTTTTTTCAATTGATCATAAGATTTATGATGAAATGTTCCCATAACCTTTTACTTTCTAAAAAAGTGGGGTTATTTTGGTGTTAATGGGGTGAATGTTGTTCCTAATAATCCTAACAATCAAAGGGTTAAGCCAAACCAAATCGTTCCAAACCAGCCGATTTTAGTCAAGAACAATTCATTTACCCCTTAAAAAGTGTTCACAAGCCAACAAGGAAAATCTTAAATCCAACCTCCAGTGTGTCAAGTATACATGGCTCTGAAAATGTCGGAAACTTAATTTTTTTTTTTTTTAAATAGCCACATTTATGAGATCAAAATAATTACGGTACTAACAATAGTGTTGCCAATAGTATGTGGTGATTAATGTATGTTTTATATCAGCAGAAAAAGACTTAAAGGCACTGTGTGTCTGTTGTGTATTGGTGCCATTTGCAATTAAGAATATCCATTTAAAAATAGATTGTGAGCCCATAGCAACAGTAACTAAGGACTTGGAATGGTAACCCAGCACCCATTTATTGCTGGCTTTTTATAAATTGGATTAAATATGTTGATCCAATAAGATGATAAAACTGTTATTTATGTAAGTTTACAACAAGGCATTTTATTTTGCATAAATTTTGGCTGGTTTCTAGCAACTTTGTATGTGGTTGTTTGCAATTAACTATGAAATTAGTGTGGGTTATTAACAAAAGAGCAAATACATCTGGCTTGGGATTAAATTTACACTTTGAAAATAGCAAAATGACATTATTGTAGAGCAAATGTAATGCCGCACCTCCAATTGAAGAGTACCAAAATTAGGGTTAAAATGCTTCAAAACTGCAGGTTGGGGGTTTGAATCCCAGTATGGGCATGATTGGTCAACTTTGATTTCTTTTTAACTATGACAATTTTACAAAATTATAAAGGAAACATATGTAGTTTTTTTTTTTTTTTTTTTTTTTTTTTTTTTCATATATGAATTTTAATTATATTATTTGTCCTAAATTTTATTACAAATTTGTTACCAGGTACCTTAAAAGTTAAAAAAAAAAAAAAAACATGCGGTGAAATTATTTTTATTTTATATCATCAGCCAAAATACTTAACAATAGAACATTTTAGGCAACTCTGAAATAAATCATTTGGCTGTCAAGAGCTCTATGATTTTTTATTAAAACACAGTAAGCAGAAGAAATTGGCAAACAAGTCTTTAACATGCTGGGTTTGTAAACAATTAATTACATATTTGTGATAGTTTGAGTCAAACCAATCAAGTATCATGTAAATAGCAAGACAACCAGACCTGGTAGAGCATCAGCTCCAAGTACGGGAGGCCCCGGGTTTGATTCTGGGCCCCAACATACCAAAGTTGTTAAAAATGGTAGTGGTATAGCTCCCTTGCTAACACTGAAGCAAATATAAGGGTAGTCCCATGACTGGTTGGCCGATTTTCAGGATAATGTGAAGGCAGCACTATATCTGCTTTAAGAGGACACCATCTCCAGATAACTGAAATACTGTTGGTGGGATGATAAACCCAATAAACAAATGATAGCAATACACTTCTCAACAAGAAGATATAACATAATATTGGCATCTTCTCATTTAAAAATAAGAAATACCTAAAAACAAATTTCAGGAGACAAAAATAGCCATAAATTCAAAACTGAATGGAGAATGTTCTGAAAATTCGGCATACACCTCAACATTAAAGTATACAACCCATCAGTTGTGTTAATTTATGTATATATTCTATAACACTTGCTTTACCTTACATGATAGAATGTGTGTTTGAAATAAGAAGTTTTAAGAGTAAACTAACCTTTTCTATTTCAGATTGATGAAGTATTCTCTGTTCCAGGGGTTGGGTGTGTTGTGGGTGGCCGATTGCACAGGTAAGTTGTATTTGAGCCCAACATCACTAAATGGATATTGCCCCAGCTTTAAAAATATATGTCATTACCAGCAATGAATATTATTTCTTCCTTTAAAATGCTTCCAGAAGTGGGGGAGCATATGCATACACATGAACTTTTTGGCTGAGGCCAGTGTGGGATATTTTCACTTGCAAAGTGGGAGATTTGTTATTTTCATATAAACAAAGAAGGATATGATCTGTTTCCAAGTAGGGAGATTTCTAAAAATGTGTAAAACACCCTCATTTTCATATACATGTAATTTTGAACCTTAAAAGGGGTAGCCTCCCTCCAAAAGCAGGAGAGTTCACTTGTATGCACATTGTCCATCCATCTTTGTGTATGTGTGTTGTCCGTCCGTTCACCCGTTATCATGTTGTCTGGACCATGTCTCGAACCCTGTGCCTGTCTTGACTTCAGTCACAGGTTGGATAGACTCTGATGTGTAGATGTTCAAGCACAAGAACTCTAACCCTTCCTTTATTTTTTGTTTAGTTATCTTCCTTAGTTTTTTTTTATTGTCAAAAAATAACAACTTGAAAACACTTTGATGGATATAATTAGTTAAATATAAATAGGTACTTAGTAGAGAGTGGAAGGGCAGTGAATAAGAGCTTTATCTATGTTAACTTTTTTAGTTATCTCCCTTAGTGCAAAGAAATGAACCATATCATTTTTATTCAGGTTTATAGTCCTGGCTCCAATATTATAAACATCTTAATTCGTCTGTGAGCGATCTATCTTGTCGTTATTATTTATCATTAACTAGGCTGTATGTAGAGTACATGATTGTCATCATGGATAGAGTGTAGAGGAGGATAGACCTTCTTAGCCCTTTCATTCATAGTTCATCAGTAATTTTGAAAATTCACTTGACTTGGTTTGTTTTTTCTTTAAAAGAGATAAAAGGATTTTAATAAATGTATGTGCAACTTGTAATAGATTTAAGGCTGTACCAGTCTACTCATAAACCCTTAGTCATGCAGATTCTGCTAATGATTGTGAATGGCTTGTGAAGGTGTAAAATGGAATATGATTGTGAATGGTTTGTAAAGGCGTTAAATGGCGTATACATGCAGCAAAGGGTTAAGCTGTCAGTTATCACTTACAGGTTAATAACATTTGACTTGTTCAACCATTAAAAAAAACTACACATAAGAGGACTTAATTTTTAATAAATTAATAGGGCCCCATACAAAAATGTGTGTATTTATTGTCCTCATGTCATTTTAATTATTTTATCTATTACACATGATAAATACTAGTGATGCCTTTGAAACATTTTATTTCTCTCTCCTCAGTGGGTCAGTTTATACATGATAACTATTGGTATTGCCTTTGAAACATTTTAATTTTCTCTCCTCAGTGGGTCAGTGCGTGAGGGTGACCAACTGAAGCTGGGCCCATTTGATGATGGTCAGTTTCAGGAGGTCGAAGTGAAGACAGTCCACAGACATCGGTTACCATGCCGATTGATACAGGCTGGTCAAGCATCCACTGTAGCCCTCGTAAATGTCCAAAGGGAGGATGTGCGAAAGGTAGGTGCTTTGCTTAGATTTAATAGGGCTTGCTTATTAATGGGAAATTTTCATTTACATAGTTTGTAAACCTTCAGAAAGTGCAAGGTTGGAGAGCTCCACAAACCAAGTTAAAGCAAGCTTTTGCTGACTGGCCTTTCTAAGGTGGTAACCGTTGTTTTTTCTTTATGTGTGAAATGTCCTTTCTTGGTGTTTTTGTCACTTTTACATCTATTCTGTCTGTCTTTGTCTAGAGCTAGTTCACATTTTAATATATGTGATAGTTCTCAAAGCACCTTTTTCTTATTTTCTAATTGTGCAGGTAATTTGTTATTAAATGAAAACTGAAATTCTTGCAATTGAAGTTTCTGAAGAAAAATAATCTTTTGTTAAAGTTAGTTCTTGTCAATCAAGGGTTACACTCAGGGGCAGATCCAGAAAATTTTGGTGGTGGGGGGTGGGGGTCATGAATCAAGATCCATTCAACTTTATGGCCGTAAATACTAGATATATGCACAGTAAGGGACCCGAACTTTGACCTAAGCAGTCAACAGGCAAAATTTACTTTAAAATCTTAATATTTTTAAGCTTATATGTTTGTGTTTTCACAACTCGTACTCTTTTACCTGGTTGGTGGGGTGAGGATGCAAAATCCCAGATTCATCACAGTTTACAATATAAAAAACCACAATACTGTGAAAAATCCTTAAAATGTACCAACTTTTGATAAGTCATCAATATCTTTTGCAATATTTGTTGTTTCACATAAGAATGCTGATAAAAATGGGGGTTCTTTTTATGCATCTTCAAATGGGTAATGCTCTGTCTATTAAAAATCTTAAAAAGATGTACATTTACCAGCAAGCTGACAGAGTCAGATGGTAACAATAGGTTAACAAAATGCAAATATTACTTAACCAACTACATACATGTAACTCTCTCACTTTTGGAGGGAGACTCCCACTTTTCAGCTTTAAAATTATTTGAAAATAAGTGGTGTTTTACACATTTTCAGAAATTCTGTATTTGGAAACAGATAACTTCCTTCTTTGTTTATATGAAAATAACAAATCTCTCACTTTGCAAGTGACAATCTCCCATTTTGGTCTTAGAAAAATTCACATGTATGAATCTATGGTACCTCATTTATGAAATTTGAATAAATACCTAGCATAGATGGTTTCAAAAATAAAGTAGAACTTTTGATCAATAAGGGATTTTTTCTTGTGACATGCCTGAAAAACTGGTATAATTACATTGCAGGGAATGGTACTGGTGAGTGAAGAGCTTAGCACAGCTTGTGACAAATTCGAGGCAGACATCTTTGTCTTGTACCATCTTACACAGATATGTACCGGTTTCAGAACTACCGTCCACATAGGTAATGTCTGCCAGTTTGTAGAGATTGTGAAAATCAACAATGAGGTAAGAAATGTTTCTACCTGGCTATATGAGTTAAAATACAATATTCTAAGTAAAGATTATAAAAAGTAGTAATAGTGGTACAAGAAGAAAGGTATTTTGATTGTAAAGTTCACGTAAAGGCATTGGGAAAAAAAAACACCCACAAAAATATAACACAATGCTGTGAAATCCCAGTTGGACACTTAACTTGTCTTCTATCCACATAGATGTCATCAGGGGAGTTCATAAAACAATTTGTCATGCTTGATGCAGCTGGGCCTACTACACTGCCATTAGTCAGCAGCAGCCTTATCTCCACCACTTTCCTACTCACAACCCCTTTCCTGATATCACTTCAGCTAGAGGCTGTGTCCAGCCATGCTTGCCACATGCCTATGGGTAAAAGTAGAGGATAAACCCCTTTCCTGATATCACTTCAGCCTGAGGCTGTGTCCAGCCATGCTTGCCATATGCCTTTGGGTAAAGGTAGAGGATAAACCCCTTTCCTGATATCACTTCAGCCTAAGGCTGTGTCCAGCCATGCTTGCCATATGCCTATGGGTAATAGTCAAGGATAAACCCCTTTCCTGATATCACTTCAGCCTGAGGCTGTGTCCAGCCATGCTTGCCATATGCCTATGGGTAAAAGTAGAGGATAAACCCCTTTCCTGATATCACTTCAGCCTTAGGCTGTGTCCAGCCATGCTTGCCATATACCTACTGGTAAAAGTCGAGGATAAACCCCTTTCCTGATATCACTTCAGCCTGAGGCTGTGTCCAGCCATGCTTGCCGTATGCCTATGGGTAAAAGTCGAGGATAAACCCCTTTCCTGATATCACTTCAGCCTGAGGCTGTGTCCAGCCATGCTTGCGATATGCCTATGGGTAAAAGTAAAGATTAAACAAGACCATTCAATGATGTGTCCTGCCGAGTATACCTACCCCACCTCTATTCCCCTCCAACCTATTTACCACCCTCTGGGATCTCAGTATGAAGCCAGCAAACACCACATTCCAAGTTCCATTGTTGATTAGTTTAACTAAGGGCCATACAAATGGTTTATTTCTCATTTCTTAGTAATTTATCTCAATCTGACCTGAAGACTGCCTGTGATTTTATGAATTACAGTATAATAGTACTTTTATTCATCTTTACAGACTCTTGACAATTTAAAGGTGGTATCTGTCAGTTTACCATTATTTGGGGGAATCTGGGCATAATTTCTGCATAAACTCATGTTTCAATCTAAACAAAGTCGATTTTTGAACACTCCCTATACTGTAAGACAGTACAAAATGCAAAAAAAGTCATTTTCATTCTTTAAAATTCTGTAAATAAGCGCAAGAGTGGTCTGTGCTTAAAAGTGATATCGATGTCAGAGTAAATTACAAAAATGATGATATAATGTGATCTCAAAAATAAGTGGTCACATGGTTTTCTTGGTTATGTTACCTCTGCAGCATGGCTCAGATAAAAAAATACCTGTTTGTAATGACAAGTGGGGTTCTATTCTTCATTGTTTACCCAGATATATGGGGCATCAATGAACAGCATTTTGCATGACCTTTTCAGGTAACCATGACTGGTTATTTGAGAAAAATATTTGTTCCAGTCTGTTAGATACCACCTTTAAAGTGGCTATAATCCATCTATATCTTTTACCTTTTGCTGTCAGTCTGTTTCAGTATCTCATTATCTTAAATTAATCCTTTCACAGCCATCAAGATGGGTTAACCCATCCACACAAAATGTTACGTATACTGCCCTCAAGACAGGTTAATTCGCTTCGGGAATTCCCCAATATGTAAAATAACCAAGAACTAGATTCACGTCACACATTTTATATATATTCGACCAATGATATTTCGTTATGCAGATACATGGTTAAAATTAGAAAATACATCACTGATATGTGTTCTGTGTTGAAATTTTGAAGCAAGTTGGTGGTATTTTTTCCATGCGCAATTTTTGTTTGTTCCAAAATGGCGGACAGTGATGTTGCAAGTGGTAGTTCAATAAAGTTGAGTTGATTTGAGTAGCGATAAAAAAAATCATAAAAATTTGTCCGGAAAACGTGAAATACACCCGACAGAAGACGTTCTTCCTATGTTAGATAATGATTCAACGGATGGTATACTCGAATGCTTAGAGAGTGACGGTTCCTGGCAATACGGGTACATATTGGAAATTTAATGCTTGGCAGTGAAAGGATTAATAGCCAATTAACTTTAAAGAACAACACTTTTTTTCTAGCAATCCGAAATCAAGACCAACCAGAAAGCACAGGTTGTGTTCAAATTCCTCAAACACCCAGAGTATATCCGTGTGGGAAGCAGGCTTCTGTTCCGACAAGGAACTACTAAAGGCGTGGGAGAAGTGATTAAAGTCTTACCCCGCAAAGACACGGACAAACCCACCCGATGATCTGCAACTAGCATCGTGTCATTTAATAGTTAGGGTGGTAAATTTTACTTATTCCTGTTTTAGATGTCAATGTTGTAAGCATTTGGATTTGTAAAGGGGGATAAGTTGGATTAATTTTAGTTTGTTAATGACTTTACTGTAAAAAGTGAAACTTATTTAAATTTGTTAATGACTTTACTGTTAATGACTTTACTGTAAAAAGTAAGACTAATTAAAGTTTGTTAATGACTTTACTTAATTAAAGTTTGTTTATGACCACTGTAAAGAGTGAGACTAATTAAAGTTTGTTAATGACCTAACTTAATTAAAGTTTGTTAATGACTTTACTGTTAAGAGTGAGACTAATTAAGGTTTGTTAATGACTTTACTTAATTAAAGTTTGTTAATGACTTTACTTAATTATAATTTGTTAATGACATTACTGTAAAGAGTGAGACTAATTTAAGTTGGTTAATGACTTTACTGTTAATGTCTTTACTGTTAAAAGTGAGATTAATTAAAGGTTTTTAATGACTTTACTTCATTAAAGTTTGTTTATGACCACTCTAAAGAGTGAGACTTCTTGAAGTTTGTTGATGACTAAAAAGAGTGTTTTAGAATGGAACTTCAGGGCAAGTTTGCCAGTTTATATAATTTAATAGTAAATTGTTAATATGACAGCAGATGATATCAAAAATTATCAGTTATATCAAATTTCTTGTTTATAAATATAGTTTGTGAACTTTTTTAGCTGTTTTTTCATAATCTGGATTTATGCACCTTTTTCTATGAAATTGTGACTTTTTTTTAGTTTGATTGCAGCCATTCTGTTATTTGTACTTCTCATTTTGGTTTGACTATTTTGAATGTAATATTTAGAAATTTCTGTTCCATTTTTGCAAATACCGGTACTAATTAATTTAAATCAATTACCAGAATTTTTATTTTTGGACTGTATTATCAAATGAAAGCTCTTTTTTAAAAAAATTATCTAAAAATAGAAGTTTGTGTTTATGAGACTTTAAGTTTTAACCAATAAACCTTAAAGCCAAGGTTTGTGAAGTGGTCAATATTTATGCAGAATATTTGTCAGGTTAATTTGTAATTAAATCACATTTTTAGTGCAATTAATTTGTAAGAATGGTTTTTCCACCAAAATACTGTTTTCTTTTATTAAAGGTGGTATCCGACAGTTTGGCTATATCAAATTCATGTAACAATATCATACCACTGCTTTAGGGAATTAGGGCTTAATTTATGCATAAACTCATACTTTAATACAAGTAAAGACGGTTTTGAACATTGACTGTATTGTTTAACAGTACATACCATAATAAAAATACTCTAAAAGTTCAATCATTCCAAATTTATAAATAAGCACGATAGTGATCTCTGCTAAAAATAGATACTGATGTCAGAGTGGGTTACCCAGATTACGTTATTACAAAATCTCGAAAGTGAGGTGTCACGTGGTTGTCCAAGTTAAAAATAGCTATCTCTGCAGTGCGCCTCAGATAGGAAAACCCTGTTTGCAATGGGGAATGGGGATTTATGTTTCACTGTTCACACTTATCTCGGGCATAAATGAGCAACATTTTGCAAGAACTTTATAGGCAACAATGACTTATTTGGTTATTTGAGAAAATATATTTTGGTCCAAACTGTTGGAAACCATCATTAAATTATATTGTTTAGTCCGGGATTGTATTTCCATTGAATACCATAGATGTGCGATTTTTAAAAAAAATATTTTTATTAGTAATATAATGAACATTTTGACCATGTTTAAAAACTGTGTGCTGAAGTAAATTATACTTGATCTCATTTTCCTCTGGACATTTAAAATATATTCATCTTCCATTTATCTCCTCTTGTTATTTGATTGCAAGTTATGTTCTATGTCTGTAGTTTTGTTATCAAAGTTTTTTTTAGATGTAACACTGATCAGTTTGAAATTTGTGGTATGATGTCACTAGTTTTTTGCTTTGCAAACAAATCAGGAAAAATCAGAAATTCCATGTGGTCAAAAGTTGGAGAGCTCATGTTGCTTTTGCGTAATGATGGAGCTTTAAATGTTGCATTTGTAAATAAGCTATATTAATCATTTTATTACAAATTTATGCACTGACAAGACATTTAAATAGAGACATATTAGTAAATTGGGTTAACCCTGATCAGTTGGGTGTAGGACAAAATCCACCATCCTAAGCCACCCACCACTGCCACCCACCCACCAACCTCGGACAAACAAACCTTCCAGTCATTTTAACATGGGTGGAACGAATACCCCCAGACCCCACACCACTACCCCCGATTTTTCCAAGATGGACAGAATCCATCTGGTTTCTCTCTTGGACTTGCATATAAACGAAAACCTGTTATTATATTTCATTTTATGAAATAACTAATCAAAATAGGAAAATTTTGCATCACGAAACTAAATTTTTTGTGAAGATTCCCTTTTCTGCCTTGTAAAATTCACTGGGGGATTCTGTCCACCTTGGAAAATTCATTGAGGGGACTCTGTCCGCCTATGCCAAAATGAACGGAAGGGATTTCGTCCAGGGGGTGGGGTTCAACCCCCTGATTAGTTAGCTCCAATGGGAGTGGGCTGATCTAGAGCTTAACAATTTGCTCTCAATGAAGAATATATGACAAAGTCCTATGAGCATTACAATATATATCAACATTTGAAAAGGCACAGGACAAAGGTACTCACATGCAAGCCAAATGTGAAAGAAATAACAAATCTGTGATAAGACATTTAACAAAAAGAGCAAACCCAACAGTTTACGCCTTGGAACGGTCAGTTGGCAAAAGAGATCGACTGTGGTGCTTAAACCTGTTTTAAAGAGCTCTAAAATCACACTTCCTGAGGGGATTCTCGATTGCAAGATGGAAAGAAAACCAATCTATTTGAATAAAAAAAAAATGTCCAAGCACTGACATTTTTTTTACTATTATTAGTTATGATGAAAGTTGTGACGTCATTGATAAATAATGTCCTCAAAGTATTTACAAGAGCGGGAATAAAATTATTTCTATTTGAAGCTGGCTATGAGTTCAGAATGGCAGCTTTATGTTGAGTCATGCGTCAACATGGATGATTATTGATGAAATCAAAATAATGGTGAAACGTTTGAATATTGGTGATATAATGCATGTAGAATTGAGACATCAGCAGCTGTTTGGATGATAGCATATTAACAATGGTATTGTTGCGAGTATCATGTCCTGATGTATCTTAAAAGAAATTTTCAGGCAAGTATTGGTGTTTAATTGATACATTTAGACTGTCATTTGTTCTGAATTAAATTAATAAATACTTTTAATTGTTTTGGTTTTGGTTTATTTTAAGGTATGTGTTTTTTTATACAAATATTATAAACTATAATTTATTTTAAGATTTTTTTTTTTAATTGAACAAATAGAATTGCCCATCGTCCTATTGTGATGTTTACAAATGCTTTTATGCAAGTCAGTGTTGTATTGTTCAATGTTTTGCAAATTTTTAATAAACAAAATGTTCTTTAAGCAATACTTGTATTTACATGTCTTATTTTTAGATTTTTAATCATATTTTTAATTTAATATGTATACAATATTGTTAATGAAAGATGGTGATTACATCCATTCTTCAAAACAAAAATGAGAAAAACGACTTCAATTTCAGAATATTCTCAATGAGGAAAGCTAACCTCAATATAAGCAGATTGTGCATATTATCGATAATGTAAAAAATACTTAAAGGTGGGATCCGACAATATCTGATATATGTAACAATGTTTGACCTTTGGGGTATTTGTACATAATTTCTGCAGAAAAAAAAAAATCATACGTTAGTCTAAGCTTTGACGATTTTCAGCAGTATCTCAATTTTAGGGCTGTAAAACTCATTAATCAACACAGTGTTCATTCTTTCAAATCTCTAAATAATAACAATTGGAATTCCTGCTAAAAGAAGACATCGACGTCACAACTGATGGCATGGATGAGCTAAAGCATAAATGTTCAAGTGGTTTTCTTAGTTTAGAAATAGCAAATAATAGCTCAGTTAGGAAATACATGTTTAAAATGATGAGTGTGATGTTATGGTTCACTTTTCATACAGGTGTAGTGCATCAATAAACAGCATTATGCAAGATCTGTTCAGGTAACAATGGTTTATTATGATCTTTAATGAAAATATTTTTGGACCAAACTGTCGGATACCACCTTTAACCTGCAATCTGTTTAAGATAGTAACCATATAAGAAACATATATTATAATGATAATTTAATCTTCCTTTAGATAAATACTATACCCTTAAAGATCAATTGGTTCATCCATGTCAGTTTTGCAAAATATTTTTATGTGTTCATTGCCTTTTATATATTTACTTCATTTAATCATGTTGAAAATAGATTTTTTGTCATTGTGACAAAAATTGATTTTTTTATAACTTGTATCGTGTCAAAAGTCGCATAGCTATTTATTCTGGCTTATAGTTACTTGCTGTGAAATGATTGTAGTTGATAAATCATTTTTTGTCTGTCTCCATGTTAGTTGTTGATGATACCAATGTTTTTTGATACTTTGAACTTTATTGTTGTGTATTAAAATTAATATCTTGATTGACAGTTCAATGCAGTTCTCTAAGTGACACACCTCTTGACAAAGCCAGGCATTTGTTATATACCAGTATCTGAATAGAAATTGTCTCCCTTGTAAGATAATATTCGATGTATTCCAAACAGTAGGTTTTTTTGTTGTTTTTGAAATTCTTGGACTTTATCGCCTGTTCTTTTGTAGATATTGCAATGGCATTGAAATTTCTTACTTTTGCATATACATAAGCTTAACATTCATTTAAATACTTAATAGAGATATGTTATTTAAAAAAGAAAATGGAAGTGTTTGTTGATGATAGTTAACCTGTGTATCACAAGAAATGCAGATAAGTCAACATACACTCCAAAGAGCACAAGTATTAAAACCGAGTAAAACAAATGAAAGGACCTACTAGCATTTAGGGATTTTTCAGGGGAGACTATTCATTACACTTCCATTGTTGCATATTGAGTACTTTCTTCAGCTTTTCATATGATCAAAGTTAGCCATCTATTTAAGTTAGCAGTTCTATGTCATTATAAAAACCTGATATTTATCCTTAACATGTAAATTTTAAGTTTTTAACTAACTTGTTAGCACTTGGACTCCACATTATTTATTCTAAGTCCTTTCATTTAAAACAATGTGTAAATGCATAAATTGATTTAATTGTAGTATTTAAAGTATTTTTAATTATTCCAGGACATTTTTATTTGTTGCTTGGAGTTTAGTAGATACAATAATGAAATGACCATGTTTAACATTTGGCGCCGTCAGCATACAATCTGATCACCTCGGCCTTTATGCTATGCAAGAGACCTCTGACATAATAAGGCGCCATCTTGGATCTACTTTGTGTGTCTTAGTTTTAATACTGGGTATTTAATGTTGACTTTTCAATTTTCCGTAAATCATATAGATTGTATTGATAAAAAAAATCGTTGTTATTGCAAGATATACTCAACTAAATGATATATATATGATTTGTTACTTTCTCGCGAACGGACACTGTTTCATAACTCAGGCGACGCACTTTGGTGTATTCTAGAGCTATGTACGAGGTGTATTTTACGAACCATACGGAAATACCCGAAGTTTTACGATTGCGTCAGCATAGTGACAGTCAATCGGAACACCTCGGATAATTCACAAATCATCACTCGGATGTATTTAGGTAGTCGGATCACCTCGGCCATTTCCCTAAATGGGACTACTTTTGTGACAACGTCAAAACAAAGATGGCAGCTCGGATGACAGCTCACTACAGTACTATGCCTGTAAAAGTTCAATTTGTGGCGGCTTCTAATTTAAATCATCCAATTTTAATTTACCCAGCGCAGCAGACACGCAGCAGTCAAACGATGGCATTGTTTGTTTTGTGCGAACTACATTTTAGGCATATTCTTCTTACGAATTCCGGCGAACAAAACGATCGTGATTTCAGTAAGTTATCACTGCACCAGATACATCCGAGGGATCATTGTCCCGAGAACGGAATTATCCAAGTGTTTCCGATTGAGTGACAGTTTGAATATAAGTTGTCTGCCTTTGTGTCGAGGTGTTTTTAAAGAATTATTTTTATCCAGTTTGATTAATTAGTCGATTGATAATTAATTAATAACCCATTTGGAAGTAATTGATCTGTATTGTACAGCAGATTGTTATCGGAATATCTGACAGTTACTGTCCAAGATGTTAAGATTGTTGAATAAAGATTAAAGTTGTCTGGTGTTCTTTCCTAATTTGATTTCCCTATTTAATGTTTTATATATTATTTTATTATTGCTTAATAATAATTACGATTATAATTCTCACTAATGAAACAATATGCAGTTGTCATAATTTATCATTTGAAACAGACATTCAACGTAAATATGTTATATATGGGTAAACCGGACCTGGTAGCGCAATCGGTAGAACGTCAGCTCCAGATATTGGAGGCCCCGTGTTCGATCCCGGTCGTGACATACCAAAGTCGTTAAAAATAATAGTGGTATAGCTCCGTTGCTAACGCTCACGCAAATATAAGGGTAGTTCCCCGACTGGTTGGCCCGGTGTCAGGATAATGTGACTGGGTGTGGTATCATGCCAGGTGTCCACGGCATGCTGTACACAGTGAAGGCAGCACTATATCTGCTTCAAGTGGACACCGTCTCCAGATAACTGAAATACTGGTGGTGGGACGATAAACCCATTGAACAAACAATTCCTGGGTAAAACATTCATTTTACATACATATAATGCACACGTTACAAATCATATACACCAGGTTAGTTTATTAAATTATATGGATGTTATCAGTAGATCGCATATTCGTGCATTTAATCAGTCATAACAATAATATAGTAAAAAGCATTTTAGGAACATAATAAATGCACTTGTAGTTGAACTGAAAACTGTTCAATAAGACGACAGACACCAAATCACAGACGGGCTGTAGCCACGCCTACCTTAGAAGCCGCCCTACATTTGTAGCCAGCCAGAAGCTATGAAAAGTCAAATTCCTCAGCGATTTATTTCAATAGAACTCCTTTTTATTTTACGATGAACAAAATAGATCGATCTATTTAACATGGTTTTATTTTCAACTGCACATGTGCAACAAACCATGCATTCTTGCTTGACTCCTCCCCTTTTGACGACACGTTTGAACACGTCTGGACGATTGACAGTTTTATGGGGCGGATTACATATCATTTTAGTAGAACAGGTAGAAGTGACGCGGGGACTTCTACGTCGGACAAAGTCTTTTAAGACGTTTCCATAGTCTTAATAGACTCTGTCCTATACATATAGTGACAGGCCCACGCTGCAACTCGGTTAGACAAACGATGGCCAAAATGAGGCCCGTCTGAGGAATGGATGTATTATAAACGGCAGGACGAAGTGCTGCTAGCAAGAAAACATAATTATTGCTTGGCCATTTTTATCACTTTGCATTGACTTTACCTGCGGGAACATAACTTCTGTACTCTGCTGGTATTGGTTAGAATATAGACAGCTTGTGATGATAGTAAAAGCAGAGCTCAAGAACACGAGCTGTTGTTTATAGATAGTTCCCACATCAGTGAAGATCCCGTATCTGGGCAACTATCTTTGATGGCAACTTCAAGGGATTTTCAGAAGAATTATATAATAAATTTTATTTTCTTGCAATTTCTTCATTTGTGGTCCAAAAATTAAAAGCTTTACACCATTGGAAAGTTCTCAAAATCCATATTTTCAGAATAAAATATTTTTAAAATCGATAATTGCACAAAGAATTAATACACAGAAATAAAATTATTGGCTTATCCTTAAACAAAATACAACAGTATATTTTTGATTGTATTTTTTACCTTTTAAATTATCAAAATATAGTTTTGATATTTGAAATACTTCATAAAAGCTGTTATATTTGATAAAAAATTCAGTAATATAGACTGAAAAATAAAAACACAGTGGTGAGTTTAATAAAGCACATATTTCCAGATTTCTGCTTGCATTAGCTTCTGCCTTCAAAGATGGCTGCCTTAAACATTCTTATCAGTGCCTATGACATCACATATATATTGAGAAAAAACGATAAAAAGGACTTCGACGCGGTCTTTGCATCGATCTTTTCTTAAAGAATTAAAATGCTGAACTGTGCAACACCTGTTTAAATGAGTAGTTATATCACCATGGGGTGAATTGAGATAAAACATGACGTTTCCTTTTTATTACCCGCCCCTCCCCCCGCACCCCCCCCCCCCTCCCTTGTATAAGTATGGAGTTTGTCGAATTAATGTGATGAGCACGACGAATTGAGCGACGCTGCCTTTCTATTTTGAAAGTATAGCTGAACAAAGATATCAGTTACACACGCACACGTTATATAGGTTGTGTCCGACAGTCTGGACCATTTTTTTTCTTCTTTTATTAACCAAATAAATCATTTTGAAAGTTCTTTCAAAATGCTGTCGATTAATGCAATAGATCTGTGTGCACAGTGAAGCATAAATCCACACTTGTCATTGCAAAATGGTATTTACTATCTGAGCCACTCTGCAGAGACAGCTATTTTTAAAATAATAAAACCACATGACAACTTACTTTCAAGATCACGTTATATAGTCATCCGGTTTATCCGCTCTGACGTCAATATCTATTTTTAGCAGAGCTCACTCTCGGGTTCATTTTTGGATTTAGAAAGAATGAACATTTAGAAGGTTTATTTTCGCGTTTTTGTTTACTGTGTAACAATATAGGTAGTGTTCAACACCGTCTTTACTTCGACTAATCTATGAATTTATGCAAAAAGGATGTTCAAATTCCACAAAACAGGTGTAAGATATTGCTACACGCATGTGATATAGGCAAATTGTTAAATACCACTTTCACATTTCTAATGTCCATCAAACTTCGTCCTGTTTCAATACAAACGGAGTTTTGTTCCTTTTTTATGTCAATTTTCTCATTCACTGTCAAATATATTTATTATTAATTGCAGGGTGATAATTACACGATTTTCCGAATGTTTGAAGATAATGTGATCACATGGTCGGAACCCACGTCCACTCAAACCACTCTGCGTCAAGGTGGAAGTGGGATATTGAGCTGGTTAATGTTCGTTTTCATGAATATTCATAGAAACTGTGGTCCAATGAAAATGCGGGTTACATCGACGCTACTCTTCAATTGAATTTTCAAAACAAAAACTGTTTGTCGATGTCAAGATGGCCGCACTAACCTGCTACACCTAAAGTTTACAAATTGTAATCATTTGATTGTCTGAATTTCCTTTTCGGTTTGGACACGGAGCCAATCAAATGCTTCATGCATATATTCATGAGAACGAAGTTTTTTTTCTGGCCAAGTAACCCACAGTATATGTATTTAGCGATAACAGTGTTTACGTTGAGTTCCGACGATGCTGTTATGAATACAAAATAGCCATGTGATGAATACATCAATAACCCCAGACGTGACCGTTTGCATTGAAACATTGGTATCTGAAGGGCATCAGGGGGGAGGGGCTAACCACAAATGTCCTACAGTATTACCGCTATTTATGCACAGATCACGTACTACTTTCAGCAACAAAAACATCAGTTTCTTCATTCGTTCCACTTTTTGTCGTTTCAGATTCCGTCGCTTCACTTTCATCGTCCTTCTTTTTCTCAGTCGTATCTCCCATCCATATCCTGACAAACTCTGAAACGAACATTTAAATGCATCGTCTATCATTTTTGCCATATGGTCTCAAATGACAAACACTAAAAGGTTTGTTTATTGTTTGTTTATTGGGTTTATCGTCCAACCAACAGTATTTCAGTTACCTGGAGACGGTATCATCCTGAAGCATATATACTGCTGACTTCACTGTGTGTAGCATACCGTGAACACCTAGCATGATACCACACCCGGTCATATTATCCTGACACCGGGCCAACCAGTCGTGGAACTACTCTTATATTTGCTTGACCTTACATTTGCTTGAGCGTTACCATGGGAGCCATACTACTACCATTTTACAAAAGGCTGTTATTATCACTGTAATTAATTTCAAAAGCTAAGTATTTTTTTACAAGCAATGTACTTTCTAACTTCATAAAAACACTAGGTTTACACAGATCTTAGCTTACTCCGTTAATAACCCGGTAAAGTAAATGCGTAAAAGTTCTCCAATTTAAAATGGCCGAGATATACTGACCGAATAAAGCTTTTATAAACAATATTTATAAACTGCCAATATTTTGCGGCAAGAAGAACCTTCATAATCCAGGTACCCGTCACTGTTTCCATCTGCCTCATTAATCATATCCTCAAGCTCCTCTGTGGTCATGTGACCTCCCAGTGACTCCACCACCGCCCGTAACTCGTCCAAGCTTATGTGTCCGTCCCCATTTTGATCAAACACAGCAAACGCCTCCTTGAGATCTTTCTCTGGGTCGTACTCCTTCAACTTGCCGGAAACCATTTGGGCGAACTCGTACATGTCCAGGCAACCATTACCTGAAATTGAGCGGTGAAGGTTTCAATTGTTATCGAAAGAAGAGTACTGCTGAAATGTGGAATTGTAAATACAAGTAAACGTTGCAAGAATAAGAACAGTTTTAGTTTTTCATTGAACCTTATACAAACATAAATATGTTATTTATAGATGTGCGCTATTTTTAAATACATCTTGCACCATTAGAAATACTGTCGACCTGCTTCATGAGGTCACTCAACTGCTTGCGCGTACATTCCTCGCTCATCGACCCCACGGTATTCTCCATCTTTTCGTTTCTGTCCATCCCTTCATTGCCGTATAAAATAGTTAAAGACACCTAACATCTTTATCGACCTGCTTGGTGAGGTCGTGCAACTCCTTATGTGTACACTACACACTCACCGACTTCATGTCCGTCTCCAACTTCTCGCTCTCGCCTACACCTTTATTGTCAAATCCTATAATTAAAGTCACTTACCAACACCTTGCGCGCGCAATCTTTTTTTTAATCGATTTCATGACCTCCTCAATCGCCCTATTTTACACCCCTTTATCTCCGTAACAAACAGTTACGTCACTTACCATCTTTGTCGACCTGCGTCACAAGGTGGTCCAACTCCTTGCGCGTGTAATTTTTCTCGTCGACTTAATGGCCTTCTCCAACGCCTTCTTTTTCCACACCATTATCGCCGTATCCGATAGTTAAGTCACTTACCATCCTTGTCGACGCGCGTCACAAGGCCCTCCAACTCCTTGCGTGTGCAATCCACACTCATCGACTTCATGGCCTCCTCCAATATCCATAATTTTCAACCCTTTATCGCCTTATTAGATAGTTAAGTCACTTACCATCTTTGTCGACCTGCTTCATGAGGTGATCCAACTCCTTGCGTGTGCAATCCACACTCATCGACTTCGCCTCCAACAAGTCCCATATTTTCCATCCCCTTTATCGCCGTAGCAGATAGTTAAGTCACTTACCATCCTTGTCGACCTGCTTCATGAGGTCGTCCAACTCCTTGCGTGTGTAATCCACACTCATCGACTTCATGGCCTCCTCCAACTCCCATATTTTCCATCCCCTTTATCGCCGTATCAGATAGTTAAGTCACTTACCATCCTTGTCGACCTGCTTCATGAGGTCGTCCAACTCCTTGCGTGTGCAATCCACACTCATCGACTTCATGGCCTTCTCCAATTCGCCGACCTCCAGTGTCCCGCTGCCGTCCTGATCCAGGGACCGGAACACGTCCTTGATTGCTGCACGGGGAAATCATTATCGGGGCATATGTAACGCTTTAAACACAACATAAATTTTTCAGCCAATGAGTTTGCAGATGAATTTTTATGCATGCATTAAGTAAATGAGCTTATCTTTGATCACGTGGCTCTGTCGAGGCATACACGATGGGGAGTTCCACTCAAAATAGATATCGACGTCAGAGCCGATGACCCGGATGGTGATAAAACGTTGTCACGTGATTTTCTATGATTTTAAAAATAGCTAACTGTGCAGCGTGGCTCATATAGATAAAAACATCATTGAAATAAGTTCATATCTCTGTGCCGTTTTTTTTTTGTTTTTTTTTGCCTTTATGTAATTTAAAAATAATTGTTTGTAAAGACGAATGGGGTGTTATGCTCCAACTTTCACACAGAAGTAGGACAACGATAAACAACACTTTGCCGGTTCTTTTTATGTCACGATAACTTATATGGTTGTTTGAGTGAAAGAAATCAGCGCTAAACTGTCGGATACCCCCTTTAAACCAATATGATAAAATAAAATTTCGTTTTAATGAGATAACGGTAGAATTGAAGCATTCTCTTTTCATAAATGGTAGTCAATCGTATCGGAAAATCAATGAAAATATCAGGACAATTAACAGTTTATTTTTAGACACATTACTGCGAGTTTTTCACAAACAGAGACTCGAGCCCACGCGAAGAGGAGTCATTGGGTCCACATATAAGCGTGTGCATTGAACATTTCAAATGGGATATGTGCCAGCAATTAAGGTTGCTAGATAGTGACGAATTTGGAGCGTCAGCGCAGACGATCGCGCAGATTTGTTGAGATTTGAACTATCCCGCATTCACGGCATTGTGCTGCACCTTAAATTTCTGCATGGGGTATCCTATAGTGGCTCTGCCACTTTTCTTGTTTGTAGATTTGCATGAATTTGGTTTTGGTAAGAACTGTATCATATAATGATAATTGTTATTTTCTATGTACTGTATTGAGACTTTTGCAACTAAATATAATATATTATATTTGACCAGCTTTCATCCTGATTTTTACCAAAAACATCAACCTTTTTTGTTGTTGATTTATTCAGCAAAATGTGTTCTACATATATGTTAAGTGTTCAGACCGGTGCATTAAAAGAAAAATATGAGTGATATTTTACATTTTTTTTAAATTGTATTTTTACATATTATAAGCTCGAATTCTGAAATTTTACAAGGTATAATCTACCTTTTTGTGTTTTTTATATGTACAATAAAATGATTTCTATCTATGTGTAAAGTTTAAAGACTACTGCATCTCAAATAAAAAATAGGTGATATTTTATGCATATTTTTAATTAAATTGATTTTTCAATATTTGACAAGCCATAGCTCTTCAGTTTGCATGGTAACACATACATTTTTGTATTTACTTTAACCAGAATAAAAAGTTCTATCTATATGTGAAGTTTAAAGAACTCTGCATCTAAATTAAGTATTTTCTGATAGTTTTTCTATATTTTTTAAGTTTAATTAATTATTTTATTTTATTTTTATTTATTATGAGATATTTTTGTAATTATCACTTCAGAGATAGCCTTGTTTGGTTTTAAATGAAAGCTTTATTTGTGCTGAATGTTAGAAACTGCCATATAGGCTTGTTTACCCTTTTTCACAAAAATATAGTTGATATGATATAATAAAGTAAATGTCTAAAAATGGCAACATTGCTTGTTTACATCAACCATACACATGAGGCAATAAAATTATTATTTCAATGGTAACCCACTGATTTTTTTTTGTTTTTTATAATCTACAGCTCATATATAAACTATACTAAACTTTTCAGAGTGATTGCAACTAACAAATTTGTCACTATCCAGTAACCTTAATGAAATCAAGAAAAGCGCCGCTATATCTATGTAGATTTTCTGCTTTTCTGCTATATATTACATAGGATCATAGGATTTATTTAAAAATACAATTATTTTGCTTGTCATTTTTGACAAGATTAATGCAGAGTCTGTTGTGAAAACTAAAGTAGGTTAATAACAGTTTATTCTTATGCACAATTTCCGATCTATTTATCAAATAAGCTAACCATGATACCATATAATACATGATACTGAAGTGTCGATTTGAATATTGCAGCAAAGTCTAGATTTAATGTTGCAATTATACTGTTTAAGTGGGCTGCCTTATGAGTCAACATATTGTCCATTGGCATCATATTTTCGTACAACACGAATGGCATATGTTTCAACGATTACTGACATTGACTAAATTTAATCATCTATAAAGTTTCGTCAAGTACAAACGAAACATAGCTGGTATGAAAATACATTTAACCCTTACCACGCTGCAACTGTCGATAATAAACTGTAAAATCTGAAATTTCCAAACAATATCCTGTATATGCAATACGATGAGTTGCCTTATCAGAAAATAGAGCAAATTCTGAACAGGGACTAGCTGATCTGGATCTACACTACTTGATCAAGCCTGCTGCAGGGGCGGATCCAGAAAATTTTGGTTGGGGTGGGCGGGTATGAATCGAGATTCATTCAGCTTTATCGCAGTGAATACTATATATATCGATATATATACACACACACACACACACACACACACACACACACACACACACACACACACACACACACACACACACACACACACACACACACACACACACACACACACACACACACACACACACACACACACACACACACACACACACAGAGAGAGAGAGAGAGAGAGAGAGAGAGAGAGAGAGAGAGAGAGAGAGAGAGAGAGAGAGAGAGAGAGAGAGAGAGAGAGTTAGGGATCCTAACTTCGACCTGAGCAGTCAATAGACAAAATTTACTTTAAACGCTTAATATTTTTAAGCTGACATGTATGTGTTTTCACAACTCTGCTTTTTTACCTGGATGGTTGGGGATGCATCCCCCATCCCCACCCCCTGGATCCATCCCTAACACCATTTGACCAAGCCTGCTCAGTTCATGTTTAGAAGGCTAAGAGGTGACATTGCTGTTCGATTATTTTTGTCGTGTCCCATGCGTCAACGAATAAAAAAAAAAACAGTTCGCAAAGCTATGCGAAATTGATACATGGTCTGTACTGTATAATCGTTGTTTGTGTTCATTTGTTTCAACCACATAGCCTAAACCTACATTCGATGTAATCGAATACTTATACGGACGATCTTGTTGATGGGGCTGTACAATGCGAACATTGGCATTCATTATAATCACGAGAATAACATTGCGTCAATTAGCTATGCAAATTAGCTGCTACCATGAATAATCAGGATATAAATGGCCCTTGAATTATATATTTACTTGAACTTTTTACGCATGATACGCTGTTCATGAAGGTCGCAAATGACGCTCATTGTCTTAAAATAACATATTTATATTTTCCCTAATTAAATTGACAACACGTTTTATCGCATAACGAAGCGACTTCAAATGACCATAGTTGATCCAATTTGAAAAAAAAAAATGTTCTAAAAAAGCAAACCTTTGTTTAATTACAATAAATATTGAATAAAAAATACCCGTGATCACTAGATATTTTGCGAACATGTCCTTCAAAAGATTGTGCTGTCTTTAGATTCGGAGAAACAAAAACGTCGCGACGGTTCTAGACAACTTTATCCTGTTGTAAGCTCAACAGCCTAGTTTGTATGTCCCCGAACTACGCATGCGGTAATAAACGTTACGCTTATAGAACATTTTATTATTATTATTATTATTGTTATTAATATTATTATTATTATTATTATTATTATTATTATTATTATTATTATTATTATTATTATTATTATTATTATTATTATTATTATGTCTATGACAGCCCAGCCATAACTAATATGCATCTCCACTACTGCTTCGACTTTTACCGCGTGGCTTCGAGCTCCGTTTTGATCGCTGTGATGTATTATAAAACTCAACTAACAAAAAAACAACTAATCAATTTGCTGAATGGTAGTATTGTCCAAGTCACATTTTAATTGTACTTGTTGGTAACGGAGTAGTATGCGGCTGTGAAGATGACTTATCGCACTACTTAACAATATTAAACATATTTGAAAAGTAAAAAGTCATCGTTTTTACACAAAGGTGGTATCCAACAGTTTAGACCAGATTTTTCTCTCTCAAAACAACAACAACAACAACAACAACAACAACAACAACAACAACAACTAATTATTGTTGCCTGAAAAGATCTCGCAAAATGCTGGTTATTGATGTCTAACACTTATGTGAAAAGTGCAGCATAACACATCACTCATCATTACATGTAGGTATTTTCTATCTAAGCCATGCTGCGCAGTTTGCTATTTTTAAACTAAAAAAACACGTGACCCGTAACTTTATATAGTCATCCGGGTTATCCGCTCTGACGGCGATGTCTGTTTTTTTAAGCAGAAATCACAATCATGCTTATTTATAGGTTTAGAAAGAATGGGCATGTAGAGTGATTTAGTTCACGATTTCTACTGTCTTACAATTTAGACAGTGTTTAAAAAATCGCCTTTTGTTAGATTTAGGTTTGACTTTTTTTTGCAGAAATTATACCCCAATTCCCAAATCCCGGTCTACATGTATTTGATGAAGCCAAAATTTCCGAAACCACTTTTAACACGACAATCACTTTGATACTCGATTTTCCTTTTGTTTAAATAAGGCATGACTCAGGACAATGTTAATTTTAAACGTTATCAAAAAAAAATGTAATTAATGTAATAAACCTCTTGGAGTACAATCTTTAACAAACTTTATGGAAGGAATGACATAGAGGTTCAAACTCTAACAAACTTTATGGAAGGAATGACATAGAGGTTCAAACTCTAACAACTTTATGGAAGGAATGACATAGAGGTTCAAACTCCAACAAACTTTATGGAAGGAATGACATAGAGGTGCAAACTCCAACAAACTTTATGGAAGGAATGTCAAAGAGGTTCAAACTCTAACAAACTTTATGGAAGGAATGGCATAGAGGTTCAAACTCTTACAAACTTTATGGAAGGAATGACATAGAGGTGCAAACTCCAACAAACTTTATGGAAGGAATGACATAGAGGTTCAAACTCTAACAAACATATGAAAGGAATGACATCAGAACTAAAACACCAAATCTTGTCTACAGTTCTTTAAGCGTTTGGTCAATGGCACCGTTACAAACATGATTGTATTTCGTAACTAAGAAGATCTCCTTTTGTAAATAAAATTATAATTCAATTGTTTGAACTCTCGATAAAATGCACGCTACCTATTATTGTATTCTTGTTGAGCTTTAACGCCCGCCGCTGATCCAGCGACAGATGGTATCTTTCGTCGTCTTCCTCTTCTTCTTCATCATCGTCATCATCGTCATCGTCTTCTTCATTTTTTACATTTTCCTCGTCATCCTCTATTACTTTTAGACGGTCGTTTTCAGCTTCTTTCAGCTCCTGTCAGCAAGGTTTTGTGATATAAATAGAGAACGCTACATAATTTAGACAAGGGTATTATGTGTCCATTTAATTAATGCAAAGTTACAAAATCGTCGGTAAAGTAAAATTATTTTAAATGCATGTATATATTATGCTTTATATATGCTTTATAAAATATCACGTATCTGGAATACGTCAAGACACCTTATCTTAACCGGTGTATTTTTTTTCAAAAGCAAAAATAAATAAATAAAATAAATAAAAAAATTAAAATGTTACGATTATTGAGTTACACGCAGTCAAAAGGTTGTTGTAAGTAAGGCATCTTGGCAATACATTATTAGTATATGTTGCTTAACAACTTATTATAAATTATAATAATAATATAATAATACAAATTATAATAATATAATGATGTAATTATAAATCTAAAGACATTTGCGACAGTGCATTCAATTTATGGACATAACCCAGGTTTTAAGAAAAAATGTCAAATACATACAACCGATCTTGCACCTCCAATAACTTTATCAATCGCTTATCTATTTACTGCTGGTCATCGAGTCAATACATTCCTATATTGCGTATACACAATAAAACATATATTCCTCCCACTTAAACAGCTAAAATATATTTTTAATATTCGACAAATCTTACTTTAATACGTACCTTTATTTTATCCATCGCTATCCTTAGCTGTAAATGTCATTTATAATTCCCAAACAATGTACTCGGCATCCGTTTATCCCTTCAATTAAATGACTAAACCCACCGGCTAGCGGGGCGGTTGTCTTAATTGCATTAACAATTAGCGTACAGTCAGGTGTTCGATTACCCGTTCATGCCACTGTGTGGTGATTCTTTTATACCCCGGGTACACCCTTACCACGCCAGTACATTTATTTATATGCAATATAAAATGTATAAATCTGAGTTACTAGCTGACAGCTCAAGAGCAGGTAACTATAGATGGTCTGCAAATAGTGCAGGTCCTGGACGAACATCTCTCGGTAGAAGTGCTCAGCTGATCTGGATCTACACTAGTTAACTTAACAAAACAATCTCTACAGAGCAGGCTATGAGTTAATGGATACTAGGCCTTCCCATCTACATAACAAAAGGAATCGGCTGAACAAGATTAAACAGGCGGCGCGGTATTAATAAATGTAATTTATCAGAAAATGTGTTTTTTATTTGTGGTTGTCCACATTGTATTGGGACATACATAAAGTCATAAGAACATGTTGTGGCATACATCTTTGGCTAAACGGTAGGGTTGGATAAGTTCGGAATTATTGGTTTGCGTATGAACTACCATAAACACGTACGAGTTAATAATCCATGCTGTAGCAAAACACGTGCGAGTAACATTTATGGAATAATTTAAAAAAATGTGAAAGTGGTGTAAGTTGAAGATTTAGCGTTGCTCTGCTTTGGTAATGTTCCAAATAAAAAATACTGCAAGCGATATTGGTACCTTATCTGCTCGTAAAATTCCAATTATTTTCAATTTCTTTAAACAGGCATTCGAATAAGGCTTTGGACTCAGAGAACAACAACAACAACAACAACAAAACATAACAAACAAAAACAAAACCAAACCATAAAACAACAACAAGGCAACAACAAAACAACAAAAACAAACAAACAAAACAAAAAAAACACCTTATAAAACTTGTAAAAATGATGTTTAGTACTACCAATAGGGGAATCCATCTTTATTGACTGTTTAAAAATGTTGAGGTCTATTAGGGATGAATTAGATATAGACGGATGCAAGTGCCATCCATTTTGTATTTCTCTGGGATATTAGTACTCTTAATGGCTCCCGAAATTCACCGTCCGTTCATCCGTTTTGACTGTATTAAAGGTGATATCTACAGTTTGCTTATATTAAATACATGTAACAATATCTCTAACCATTGCTTTGGGGGAGTTTGGGCATACTTTTTGCATTAACTCGTACTTTGGTCTAAGTAAAGACGATTGTGAACGCTATCTATATTGTCGGACTGTACTAATCGCGAAAAAAAAAACAAAAAAACCCCACTCTAAATGGTCTTTCTTTTCAAAATCTATTAATAAGCACGATATCTGTGCTAAAACTAGATTTTTGGACGTCATAGCGGACTAGCCGGATGACGATATAAAGTGATGTAAAAAGTAAGTGGACACGTGGTTTTCTTAGCTAACCCATCGTGGCTGAGATAGGAAAACCTGATGACAATGCCGAGTGCCGAGTAATAATGCTTCGATCGTTGTTCAAACAATTCTGCAGCAATAATGAACAGCATTTTTCTTGACATTTTCATGTTACAGTGCCTTATTTGTTTATTCGGAATAAAAATATGTTTGGTTTAAACTGTCAGATACCACATTTAAATTATTAGATATAATTATATATAAATAGTTTCCATGTGATGTCATCGACACTGATAAGACAGTTTAAGGCAGCCATCTTTGTGGGCAGACGATGATGCAGACACAAATCGGGAAATATGTGCTGTATTAAACTCACCACTGTGTTTTTATTTTTCAGTTTATTTTACTGAATTTTATATCAAATTTAACAGCTTTTATAAAGTATTTTAAATATCAAAACTATATTTTGATAGTTTAAAAGGTTAAAGAAAAACAACCGAAAATGATACACTGTTCATTTTGTTTTAACTATGAGGCAATAGTTTTATTTATTTCTGTGTATTAATTCTGTGTGCATTTATCAATTGTAAAAATATTGTATTCTAAAAATATGAATTTCAAGAGCTTTCCAATGGTGTATAGCTTTTAATTTTGGGACTACCAATGAAGAAATTACAAGAAAATAAAATTTATTATACAATTCTTCTGAAAATCCCTTGAAGTTACCATCAAAGATGGCTGCCAAGATACGGGATTTTCACTGATGTGGAAACTATCTATACACTGCGAGTGTGTTTTAATGAGATATAAGTCTATTTAATTTATTTATCGTGTTGTATTTTAACAAAATTTAACAATATTTTCATAATGATGCCATCATATCACAATCGTTTCTGCAAATGTTAAATTACGCCAAATGTTTTCAATGTGTGGCGCGCACTTCAACCAACCAGTAATTAATGTGGGTCGTTCTGACTAGGGAACGAATGAATAAAGTTTCCACTCAATGCGCACAAAACTAGTTGCTCACAAATAGTTACTTGTCTCAGGCTTAGAGGGTTCCATAGCATACAATGTACTTGTAAAATGTCAAAAATATGTATAGATAACGGATTTCAGAAAAAGCATAATAATTTTGTTTTGTTTTGTAAAAAACACAACAGTTCCGAACATTATGACAAACAACGATTTGTTTGCAAATGGCCGCCAGTGGTTGTCTGTTTTGATTCAGTTTGACTTTAGAATTGATATCTGGAAAAATAATTTGCAAAATTAAGTGGCATCCATCATGGGGAAGGAGATCGGACATTTAGAAAAGGTGGCGAAAGATGGGGATGCATTGCGAAAGCAGGTTGGTTTTCTTTATCTAATCGTGTTCAAGTAACATGTCACAGCTTGACTGCGTTTTCCACAAATTGCAGTCAATTTTATGGTCAAATGATTATCATAGTTTATCATTTATGGATAACACATATAATACTATACATTCAGCTAAAAATGTTTCGTCACAGTGATGAATTCTCCTCTAAGTATTAAGAAGTATTTTTTGAGGATATATACTTCCAATGGGAGAATAACAGCTTTTAAATAAAAAAATCCATGTAGTCCTCCAGGAAAATCGAGCATACTTATTTTTAAATTTCATACTCTATGATTTTTTTTATCAAATATTGTTTTTCCGTTTGAGTTTCAAGGCAGAGTCATTTTGACATCTTTTCCACATAAACATGAGGTTTTATGTCACTTTCATAGTAAATAAAAAATAAAAGTCATGAAAATTTGTCAACATTGTAAAGTTAAACCACTAGCTTATAACATGCAGAGTTAAAAACTTGATCTGAACACTAAAGTAGACACTGAAGCATAATGCTGTATACTGGTGCCATCAATCAATGCCAGTTACTGATAAGCCCCTCCCACCAGAGGGAGTCTGCATAGCTTGATACATGTTCACTCAGTTCTGAACAGTTCGTCATATAATCCACCTGTAATTGAGTATCATTAAATCAAGTAGTTAGAACGCACAGTGTTGTAGTTCTTGTATGATCCCTTAACATAAGTAGGGACATATGTGATAGACGTATCATAACATGGTGTCAGAATCTGGAACTTACTGTTGTCATTCATAAAAACGGAATATAATTAGTAAAATAATTCCTTGAACGTTGAAATATTAATTCTTGAAACTGTAACCATGAATCTTAGTGGAATTCCCGCTCCGCAGATGGACTGGGGTGCGTCAAACATGGTGGAAGAATTCGAAAAATTCCAAGAACACTGCGAATTAATATTCAAGGGACCTTTAAAGGACCAAGCTGAGGACGTACATGTGACAATGTTACTATTGTACATGGGTGCTAAAGGTCGTGAAATATATCACGCGGTGGAAATGTCCGAGGAGGACAGGAAGAAGCCCGAACGAATTTTTAATAAGGTTCGTGCTCATATTGCGCCAACACTGAACCCGGTATTTGCACGATATCAGTTCAACAACATCGTGCAGGGCGAGAAAACCATGGAACAATTCATCACTTTGGTGAAAAACAAAGCCAAGGATTGTGACTTTGGGGCATTAAAAGATGATTTGGTCAGAGATCGGATCATATTTGGAGTCGCGTCTACAAAATTACGCGAAAAACTGTTGCAAGTCGGGAAAGACTTAAAAATGGACAGATGCATTTCAATGTGCCAAGAGTTCGAATATTCAGCATCACAAATGAAAATGTTCACAAAGGATTCTAGCCACGTTCACGCGTTGTCGACGTCCGACAACTCAACAACACGAAACTACAGTCGGGGCAACACGCAAAGCCGAACAGGAAGGCAGCATGGTCGTACAGAATCAAGACCAGAGCGCACAGGGAATCAGCAGGCACGGGGAACAGGCTGTGGTCGCTGTGGAGGATCGCACACAGACGATCAACGGTGCCCTGCCAAGGGGACACAATGTCGCAAATGTTCAAAATGGAACCATTGGAGCAAATGTTGTAAAAACATTAAAGTTAATGAGATTACAGAAGACTTCCAGGACAGCTTTTGTATCGATAGTGTCGATCGAATTCGGTGTGAGAATGGGCAAGTGTTTACGGACTTACAAATTGGGAATCAGGAACATACTGTAAAAATCAAATGTGACACTGGATCTCAGGTAAATATTTTACCATTGTCTATCTTTCACGGTCTTGGAATCAAAGCACCTTTGAAGAAATCCAAGTCTCAGTTAACTGCCTATAATGGGAACATTTTGAGTAGCATGGGGGAAATTACCTTGCGATGCAAAAATTTGGGTACCGGTCTAGTTAAGGACGTAGTTTTCCATATAATGGACACCAAGTCACCCGCATTACTTGGTTGTGAATCATGCTTAGAGTTCAAATTAATTGAACTGGCGCATTCCGTGCAAAAGGGTGAAAAGGGGGCACAAGACGGGGAAAATGTTCTCACAAGAGAATCCATTCTTAGGGATTATAGCACTGTATTTGATGGGATTGGGTTACTCCCTGGGGAATGTGTAATTCATGTCGAC
Source organism: Sinonovacula constricta (assembly GCA_007844125.1). Taxonomy (NCBI): domain Eukaryota; kingdom Metazoa; phylum Mollusca; class Bivalvia; order Cardiida; family Solecurtidae; genus Sinonovacula; species Sinonovacula constricta. Next base: position 51,169,147 of record CM017557.1, read on the forward strand.
CCCACCGTCACGCCCGTAGTCCACCCTCCACGTAGGATTCCTGTAGCCTTAGAAGACAAGGTACGCCAGGAACTCAATCGTATGCATGAAATGGGCGTGATTGCTAAATGTGAGCAACCGACCCAGTGGTGTAACAATCTTGTGGTTACACAGAAATCTAATGGGGATATTCGCCTATGTCTGGACCCTCGTTCGCTAAATAAAGCTATTAAGCGTACGCCCTACCCTCTGAAAACAATTGATGATGTACTGCATAAGTTTGGCAATGCCAAGTATTTCACCAAATTGGATCTTACAAGCGCATATTGGTCGATACAATTGTCCGATGAATCATCATATTTGACTGCCTTCAACAGCCCCCTAGGTGTATTTAGGTATCTCCGTTGTCCATATGGCTTGAACGTGTCAGGTGATTTTCTTGTCCGTGCTCTTGAGGAAGCATTATTGGGCCTAGAAGGGGTAGCAACTATAGTTGATGATTTGTGTGTTTGGGGGTCAACAAGGGAAATTCATGACGAAAATTTGAAAGCTGTCCTTGACCGAGCATTAACCAAAGGGATTCGCTTTAATCCAAGGAAGTTAGAAGTAGGCGTGACAGAAGTATCGTACTTCGGTCACGTGCTCACATCCGAAGGCTTGAAGCCCGATCCCGCCAAAATTGAGGCAATTAAAAGTCTAAGACCTCCCACTTCTAAGCCTGAACTTCAGGTGGTGTTAGGAATGGTCAATTATCTCAGTCGTTATGTCGGTGATAACCTTTCAGAAGTGACCGCGCCTATGCGAGAATTGTTGCATAAGGAAGTCTTATTTTCATGGCAGAAACCTCAAAGTGAGTCCTTTGAAAAAATGAAAGAATGCATTTGTAAGGAAACGGTATTGGCATACTATGATCCATCAAAGCCCTTGACCTTGCAAGTTGACTCGTCTAGTCATGCTATGGGTGCAGTGTTACTGCAAGACAAACGCCCTATTGCATTTGCTTCTCGTAGTTTAACAGAATCCCAACAGAACATGGGGCAAATTTCAAAGGAATTACTGTCATGTGTTTTTGGTCTCACCAAATTTCACCAGTACTGTTATGGTCGTGATGTCATTCTTGAAAATGACCATTTACCCTTAGTAGGCTTGCTCCAGAAGCCTATGCATTCTATACCTCCCAAGTTGCAAAGGTTAGTCCTTAAGCTAAGTCCGTATAGGTTCGAGTTCCGGCATGTCGGCGGTAAAACAATTCCTCTAGCCGATGGGCTCAGCCGCAATGCCAGTCCAGAAACAAGTCCCGATCTTACAGAAGGGGTTGAGGCACATGTGTGCATGGTTATTTCTTCATTGCCCATATCTGACAAAAAACTTGAGGAAATCAGGTTACACACAGCCAACGATGCGCAGCTGTGTGCGTTGCAACAAATAATTCAGATAGGTTGGCCTAACATGAAAAAAGATTGTGACCTTCTTGTATCACCTTTCTGGAATTACAGAGATGAATTGACAGTCGTTAATGGTATCATAATGAAGGGAGAAAAAATTGTTATCCCAAGATCCCTCAGATCCCAGATGTTAAAAATCCTACATTCTAGTCATCTTGGCGCCCAGAAATGTCTTAGCCGTGCAAGATCAGTGATGTTTTGGCCTGGGATTTCTAATGATATAATCGAAATGGTCAATCAGTGTCAGATTTGTCTGGAACACAGGTCATCTCAACAAAAAGAGCCATTAATTAGCTCTGAAGTTCCAGAGTATCCCTTCCAGATAGCAGGGTGTGATTTGTTCTCAATAGGAGAAGCCAATTACCTGGTCATGGCGGATTACTACTCAAGATATCCTATAGTCCGTGAACTCTTAAACATGAAAAGCTCAACCGTTATCTCACACATGAAAGATATCATGTCACACTGGGGAATTTGCGAGAAGGTTATGACCGATGGGGGCCCATGCTTTGCTAGTCAGGAATTTGATGAGTTTGCAAAAAGTTGGAATTTCGAACATGTTAAGTGCAGTCCCTACCACAATCAAACAAATGGGTTAGCAGAGGCTATGGTTAAAGTTGCCAAGCGTATAATCATTAAGGCCAAGGAAGATAACTCAGACCCAAGAATCGGTTTTCTAGAATACCGATCCACCCCTCTTGTGGACATTGGGAACTATAGTCCAGCACAGTTGGCCCTGTCACGACAGTTAAGATCAGTCCTTCCTACTGTCACTGAAAACTTGATACCAAAAGTACCCTCCACTGATTTGGTTAAACAGAAAATCTCCCAGTCCAAGGCCCGTCAAAAACATAATTATGATCGCAATGCGAAACCCCTCTCTCCTCTAAAAATTGGGGAGTCAGCCAGAATCCAACGTTTGGATAAAACATGGAGTCCTGCTATTGTCCTTGATAACCCCTCTGAACGCTCATACATAGTAGAAACAGAAAATGGTCAGATATATAGGAGAAATCGCAGGGACTTGCTCAAGACAAGTGATCCAATTTTAGGACATGGTGCGTTGGATTCAAGCTGTGAAGGTCGGACCAATGATGAAATATTTGACCCGAGAACAAACCAGCAATTGAACTCTGCTGAACAATCAAATGATAGAAGCTCTCACGGTGGAACTAATTATGTTACACGGTCAGGCAGAGTGATAACACCACGTGTGCGGTTAGACTTGTAAATAGGGGCCATAAAAGTTTTAAAAATGGATAGACTGCCAATTAGCACAGACTACAGAATATCATTGGAAGAACATTACATTATGTAATTCCTGTAACATACTGAAGCGCAAGTTCCACATTTTATTTGCATAATATGTGATTATTGTGATTGCCTGATTTTTATCATGTTGCTATGATTATTTTGTATAGTTATATGATTATATGCATTTCAGGTAAAGAAGGGAGATGAAGCATAATGCTGTATACTGGTGCCATCAATCAATGCCAGTTACTGATAAGCCCCTCCCACCAGAGGGAGTCTGCATAGCTTGATACATGTTCACTCAGTTCTGAACAGTTCGTCATATAATCCACCTGTAATTGAGTATCATTAAATCAAGTAGTTAGAACGCACAGTGTTGTAGTTCTTGTATGATCCCTTAACATAAGTAGGGACATATGTGATAGACGTATCATAACAGACACTAGTCCAAGTTGACTGTAATACCTTTCATTGGACTTACCTTGTAAGGCAAAACATAATAACTGTATAGCAGAATTTTAAAATATTTACTGGAAACTTGTAATTAATAACTTAAAATCAAATTCACATGAGTTGCAGAAAGACACAATACTGATGTAAGTTTTTTCCAAAAACAAGGTTAAAACTTATCTTTTACTGAAGATTGCACCTATTAATAATTGTATTCATTAGTCCATTATAATGTACCCAAATGTTTTAAGGGCTGATTTAAAAATTTTTTGATACTGCACTTTGTTACATAAGTTGACTTTTCAATTAATCCATTTTGTTTATTGTTGATTCAAAAAACACATTCTTTACAGTTATATTATTCCCTCTTGATTGTCCACCTCCAGTGTAGAACCATTACTCAGGTAGCAACTTCTTGGAGCATTGTTTAGTTGATAGTCTTGCCCAAGGACTACCATCTTGTGGTCGGTATGTGGTTTATACACAGGACCCTCTTTTCCATAGTTAGACCATGGATGCTGAAGTCAAGAGGCTATTCATATCTAAGCTATAACACTTGCCTTTTTTTGTACTAGCACCCAGTTCTAGTCCTTGATGAATGTATTAAACTATTAAATGACCTGTAAGACTGCAGGGTATCTACGCATTTTTAAATTACTATTGTTTACCTCTATCTGTTAAGTTTCTTAAAATGTTAATCTTCCAATACATAATGTTTTGTTGTTGTTGTTACAGGTTGATAAGTTTGTGAAAGAGAGTTTAAAAAATGCTGGAAATAAGAAACTAAAGGATAAAGATATAAAACTGAAAGCCAACTTCAGAAGGTAAGATATTTATGTTAAAATACATACAAAGCTCTAGTAAATATACATTTAGTGTATTTGAAGCTAATGTCTTTGACATACAAGATTTGATTAAGTAATGGTAAACATTTTTTACATATTTTTATTTTTATTTTAGTTTAGCCAGTCGTTATCATGGTAATTATTTCACATATATTAGCACTCATTACCGGTATTAATTATTTTAATTGCTAAAATCATCTTATTTTTACAGTCAATTGGACTTAACATGTTTTAAGTTTTAAAAAAAAAACTTGTATATTTTATGATCATTTTGTTTTCAGTTGTTATGAATTAAAGCCACAAGTTACAGCATTGCTTCAAAGAGCTCAAGATTTGAAGGAGGTAAGAAAATGTGAACTGCTTAGATTTGAACTAAGATTTAATTGATTCATCCTCAGACAGACTGCAGTAATGCGTACTATAGAGAAAGGCCCACACAGTATCTATGTTAAACAAATAATGGCCAAAATGGCTTTGCTTACATTGTGACATATGCAAATTATATGCAATATTTGATTGACTTTTTAGCTGCTTGTACATGTCTAGTTGATTTGACTTACCGGTATTTGTAAAACAAAATGAAAATTTGTGCATTGTATTTTAGATGATATTAGATAAAATTCTTTCATGATATCAAGCTTAGAGGTTTTTATTCAAAAGAATATCCCCAATTTTAGTGAAAAAAAGATACTGAATAAAATACTGGTACTTAAATCATATAAAAAGGCCTTATGTATTCTTTTAATATAAGTGGAATGAATGTGTGTGTACATACAATAAATGTCATTTTGTGTCATCCTTCACATTTTTATGATACAGGAGATTATAGTGTATTGTTTTGATTTTTGTTTTTATTTGAATGTTATTTTACAAAGTGCAAGTTAAGTATTGAAACAGGGTAGGTGCCTTGGTCTGTTGCTTTTTTCACTTTTTCTTTTCACAGTATATTGCAATTGCATCTATAATATATTCTTTTAAGTTTTTAAGTGTTTAACAATTGGCCGTAAGTACAAAAGATGAAAACAAGGCATATGCAAGAAGAGCACACTTTCACCATATATATAAATTTACCTCAAAATTGAATTTTTATTTATATTGTATTATCAGAAAGCATGATAGCGTAAATCCACATTTTGCTGATACATATTCTGAGAGAAATCTTAGAAAAAAAAATTTTTAAAAGAGAAGATAAACAGCCCTCTCACAAAAGATGTCTGTTTTGTGCATTTTGTTTGACATAATAAGCAACAATATCAGTGGCACATTTAGTGTGTATTGAATGGACAAATCGACTTTATCTATGTATAACATTCCCAAATTATTTCATTTTCATTTAAATATAGGTGATGAAAGCTATAATTTGCAATATTTACGCTGTGTAACAAAATAGTCACCACTTCTCTACAACTATCTTACCTGTCTTACCATGAGCTGGCCATCTGGAACACATGGGAAAATCCTGTTATCTGTTGACTATAAAGTCTTGTCAGTCATAAACTAAGAAAGGGTCAATAAGGTGTACCAATTTGATACTGATAATTGAAGGCACATTAAAAATGTAAAAACACATTCAAATTAGCTTATAGATTTTAGGGTTTTAAGGTGACTTAACAGTATATTCCTATGTTCTTAATCAAAGTTAGCATATGTATGTTAAATTAAAGTTCATTAAAAAAACATTATGTGCTAGAAATGTGTCTCATCTTAAAGAAAATCAAGTACATTTAGGAATTTTGTCCTCAAAATGAGACTAACTAAGATAAAACTGAATGAATATGTTTTATGAAGGTTTACACATACACTAAATACTCCAAATATTAAAAAATGAAGGTATATATTCTTGTTAGGAAGTCATTTGACTGAGACATGCATGTTTTAAGGATTGAATTTAAAAGTAATTGACTTTGAAAGTAAGAATATTTTTGTCATTACAGGAAGATGAAACTGGGAAGGTGAAAAACTTTGACACAAGAAAAAAGAAGGAAGTTGACAGAATCACAGCATGGCAGGTAATTAAGATTTTCTTACTTACTTTGTTAATGCACAGAATGGTTCTTTTATCATCTCTATTTGATCATTGGCTCCAGGTACACATGGCCGAAGGTTTGAACTTGGGTCTGGCTATACCATATCCATTGCTAACGCTCAAGCAAATACAAGGGTTGGTACACGACTGGTTGGCCCGGTGTCGGAATAATGTGACAAAATATTCAGTCCATGGACACTGTCCCCAATTAAATGACATGCTGTTGGTGGGATGATAAACCCAGCCAACTAACAAATTATATGTTTTATATTGAGAGCCAAATGAATGAGCCACTTGAATAGTGTGAATGAAGTGTAAGATTTGTTCTTACTTGCTTTTTTTCATAATTTAGTCATTTTTTGTTTTGTTTTTAATGTGAATATACCATATAATTCTATACACCCAATTTCTTGTCTGCTCTTCTTTCCAGACTCAGCTAGATGATGCTATGACAAAACTTCTTCCAGATGAAGAAAGAGAGACTTACCTTAAGTAAGCTCAAAGTATTGCGAACAGTACTTAACTGATATATTTATATTATTTCTTGATAAATTGCATTCTATTTTTTATCTATTTTTTACACTTTCATTTTATAAATTATTATTCACTTATTTATTAAAAATAATTATTATTAAACTATTTCTTGTTGTAATATGTATAAAGCACTACTATATTCCACAGAAGTGGAGTTTGTACATTTTTGCCTTTTTTAGCTATCATGATATTTTTTTAATTTAGAGAACTAAAGAAAGAGCTTGGAGGAGATGATGAAGAAGAAGAAGAGGACGATGAAGAGGAGGAAGACGAAGAAGAGGAAGAAGATTCTAAAGGGGAAACTACAGAATTGAAAACTGGAGAAATGGAAGAAGAGGAGGAGGAGGAGGATGAAGAGGAGGAGGAGGAAGAAGAAGAAGAAGGAGAAGAAGGGGGTGAAACCCTAGAAACTCCAAAAAAAGGTATGTGTACATTTGTTTATTTCTCACTGGCTTCTTTTGTCAAACAAATATGCACACAGAGACAACATTGTCTTTTGAAAGAAGAAATGTTCACTTTTACTGCAAGCTTAGTCTGAGTAAGGTATCATTTCAGTCTGGATTGAAAGCTGGCATCTTCTGTCTGGTGCTGTTTCCTTTATGGCATTGCAGTATGTTCTTCATCATCTTAACAGTTTAGTCTGATTTCTTAATTAAACTCAAAATTAAGCTCAAAGATGGATAGATGGTTTGACAGTCAGCTGCGATTGGTCAACCTATTGCTCTAAACACATTAGTGTTAAAATGTTTATTTCATATAATTTTGACTGTTTTGATTTCTTGTAGTTGATAAATTGGAATTAACGAAAAGAGATGATGAAGAGGAGGAAGAGGAAGAAGAAGAGGAGGATGAGGAGGAAGAAGAAACACCAGAAAAACCAAGGTAAATAAATGCAGCTTATTTAACAATTAAACCTTAAAAAGATTGTGAGAATTTTTAAATTTTAAAAAAGGTTTGGGTTTGTTTTTTTATTCATCTTTTCTTCATATTATATACACAATCTGCACTTTCTTCAGTGATTCAACAAATAATATAAGAAAATGTTCCATAATTTTTTAACACTGTGTTCCTAATGTCCGACAGTAAAAAAGCAAAAACTGCCAAAGCGGAAGAAGAAGATGATGAAGATGAGGAGGATGATGAGGAAGAGGATGATGAGGAAGAGGATGATGAGGAAGAGGATGATGAAGAGGAGGAAGATGAAGAAGAGGAGACAAAAGGAGAGGATGAACTAGAAGTTACAACCTCAGTATGTGCATTTGTTGCGTTCTTGTTGTTTTCTGATTAATATATAGCTGCATATTTAGCTACCTCATATGGGTGCTACATTTATTTCAAGTGTCAGTACCAGGTAATAGCTTCTATTGAATTTACCTATTTTAAAGTGCCGTCACAGCATCAAAGGGGTCATTGCATGGAAAGTATCATCTTTTGACTTTATGGTTGTAAAAAGGTCATATTTAAGGTGTCAGTGTATGTTATTATCTTCTGTTGACTTTATGTTCATATAGGGTGCTATCACATTTAAAGCGTCAGTCAGGGGTGTAGAAATCGGCCGGTAAAATAAACAGGCTATTTGAACATTCTTGTCGGCTACTTTTTCCGCAAATACAAAAATAAATTATATCAAGTTGGTCTTTTTGGTGTTCACTTTTGCCATACGTTTCGATATGATATTGCATTTGCTCCGTCTATACCTGTATCCCTCAGCTGTGGTGAAGAATATTTGTTTACATCCGGTGAAAACCCCAGTCAATATTTTTAAACACAACACTGGTTTACATGCATGTGGCTATTGCATTAGACGTTATTAATTTTATCCCGAGAGAATAATAACATGCAATACAGATATGCGCCGGTGAAGGTCATGTAGCTGTGTGCATATCAATGCAGTGTGAAACATTTACACAGATAAAGCTCGATTGTTTTTTTTCTAACGCATTCCAAGTGTAGTAAGTAATATGTATATATCATGCAACTAAAATGGCCCTGTATTGAAAATGACAAAAAATACCTAACAATATGGAAGACGGGATACATATGTTTCTTAACTTTTTATGCCGTGGGAAATCTCAGAATGAAGTTTTAGAAATTTTGTTTATGGAGAATTTTCACTGAATTGAGAGGAATAGTTATAGACTCTGAGATTAAAAAATGATGAAAACATGACCGCCCCCTGAACCTCCCTTCTACCTAAAATTCTTCTAAAATTTTTCGGGCTTCTTGAAAACAAAACTACGCCCCTGTGTCAGTATATGTTAAAAGTTGTATATATGTTAAACGTCGTATCCAACAGATTGCCAATTGATAACAAATACAAGAAACAATATCTTTCCACTTCTGTAGGAAGTTGGGCATAACTTCTGCATGAACTCATAATTTAGTCTAAGTAAAAGATGGTTTTGATCACTATCTCTATTGTTAGACTGCACAAATTGCCAAAAACACTCTCAAAGTTAGTTCTTTCCAGATCTATAAATAAGCATGATCTTTGCTAAAAATATATATCGACCTCAGAGTGGGTTACCAAGATGGTGATATTATGTGATCTTAAAACTAAGTTATCACATGGTTTTCTTAGTTTAAAAATAGCTTTCTGCAGCATGGCTCAGACAGGAAATATCGATTTGCAATGACAAGTGAGGATTGATGCTTCACTGTTCATGCAGATTAAGGGCATCAGTGAACAGTATTTTGCAGGACCTTTTCAGGTAAAAATGGTAATTTGAGGGAACAAAATTGGCTAAACTATCAAATGCCACCTTTAATACTATATTTGATGTGTTCCATTGACTTGATGTATCTGAAAAGTGCTATCTTATTTAAGGTGTCAGTTGATGTTAATTTCTCCTATTAAATTTATTTTGTATAGGTTACTATTTTATCTTTATATAGAATCAATTTTTGCACATACAAGATGACTAAATTGATTGAATCGCTGTTGTAAAAAAAAAAAGAAAGAAAAAAGAGCTTGGGTATATTTTCTGTTCTTTGATTTTTTTAAAGAGGTTTAGTGATTGCTATAGACAAAATGTGCATACTTATACAAATAGATAAATACTCAAGGTCAGACATGTATCACCATTTTCACTTTACATTTTGACTTTTCCTTACATGCTTTTTGTTGAATTGTTTAGATTTCTAATTTTATCTCACATAATCCTTGGAAAACTGCATATTGTTAGCATTATTCCATGTGATTTTATTCAAAAATCTTTATTTTTTACAGGGCAGGCTTTTTGAAGCCCTGTATGAATTCAAGGGACAAGAGAAAGGTGACCTATCATTCCAGAAGGGAGATGTTCTCACTATTCTGTCAACAAGGTAATATTGTGTTGTTGTTTGTCCATTCAAGATAGTTAATAATCCTTTTTAGATGTTTGTTGGTTTTATCATCTTACCAGCAGTAAATCAGTTACTTGGAGACGGTGTCCACTTGAAGCAGATATAGTGCTGCCTTCACTCTAAAAATCATGCCATGAATACCTGGCATGATACCGCACCCAGTCTCATTGTCCTTACACCTTGCCAATCAGTAATGTCTTTTTATTTTCTTGAGTGTTAGTTTGTTTGTTTATTAGGTTTATTATCCCACCAACAGTATTTCAGATATCTGAAGACAGTGTCCAGTTGAAGCAGATATAGTGCTGCCTTCACTGTGTATAGCATGCCTTGAACACCTGGCATGATACCACACTTAGTCACATTATCCTGACACCGGGCCGACCAATCATGGATTTACCCTTATATTTGCCTGAGCATTAGTAAGGGAGCTTATACAACTACCATTTTAAACGACCTTGGTATGTCGCCGCCCGGAATCGATTGGGGCCTCCCGTAACTGGCGCTAACTCTCAACCAGTTGTGCTACCAGGTCTGGTGGTTTAGGTGTTAGCTATTGAGCTATACCACTGCCATTTTTAATGATGCTCTGCCGATTGTATTGCACTAACAGGTTCTTTGTATTAAGCTGTATTTGGCTCAATATTATAACTTATTGCCTTGGCTTTTGTGTACATTAACCAATATATTATGAAAATTTGTTTACTACTTAGTACTGTTATTGTTTATTTCTGCATAACAATTTTTAGTATGTAATATGTTGCCATTAAAAAAATATGAAAAAAAAATTCAATCAGTCTGTGAAATCAGTATTTTGGATGCATGACACAGTATTGATTATCAATGTATTCTTACATAATTTGTCATTATGTGTTTATTCAAAAGGCTATGACCATATAATTAATATTATTAATGACATCCTGAAATGCTGTAATCAGGTTATCTATGAGGTCACCATAGGATTCTTTAGTCTGCTATGACCCTTGACTGACTTGTTTACAGAGAATAATAAACTTTTCTTTAAGTGTACTTCAAAAGCTTCTGGCTTCATTCCTCATCAGAACCCATGTTTACTCATACTGCTCTGTCTCACTGTGGCCATGTGATATTAGACTGATAAAAACTTGTTTTCATGAATATGGATAGCAACCAGTGGTCTATATAAAAAAGGGCTTGACATCGACTTTGTTCTTCAATGAGAGACATTAATGAATAGTCTCCCCTGAATATTCCCTCAGTGCAAGTAGGTCCTTTCATTTTTTTTACTCGGTTTTTATGCTTGTGCTCTTTGGAGTGTATGTTGACTTTTCTGCCTTTCTTGTGATACCATGGTTAACCATAATTAACAGACACTTCCTTTTTCTTTTTGAAATAACAAATCTCTGTATTTAAATGGTTTTTAAGCTCACATTTATGCAAAAGTAAGAAATTCCATGGTTTGTAATTGCAATATCTACAAAAGAACAGGTGATAAAGTCCAAGAATTTCAACTGAAAGGACTTACCGGTACCTACTGTTTAGAATGCCTCGGATATTAACTAACAAGGGAGACAATTTCCATTTCACCAATGTACCCCATTGAAATTAAAAAAACTATTTGTCACTGTCAAGAATAACTTGTGAACCTGTTCTCAACAAATTGTAATAATTAAATTTCCATGCAGATCAAATTCAATATTTACTTTGTGTTCCAACGATGGGCTTCATTGTGTACAAGCGACTCTGGATAATGTACCAATCTTGTGTATATGACATTTTCAGCATTGATGGAAGGTATTTGTGTGTTGTTAACTTTTTTGTCTTCATGGAAGATGGATTTTATAGGAAATGTTTTGATAATTCAACTAATGATTAAAATTATTGGGTGAATTTGGGAAAAAATGTCTTGAAAATTGGTGTATACAAAGGTTTCAATACCCTAATTGCAGTAATTCTCTGCAAGATGTTTGAGTTTGATCTAGTAACTTATCACACACACAAAAATTCTTAAATATTTTACCAGCAATTTGTTTTTACCAATAAGAGTAATGTATAGGGGCATTATCTATGTTTATGTAGTTTTTCTAACTGTTTGAAAAGTAGCATACAAACTCGGAGACACAAACCTTCACTATTTAAGCCCATAAACATGGTCGTTTTAAAACAAATTGTGACTGCATATTGAAGCCTTTTTAAATACCATTTGTAGAAAGATGTGCTAGATAACAGATGAGTGAATCTGAACACCAAACAACAATATATGACACAAAATGTATGATAGAATATATGACACAGTGTGTATGACAGTGAATATATGACATTAAATGTATGACACAGAATAAATGCAATTGAATATATTATTCTGAATGTTTGTCTCTGGACGTATGACACTGAGTGAATGAGTTTGAATTCATGACACTTAATTTATGACAATGAGTGTATGACATTATATGTATGATGATAAAAGTATGACACTGAATATGTGACTGAATGAAGGGCACCGAATGTAAGATACTGAACGTATTAAATGGAATGTACAAAATTAAATGTTTGATACTGATTTTATGAAACTGAATGTATGATACAGAATGGATGACATCACATGTGAACTGAATGTTTAACACTGAATGTATGACATGGATTGTTTGACATTGAATGTATGATATGGATTTTTTATATTGAATGTATAACACTGGATGTATGACATGAAATGCATGACAATGAATGTATGACACAGAATGTATGACACTGATTTATGACATGAAATGTACGACACTGAATGTATGACATGAAATGCATGACATTGAATGATTACACAGAATGTATGACACTGATTTATGACATGAAATGTATGACACTGAATGTATGACACTGAATGTATGACACTGATTTATTATTGTAACAGTCTTCTCACTTTTATTTCCTTGAAATATAACAACCACCAAATGTATGGCACTGAATGTATGACACTTGTATATGACATGGAATGCATGACATTGAATGTGTGATACAGAATGTAGGACACTGAATGTTTCACACTGAATGTATGACATGGCGTGTTTGACACTGAATGTATGACATGGAATGTGTGACATTGAATGTACGACACAGAATGTATGACACTGATTTATGACATGAAATGTATGACACTGAATGTATGACACTGAATTTATTATTGTAACAGTCTGCTCACTTTTATTTCCTTGAAATATAACAAACACCACATTATAATCAGTTTTGTCAAACAGGGACCTATGTCTGATCAAATAAAATGTCCAATAAAAACCTATGTTACACCTGGCCTGCTTTGTATCAGTGGTTCTACCCTGATATTCTCCTCACCAGCACATCATAAGCAAACACTTTCATGCAGTAAAGCCATTCAATTGCTCTAGTATAATATAGAGTAGTCTCCCTTCAAAAGCAAATTAACATTTTGACTATATACATTATGATATCAAGATTCTGATGTCCTTATCATTACTGCTTATTGTTGTATGAGATGTAAAAAAAAATACAAAGAAATTACTTTTATTTCAATTTATGTATGAGCATCTTTTATTGTGTTTTAAAACATTTCAATTTATAGGGTAAAATCATCTTATACAATGATTTCTTCAGCTTTATAAATCTTAATAAATTTGAATGTAAGTAAATACAACTTTGACGTTTATTCTGATATTCTTTCCACTTTCCTACAGAAAGGCCAACCTTTTGCAGCAGTTTTCATTCCCAATTTTTTCTCATTAGTTTAACTGATCTAGATGATGTGTGATTTTAAAGTAGAGCTAACAGTAACCGATAGACAAGTGTTGAATTACAGAAGTGTTGATTGTGTTTTAAAAGAAACAAATGATTAATTTTTTGTGTCTATTTTTTTCAATTAATTTTATTGCCTGATAAACACTAACTTATCAGTGGGAATGCAGATCAGCGTCTGACATTGGCTTATACATCTCATACAATACATCTTATAGATACATTCAGTCTTAGAAATAAAAAACAGTGGACCGTGGCCCGACTCCACCAAAATCTCTGTCGGTCCATTCAATTTTATAAGCAGAATGGACCAACGGTCCACCAGATTTTCAGCCACATCATTTTTTGAATTCTTAATAATCATGAAAACATATATACTAAACTAAGCTAAACAACATATTACAGCCTTACTGAACCTTACTAACACCTCAGTTAGCTTATATTTACCAATCTTCTATGTCAAAATGCCAAAATCATACTGGTCCTGTAAAATTTGGTCCAGTCCAGTAGATATTGCCAGATTGGTGAATCTAAGGTCCAGTATTTTTAAATTTCTTTCATTACGACTGTACATTTGCTAGAAGTCGTAAGAAAATGACAAATCGGGATATGGTTTAAATAAATATAGTCAGTTAATGATTTATGCTTATTGTGGCAACATAGACATGGCAGAAAATGACCAGTGGTGTATGTGGTTTGTTTTGGTTTTATTTGTTTGTTTATTGGGTTTATCGTCCCACCAACAGTATTTCAGTTATCTGGAGATGGTGTCCACTTGAAGCAGATATAATGCTGTCTTCACTGTGTATAACATGCCGTGAACACCTGGCATGATACCACACCCAGTCATTATCCTGACACTGGAACAACAAGTTGAGGAACTACCCTTATATTTGCTTGAGCATTAGCAAGGGAGCTATACCACTACCATATTTAACGACTTTGTTATGTCGCGGCCCGGGATCGAACCAAGGGCCTCCCGTACCTGGAGCTGATGCTCTACCATTTGCGCTACCAGGTCTGGTCCTGTTTTGTTTTTGAGAGCTATCCTAGTGACATATTTATGGTAATTACGACAACATTTAGCTGTTATTGGTGGTGGGAAATCCCCTGAAAAATGTATGAGGGGGAACATCAGTGTACAGCAGGTCAGCTGGAATTCCTTCATACATGGAAGATTTTCGCCATGTCTGGGGCTCAAACCCTTAGGTCAAGGTCAGTAGAGTTATGAGTCAGCAATGCTGTGTACGATACCATGGGTGTGCCCTGGTATAAGTGTTATGTTTTTTTTCAATATTATGTAAAAACAATTGAATACAGTGACATCCTTTTAGCTGAAATAATTCAGTATAAATGAGCAAAGTACAGTGTTAATAAAAACTAATTTTTTGGTTGTCTTGCAAGTCCACGTGATGCACACTTTTGTCTTTTTCTTATAAAATATATTTAGAAATAATTCACACTTTATTTGAAACATTTTTTAAATAAAGACTTTTGAACATTGGAGATAAAATTATGAATAAATGTGTTATATTAAATATATGTAAATTAAAGCGTAATTACAATTAATATTATAAAATTCATGAAACATAAAAATCATAAATTTTGCACTTTCATTATAACACATGCCATGTAAGGATTTATTAATTAGACAAAACATGCTATCTATCAAGTTAAGACCAATATCTGTTATGTCTAATAGCAATATCCAAATTGTCAAATCTTGAAAAAATATTTATTTTTCTAATCTACACAAGTATACCCATGTTAAATTCTTTACAAGATAATCAGAATAAAAAATGTGGCAGCCATAAGATAAATCTAATTCTTTCACTTCCAGGGAAGATGGATGGTGGGAAGCTGAGAATGACAAAGGTGAAAAAGGCAATGTTCCATCTACATACCTGAAGGTGACATTTTTGAACATAATATTGCTTCTTATTTGTATTTACAGATAGTGTATACAATGTCAAGATGTTAGAAAACTTTCCTGGATATTTTTTTTGGCGTATTTTATACCTGCTACAAAAAACAATTGTTTCAGTCTGGAGGCAGGGATACAGGAATCAAGTTTTCTATCTGTCTGTCCATCTGTTTGTCCACCAGTCCATGGACACAATTTTGTCTGCTTCTTTACAGTATTGGATCAAATTTGATAACTCAACACGGACA
Source organism: Sinonovacula constricta (assembly GCA_007844125.1). Classification (NCBI taxonomy): domain Eukaryota; kingdom Metazoa; phylum Mollusca; class Bivalvia; order Cardiida; family Solecurtidae; genus Sinonovacula; species Sinonovacula constricta. Next base: position 51,184,932 of record CM017557.1, read on the forward strand.
TTGTTCAACTGCTTTTTTCATTACAATCAGATGACGATTACAGAGTTATTGCCCCTATTATCAATGCTTCAGACATTGGGATATGAGAGAAATTTACAAGGATTATGGTAGGGGATTAGCCATTGGCTTAAAATTTTAGTTATAAGTAATTGTTTGATTACACAACGATAGGGGCGCCCGTGGCCGAGCAGTTAAGAGTCGCTGACTTGAAACTTCTCAGCCTCTCGTCGTGTGGGTTGGAGTCCCAGTTGAGGCGAGAACTTTCATGTGTGGAGGTTTTCCAGCTAGTCTGCGGTGCACAGGAGGTTTTACCCAGATGTAAGTCTGGGGTCTTCCTTAACCAATAATTAACTTGACGTCACCAATATGACAATAATTGTGTCGGTGCGATGTCACAAAAAACAAAACAAACACAATAATAAGTATATAAAATGCAGAGACAGTAACAGTCAGACTAATTAATGGTATTTTTATGTATGAAACTTTTACAATGTGCTATACAAATCATATAAAAAAAAATATTGACAGCTTTTTTTTTAAACTAAAAGACCCATGACATTGTTCTTCTGAACTCTTTAAAAAAGTTGTTATATATTGATACACCTCATGTTTGTTAACTTTCAGATGCACAACAAGTACCAGGATCTTCAGACACCAGAAGAACGTAAGTCCATTTTTCTGTAGTCTTATTTCTTATAATAACAATTAAACAGTCTGGGTTATAATCCAGAGGGTATACAACTATAAGATGGAGTTTATGATCATTTCCAAGCATCTGATTGGTCAGATTTTAAACTTACTTTAAAATTCAGTCAACCAAATCATTGAGATCCATCTTATTTATTAATTTATTATTACTATTATTGCTATTATTTTTATACACAATTTTACAGCATTGTCCCATACTTACTACTGCTGAGCAAAACTGTGAACATATTGCTATAAAATAAGTTAAATTTTAGCCTAAAAAAACACACTACAGTATGGTGTTTAGATAAATAGACTAGAAAAAATATTGGCAGTTGTGCTGGCATTTGCTAAGTAATTTTTGAAATTTATATTTTATTAACAGAAGAAGAGGAAGAAGAAGAGGAGGAGGAAGAAGAAGAGGAGGTTGAGGAAGGTGCTGAGACTAAAGGAAAGAAACCTAAGTTGAAGAGACAGAAAAGGTATTCTTTATGTTACACTATATGCTGTTATATGTTATACACAATACATGAATTTTTTTTATTGTAACAGCTAAGCCATTATTCAATATCATAAATTAATAGAATGCTGCTTTGCCACAACCATGCCATTCCTATTTATGTTTAGTTGTCTAATCTATAGAGGATCTGACATGTAAAATATTTAACAGGTTGCATGAAATGATATGAAATGAGGCTCTGCCAACTTTCTTATCATTTCATCCAAAACATTTAATATTTTTTGTCGTCAGTGAACACGACTGTTGAATTTTTATATATCAGATAACCAATTAATCAGCTGTTTTTGTAAAATATGTCTTTGAATTGAAATTTATGGTATGGGAATCATGGTATGGAAAGTAACATCATAGCAGGAGAATATGTCACATCAACATACATTAGCCACTTGATAGCAAACTAGTGGCTTACTGAAAATAAGCAGTAGATGTAAGTAAATGAATATGTTTCAAGTTATGGAATAAATTTATATTAGCGTCTTCTGATAAAGATGAACTTTTTATGTCTCGTTCATATTGTTAATGCTTAAATTTCTTTTTGTTGTCATTAGTGATAGTGACTCTGAGGTAGGGATTGTGATGCTTGAGAAAACACCACACAATATGGCCATAGATTATAAAACTCTGAGCTGGTGTCTAAGGTCATCCTCAAAGGTCTGATTGGCTGAATTTCAAATATTATTTGAAATCTGGCCAATCAAATGTTTGGGAACAGTCTCAGACTTCACCTTGAAATTTTATAACCTCAGCCCAGTTTCATACCTCTTCACATGAGAATGATCCAAGAGTAGTAACTCCATGCATGTATATGTGTTGAAGAGTTGTCCTGCTTTGACCATTTTATCACCATCATGATTTATTTAAACCAAACAACAGAACATAACAAGCAAACAAAAACATATCTTCCATGACATTATTTCATGTATATTTAAATATGTTCAATATTTATGCCTGACATACCTACACTATTTAAAGTCTTTGCATTTTGTTTTGTTTTCGTAATGACCTGTGCAGATAATAGCCATTCTTGATACATGTATTGCTTCCAAGAATGCTTAAATAAATAAAAAGTGTCCTAACTGAATGTTTTCAGAATTCAGTTTTAAATCAAATAAAATTTAGGTATGAGTCACTTATGGGTGTCAGAAAGACTCACTGTTTTGTCTCCTCTGACTCGATTCATTGGCCCCCCACCTGATGGGTTCGAGTCCTGTTTGAATGAAAGAATTAATGCAAGGTCTTTCAGCTTACTTTCTGTGTGCCAGTGGTTCTACCAAGACATGTGTCTCAGGTCAACCTCCAAAACAAAAGCCCTTTCATTCATAGTAAATGTAAAGGGTTTTAAAAATTTACTTGATTTTGTTGATTTTCTTTTAAACATTTTTTTTAGCATTTAAGCATTTTTGGCATATAATTACATAACCTAGATTAAACTAGTCTACAAATAAACCCTTAGTTGTGTTGATGCAGCTGAAGATAAAAGGAATAATTATGAATGCTTTACAAAGGCATAAAATGTCATATGCATGAGCTTAAGGGATAGTGGAACATTGCTACATGTATAATACTATATAGTATTGCATAGTATTGTCACTGCAATGCTTTCCTAAAAATATATCAAATATTGTAATTAGGACTAGGCCTTGAAGCTTTTAATTCGATATTTTTAAGAAACATAAAATCATAATGTTTGATAAATTACTTTCAGGGAAAGATTTCAGGCCCAGGTACTTATTTATCATTAAAATGTTTGAAAAAATGAGGTCTTATGACCTTGCTGGTTGGATTGACAGATAGGAGCTTGTAGATTTACTCCACAGATATTCCTGTTAACAAAACATTTAATACATCGTCCATATTCCACACACTGTTGTGACAGTTCAGTTGCACAACCCTTCCTTTCCTCTGTGTTTCTATCCTTCATGTATGCATACATGTGAACTCTCCCACTTTTGGAAGGAGACTTCCACTTTTAAGGTTCAAAATTATTTGAAAATGAAGGATGTTTTATACATTTTTAGAAATCTCCCTACTTGGAAACAGATTAACTTCCTTCTTTGTTTATATGAAAATAACAAACATCCTACTTGGCAAGTGGAAATCTCCTACTTCGGCCTCAGAAAAAAGTTCACATGAATGTGTATGATTCATTTATTTGTTCATAATTTGTTATTTCATGATACATTTATTTTTTCAAAATATTCCTTTGCTTTATTTGTCATATGTATATTATGTACTACTTGTATCATGACGTTTATCCTTTGTATCGCTCAATCCTTTTGTTTTACCCTACAAACTTTATTCTTTTATGCCCTTGGTCATTCTGTTGAAGATATATATATATAATTTTTTTTTAATAAAAAATGTATACAAATCTTTATCTTTATTTTATGTGTCTTTTTGTCCTGTTGGTGAACCATCCTTAAAAAACTTTGCATGCAGCTTTTATTAGAAAGAGTACACAGAGTCTTCATCTTCATTTTGTGTGTCTTTGCTTTACAACACTCGCATGCAGTTCCATCAAAATCATTTTATCTCATGCAGAGCAACCTTGGGTTTATTTCACAGTCTTGTTGCTAATTTCCATCTGTAGATTATCATTGTTGAAATTTAATTCCCTCTAAAAAATTAATAACCCTTCCTCCATATTTTCTTTTTGTTTTCCATGGTAACAGTGGCAAAGAATTATGGCAGGGTATCCAAAAGGCCGTCCATGAGGTAACTTTTACACTGGTTCTGTAATTCTGTCGTTGTGCATTTGTTTGTAAACAACATAATTACTGGTACTTTATTTTAGTGTATCAAGAATAATTATGATACTTTGTCTATTATCAGCCAAGCAAGGACTATTTTTAAGGTTCTATGATGGAATAAATGTACAAGTTATGGAATATGCCTGAAAAAAGCCTCTAAAATTAATAGCAGAATTAAAAATGAACAAATTTGTCATGATAACTTCTTTGGCACATTGAAAGAAAAGCCCTGGACACATAACAAGCAAAAAGAAAATTGAAAAAAAAGTAGACAGACTGACTTAACATCATGCACATACTATCATGTATTTGTAGTCTTCCCTATTTTTGAAATGAAAGAAATGTTTTAGTTATCTCCCTTGTGGGAAGGTATTTTCATATACTTTACCTTAGAATTGTAAAAAAATAAATAATTAATTTGCATATTTTTTAGAAAAGCACTCAACCTTTTTAATATTTTTTATCTCAAACTATAAAATTCCATTTTAAGCACATGCTTCAGTCTTAAGTCTTTGTCAAAAGTTTAAAAATTGGAAAAATCTTAAAGTTTTCTGCAGTGAATCTAAACCAGATACCTACCCACAAGTGAGATAAAAGTGTAATTTTTTTAATTGTTAGAGTAAGGTCCCTTAACATACAAAATAAGGGAGTAGTGGGTACAGAAGTTCTTGGGTTCAAATCCTGTTTATGAGATGTTAGTCCTTGAGCGAGACTATTTACATTGCCGTCTTCCAGGTAACACTATCTGAGTACTGGTTCTACCCACGTTGTGGACAGTTCTAAGGATATATATATAAGTTGAAATAATCTTTTTACCAGTAGACTAAACAAAAATGTTTAAAATATTATACACATATGGTCTGTGAGGCACAGTTGTAAAGACACATCTGGTTTATTATATACTTATAATTCATGCAGTCTAGACAACAGTAAAGGGGATTTGTCTGAACAGTTTTAGGTAGACTTATATGTATGGTATGCAAATATGATCTGCAGATTGTGTAAACACCAATAATGAACTTGTTCATTTTATGTTAACTTAATACAATTTAAACATAATTGAAAGATATTTTGATTTAATTTTTAAGATCCATTTACTGATTAAAAAGTAATTTTGACTCATGAATATTCATGAAGAATACGTTCAAGGGTTAGTGTTAGATAAATTGGATAAATACTATGCTTGTGAACTTCTTGGCTGATAATGTCAAACTGTATTTAGAAATCAATCGCTAAACTATCACTTACTCAAAACAATTTTTTCGAGTAGTTTTCTTTTGTAAGACAGGCTTAACTGAAAAAACAAAGTAATACAACCATTTTGTCAATTATATATTGGTTTATTATATAAGTAAAGACTGGCATTTATAATAAACTTTGGTGACATTTTTATCAGAAATTTATTTCTTATGGACAAACATGTCCAAAGTAACGAGTTAAACATAACCCAAGTCCAGAAAAAACATTTATGATTAAAGGTATTTTTTGCATTTTTTTTTCATATTATGCCGTATGTCTTTTTCATTAGATATCATTAACTTTTCTTTGCTTAATCACAATATAAGCAATAGCTTGTTTGTAGTAATATTTCCGTGAATACATGTTGTTTTTAACATCATAGCTGTTTAACTACCATACTTTCTCACTTATAAGACTACTTGCTTATAAGACATGCCCTACACCTAAAACATGAAATTTTGAGGAAAAAATCTGTTTTATAAGTAAGAAAATGCAGTAGTTGCCCTGTGTTATGTAGCTGTTTGTTGTTGATGCATCGTTTCTAATTCATTTACTGAGTGCATCCAGGAAACTTGCTACCTGATTGATCACATTTCTGATCCTTAAAAGAAACAGCTTGCTGTAGGCCCGTATTCACCAACCATTCGCTTAAGTAAGAATTGCTCTAGTCATGGATTTCAATCTACAATATCTTCATTATGTATTAAGCTACATGTCTTTATATTTGTATGACACTTTAACTTTGCTACTTTCAGCTTAAAATTACATTGAAACTTTATAAGTAACTTAAGTCATGACTTAGCCTTAAGAATGCTTGGTGAATACAAGTCAAGCCAGAATGTCTTCAATCATCACAAATTACTATAAAACCAGGTGCGAATTTCACCAATTTTTACTTAGTGTTAAATATGCCTTATGTTACAGTCTTAAAGGTGATATCAGACAGTTTGGATAAAAAAATAAAATCAAATGACCAAATATGTACCGGTAATTATTACTTGAAAAGGTCCTGCAAAATGCTGTTCATTGATGCTCAAGATATGTGTAAACAGTCAAGCATAAATCCCCACTCATCATTGCAAACAGAGAGTTCCTATCCGAGCCACGCTGCTGAGAAAGCTATTTTTAAACTATCATGTGACCACTTGTTTTGACTTCACTTTATATCATCATCGAGGTAATCGGCTCTGACGTTGATATCTATTTTCAGCAGAGACCATTATCGCCGAATTGGAAACAATGAACATTTTGAGTATTTCTTTTGCGGTTAGTTCTGTTTAACAATATAGTTAGTATATAAAATCGTCTTAATTTAGATTAAAGTATAAGTTTATGCAGAAATTATGCCCAAATTGCCAAAAGCAGTAGTTAAATATTGTTACATGTATTTGATATAGGGAAACTGTCGGGTACCACCTTTAAACAATAGGTCATGTTACCATTGCATGCACATGCATTTATAAGCTTATTTAGTATGGCTTATTAACAAATATATTAGAAAATGGGTTTAGACATTTAGACATAAGGATTGTATCTGCTTTCATTTAACTGCACATACTTCTTAACTAGTTCAAATGTTGCATTGTGTTACTTTGAAAGTTTTTAGATAATTTTATTTAAGATTATGTGTACACAAATATATGCTAATTGGAACTAGTCTATGTCTGCTGTTTACAATATTTTCTTTTTCTAAATAAAATAACTTTACAATATTTTGTTCTTCTAAATAAAGTAACTTTACAATATTTTCTTCTTCTAAATAAAGTAACTTTACAATATTTTCTTCTTCTAAATAAAATAACTTTACAATATTTTGTTCTTCTAAAAAAAGTAACTTTACAATATTTTCTTCTTCTAAATAAAATAATCATCAACAGCCGCCAAACATTCAAAAGAATGAAAACTGGTTTAGTACGAGTTGTCATCATTGCAGACATTTATCTGAAAGTTCTTTGTCTTGCTTAAGGTTGCATTATTTATATATATGTTTATATTATATTAACAATTTCTTAGTGCTTTACTTTTGTATGGTCTTTCAGAGAACTAAGGTAATATGTAGGTTGTATTTTTCCATTTATTACCCTGATGTCTTTTATTCATAAAGGGAAAGAAACATTGGACATGGTATACCATATTTATTCTTATTAAGGCGCCTGCCCTTTTTAGCACCCCTGCGATTTTAAAAAATAATTAAGATATTTAGCACCAAAAAATTACTGTTGTAATAAAGTGTATTACATAAAAAACACTTTTATATAAAAATATCTAGAATAAAAAAATCGTTACTTATGTAAAGATTAATACTCATTGAACAATTTTTGTTCATACCTCATTAATATTTGATAGTAATCATCAATGACCCTCACCTTTTCATAGTTACTGGAGGGTAACAAAGATGGAAGTACACCAGAAGTGTAGAGTGTGGTTTATGGGGCAAATAATCTTGTAATTATTTTTTTGTGTGTTTAATTTCCCATCTATTCTGGCCGCAAAATTGTTGCCACTTACATCAGCAATTTTAATTATGGTATATTTGAAGCTAGCGATGATTTAACAACATCTGGGTGATTTTTTTATCAAAAGTATGGTGACAGTGTACATGTATATTCCCCATATAGGTTCTCTCACCTATCTCATTGTCAACTCATCTCATTAACTGACAAAATGCATGATAAAGTGTTACAACTAATTAGGGCTCCCTTGCAGCTGTGACAGAAAATTTGGTGATCTGCCAAACTACATCACCATTTCTCAGCAGTGAATTAAAGGATTATGTAGTGTAGAGGAAGGTTAAAGAAACATGTGACACTCTCTGGTTTAGATTGTTTGTTTCTTTATTGGGTTTATCGTCCCACCAACTTTTTTTCAGTTATCTGGAGATGGTGTACACTTAAAGCATATAAAGTGTTGCCTTCACAGTGTATAGCATGCCTTGAACACCTGGCATGATACCACACCCAGTCACATTATCCTGACATCGGACCAACCAATCACAGAACTACTCATATATTTGCATGAGCGTTAGCAAAAAAGCTTTACCACTACCATTTTTTACGACTTTGGTATGTCGCTGCCCAGACTTGAAACCACGGCCTCCCGTACGTAAAGCCAATTCTCTGCCAATTGTGCTACCAGGTCCGGTCTTCTGGTTTAGTAAGGCCTCTTTAAAGTGGCTGAGTGGAGGAGCAGTAAAAAGTCATGTTTGCACTCAGCATTTTGGGTAGGTAATAAGAAAGTCAGTCAAGTCAAAGATGGGAACTGCTAGCTGCTAAATATGTTCATAGAGACTTGCTGTATGATAAAATCTAAAGGCATGTAACTGTTTGAAAAAATGATGTCATTCAGCTCACACAATTTATTGATCGCTTGTGTTAGTGATTACTGCTTATTACTGGTATGTAAAACAGGACTGATGTTGGTGTATGGAGAAAAGGGTGTCCAAATTGATGCTCACCAATCGTGTTTTGTTTGATGCCGGGGCGCTTCTATTAGAATAAATATGGTATACACAGGACTAATGGCTTTTCAAATGTGAGTCATTTTTGGAAGCCATTTATTAATTGTGTATGGAATGTGTTTATTTTTCAAATTTGTTTAACCTAAATTCCTCAATGCCTTAATGTAAAGTTAAGTTAAAGTGTTTACTTGTTTGAATTATAAAGTAAAAGCAGAAAACACAAGCACTCATTGATTTTAAGAGCAGACTGAGAAAGAACACATTTTTAGTTTTATATACATGTTCAGGTATTGTTACAGAAGTTGAAACATTTTTACACTCATGCTATTTGCTTGGTTGTTAAGCTAAATATCTGTAAGCCAATGGGTTTAACCTTTTTTATAAAGATCTCAAGGATTTGACTCAAGCATGAGGCTTGAACACAGTGTTAACTTTGCTTTAACATGACTTGAGCAGAATCTGCTCTGTTTGCTAAAGGTTCCTGAAAACGCTAGCTGAGTACTTAATACACAGAGTTCACCTGGTCTGCTTTGTCCTGTCACAATCACCATAGTTGTCTTGACAAGACTAACGGCTTGAAGATGTACATGCTATTTCTTAGCTGGCTTAGCACAAGTTGATCAGGCTTAGGTAAATAGTGTAGATCCTGATCCAGTTTGAGCTGCATGGTCTGTATCTGCACTATTTGCTGAGGACCCTTTGGCAATATGATTTATTTGTTTGTTTATTGGGTTTAGAGTCCCAGCAACAGTATTTCAGCTATCTGGAGACAGTGTCCTCTTGAAGCAGATATAGTGCTGCCTTGACTTTGTATAGCATGCTGTAAACACCTGGCATGATACCACAGCCATCTTATCCTGACACCGGGCCAACCAGTCGTGGAACTACCCTTATATTTGCTTGAGCGTTAGCAAGGGAACTATACCACTACCATTTTGTATGACTTTGGTATGTCACCATCCGGGCTCCAACCCTGGGCCTCCTGTACCTTTAGCTGACACTCTACCGATTTCGCAGTATGACTTGTTTCCTGTGTATTATGAACCAGATAACTTAAAGGTGGTATCCGACAGTTTGCCTATATCAGATTCATGTTACAATACCTTACCACTGCTTTGCAGAATTGGGCCATAGTTTCTGTATGAAACTCATACTTCAGTATAAGTAAAGACGGTTTGGAATACTGACTATATTGTTACACAGTTCAATTTGCTATGAAAGACCCTAAAAGTTTATTCATTCCAAATCTTTAAAAAAATCATGATAGTGATCTCTGCTAAAAGTAGATATCGACGCCAGAGCAGATTCCCCAGATGACGATATAACGTAATCTCAAAAGTGAGGTGTCACATGGTTTTCTTAGTCAAAAATAGCTATCTCTGCAGCGTGGCTCAGATAGGAAATACCTGTTTGCAATGAGAAATGGGGATTTATGTTTTACTGTTCACACTGATCTAGAGCATCAATGAGTAGCATTTTGCTGGATCTTTTCAGGATACGACTTTTTTTGGTTACTCGAGTAAAACATATTTTTGGTCAAAACTGTTAGATACCACCGTTAAACACTGTTATTAAGTTACAAATACAGCTGGCTCAAGGATGACTGCTTGAAGTTATTCCCTCTTTTTATTTATAAAGGGATGTAACTCTAAATTCCACTTTACCTCCCTTTTGTGAAGGTATTTGGTATCTAGTTGCTAAAGAAAATAATTTTTGTCAACTTTTTACTTTTTGGAACGCTTATGACTGCAACATGCTTGTAAAATTGTAACTTTTTAATGGTGATAAGAACTGCTTGAGAGATACTTTAAAATGAGCAAATTACAAATAAAATTAAGAATATTTCTTCAATAAAGTATATAAAAATACCTACACACAAGGGAGATGACTAGTATATTTCTTTCCTTTCTAAAATATTGAATACCTACAAATGTAGAATACCAACCTAGGACCAATCTAGACATTGTCCTCTTTTCATTCTTCCACTCTATGTAACACCTGGTTGATATGTAACTGATGTTTGATCTCAACTGGTTGATGGTAATACCCACTGGTCACATATGATGGAGAAACATGTTGTTACTGTCACTCATAGATTTTCTGTCTACTGAAACTGGTTGCAGCTAAAAGTGATTTATACTGTTTGAAATGGAGACATGTTTTGGTTAATGTTTGGCTTTTCAAATTGTTCACTTTATTTTGACCATGAGTGTTTTGGAATCAACTGAAATCTCATACAATGTGGGAAATTGAGAATTATTTTAACTTAGTATATATCTGTTTTGTGTCAGTCTACAAATATTTATGACACCTGCTTTGATTTGTTTAATTACTGTTTAGCTCTTAGAAGTGTCATTTTAATTGTTAAAAAAGGTGTGAAACATTGTGTAACTGGTATAAGGAGTAAATCATGAGGTCCCTTTGTTGTTGCTGCTGCTGTTGTTTTATTATAAAGAAGGTATGTTTCAACATTTTTGGTTAATTGCAAGCATGTTTTAGGATGAAGAATGCATAGTAGAGAATCTAAAAGTGAAAAATACAAACAAAATAAAAATATTTGATTCTTTTTATTTGCTTAGAATGGATATTTAATAAAAAGTTAAACGAGTTTGGGGATAAAAAACAACACATTATTTATATACAGTTGTAAGTGAATATTTTCTCATATTTAATTTGTGATTATTGTTTGTACTTAGTATTAAAATGTTACTCTGTTTTGTTTCTTAAATTTAATATAAAAATAAATATATTTCTGTTTACAATTTACAACTTTAATTCAATTGTTTTAAAATTAATGAAAAAAAACACACACAACTTTTTAATAACATAACATATTTAAAAAAAGATACATACTAAAAACTTGAGTTCATTATATCTTATTTTTAAAATCATTTTTGCTGGTCAAAATAGTTTCAAAAATCATAACACCATTATCAATATAATATCTCTTTGTGGTCAAAACATGACACTGTCACAATCTTTAACAAAACTTTGTAGCCATTGTTACTTCCCTTGGATACTCTCTGATATTAATTTCTGCTATTTCCATGGTTACAGACCAGTGTCACAGATGTTCTCCATGCCATGGGAGCAGTTCCTTCTGGATTCAGACTCTCCACCCTCAGCAAGATGTTCAGCACTGGTATGATATGCCATGTACTCAATATAGTCTATTTGTGCAGAGCCCGAGTATTTACAGTCCCTGACTTGTGACTCCTCAGCCCCTCACCATGTGGGCTCAAGTCCCAGTTGGGGCGGGCAGGAACTATCATGTGGGAGGGGTTTCAGCTTACCTGCCATGTGCCGGTGGTTCTACCCAGACACAAGTCTGGGCACTTTCACCCCCAAATATAAGCTGGATGTCGTGAAAATGATCGTCATGTAATCATCATTGTGATAGTGCCAGAAAAACATCCACCCCAAAACAACAAAAACAAACAAAACAAAAACAAAACAAAAGCATCAACATAATAACAATAATACCAGATTAACCAGGCCTATGCCTCAATACAAAGACTATAAAGTTTTGGAAACTTCATCAATAATTAATAAGTTTGACTAGTTAAAGTCATCTGTGTCTCAATCTTAACTGATTAAGATGATGCTTGTTTATGATTTCAGACTTGAAGGGAAGTTTGTTTTCTTCAAAACATGATAAAAAGTGTGAATAACTAATAGAATATATTTATTGTACTGGTAGATATATAATCCTGAATTCTGTAACTATGTTTATATTAAACATTTCAAGTATTCTTGTGTGATTAACCATCAGTTAACTATATTCTGTTTTACTTCTACTTATGCATTTTTTTAACACTATTTGTATTTTTAATTAAAGCTGCCTACTTGTAACCTTCCAGCCCCCTAAACATAGGGGTTCAAGTCCCGCTCGGTACTTAAACTTTTAATAAGGGAGGTCTTCCAGTTGACATGCTGTTCAGTGGAGGTTCTATCCAGACTTATGACTGGTTCTTCCTCCACCAATAATTAGTTGCACCTCGCTAATATGATTATAACTGTTTTGGCACGATGTAAAAAACAGAAACAAAACAAACAATTTTTATTTATTGGACATTATATTTTGTTTTGACAGAGACTACCTACCAGATGAAGAATTATATGACGCCAAAACTGAGCAATTCCAACTTTACATACAGAGACCTCTTCTTTGATCCAAGTGAAAACAAGGTATAAATTCTTTCAAAGTTATTTCATAATTAACTCTAAGATTCTAAGTTCTGTTTTATTAAAGACTCTATATCAGATTCTATTACAGGTATTTAGACTGTGTTTCAAATTACACTGGGGAAGTTTGTATGCTTTTCTGGTTCTTATATTTCAGTAAAAATTACCTACATTTTGAATATGTGATACCATACTTTGATTTTATTAAAACATCCATAAGGTAATATTGAATTAAAATAATGTTTTATATAGGGTATTTTAACTTGGCATCAATGATCTGCACAGCAACACCTCTCAGCAGCAACAATTTTCTGTGCCTCTGCCACATGCTGCAGTGCAGAGGTTTCACTATACATTACCATAAATAAAATTTACATATGCTTCTGTAATGGATTAGTTTCAAGTGAATGAAGACCTAAATTTATTTAACAGATTTGGTTAAGTTAAAACATGGTCACAAGAAAAGTTGACCCTCATAGCTGAAGTGCCTTTAGGATGAAACATTTTAAAAGACATATGACCAGGAGTACCTTTTTTAGCTCACCTGAGGACATCATTCTATCCAGTCTTCATCAACCTTGATCAAAATGTTTGTCTGGATGAAATCTTGGATGAGTTCATTATTGGGTCACCTGGGGTCAAAAACTAAGACAAATGGTCAAATTTTAGGAAAAACTTGTAAACATACTAGAGATCACATTTATAGCCCAATCTTCACCAAACTTGGTCAGAATGTTTGTCTGCATGAAATCTTGAATGAATTTGTAACTGGGATGTGTGGGGTCAAAAAGTAGGTCACTAGGTCAAAGCTTAGAAAAAACTTGTGAGCACACTAAAGGCCAATTTTCATCAAACTTGGTCATAATGTTTGTCTGCATGAATTCTTGGATGAGTTCTTAACTGGGTCATATGGCGTCGAAAAGTAGGTTACTAGGTAAAATCTTGAAAAAGCTTGTGAACTCACTAGAGGCCACATTTATAGCCCAATCTTCACCAAACTTGGCAAGAATGTTTGTCTGCATGAAATCTTGGTTATGTTTTGTAGTGGGTTACATGGGTTTAGTAGGTCACTAGGTAAAATTCTAGAAAATGTTATCAGCCCAGTGGCCACACTAATTGTCTAGCCTTCACCTAAGATTTTTAAAGTAAATAGCTCGTAATTACTTGACATCAGATTCGAGCCTACTAAGCGCATGTGTCCTCAGGTGAGTGATTAAGGGCCATCATGGCCCTTTTGTTTTTTCTTACTTATTAATGATATTGTTGTAGGCATTTTCAGACCTAGGTGAGGTAGTGAAGGTGAGTGATAATAAATGTGAAAACCTTTGTCACGTGTTCAAATTGAAGATTTTTTGTCTCTCGTAGATCCGCTTGAAGGCTGAAAGGGAACAGCGGATTATTACTCTGACCAACTGTCGCCAGATTCCCGTACCCGGCAATGGTAGGTGGAGTTAGGTGCTCATGAAAATGAATAGGCAATATTTTTCACTTCATTTATTATTGTATATATAAGTATATGACGCAACATTTGAACTGTGTAAAAATAAAGTTCAAGTGAACACATTCTCTTTATAACTGTAGATGACTGTTTGCTGGACTTTAACATAACCATAGGAAATTAGAAATAAAAGCAAATATTTATTGAAAAATGAAATCATAATATTCAGCTATAATGAAGTGTTATGAGCATTTAATTAATAATTTTTCACTGACTGATAAAAGAAATACCTATATTATTTATAGCCCTGCAAGTGACCAGTCGACATGTGAGGATCTGTTTGTTTGATGGTCAAAATGTGAGTAACTTCTAAAAACAATTATGAATTTAGAAAGATTTTTGTAATCTTTCTAATAAATTTTGTATATTGCTCAATTAAAGGCCTTTTATGGGATAATACACAATAAATAAAATATAACTGTATGCTTATTCTTGTCAAACTTCTATAAAGGACTTTCCATGTTTAATCAAAGTTATAAATTGGGGATATTTTTTTGTTCTTTAATTAGACTTTTCAATTTAACATTGACAGTATTAGACAATTTAATCCTAAGATTTCTAAGAAAGTATGAACAGACTTGGGGGAATAGTGAAGATCTGGATCAAGCAGCTTCCACTGGGAGCTGTTTGTTCAGAATCAATATAGTTTGATACAAGTATTCTTTAATATATATTATTAACAATGTATTAAATTGTTGTGTAATTGAAATTCTGAGTATAACATAAAAATGAAAGTGTTTGTGTGTTTTTTCCAGTTTCTAAGTAACATCCACACAGTAAAAGTGGCCTCTGTTGACAGGGACCAGAGAACCTGGGCATTCAACACCAAGGTCAGTTACTTACAGCCTCTCATATACTGCATATTGCTTTGTACATCTATGATGTAGGTGTTGTCCAACAGTTTGGACCAAACATTTTTTTTCTCAAATATCCAAATAAGTCATTGTTATCTGAAAAGGTCCTGCAAAATGCTGTTCATTGATGCCACAGATCTGTGTGAACAGTGAAGCATAAATCCGCTTTTGCCATTGCAAACAGGTATTTCCTGTCTAAGCCATGCAGTAGAGACAGCACTTTTTAAACTAAGGAACCCTGTTTTTTTGCAATTTGTACTGTCTAACAATATAGGAAGCATTCAAAATCCACTAAACTAAGACTAAAGTATATGCAGAAATAAGGACTAAATTTCACCAAACAGTGCAAAAAAAAATTGTTACATGCAATTGATATAGGCAAACTGTCGGGTACCACCTTTAATCATGCATATTGTGATTGGGAATGGGATTTGGCGGCATTTTTGCCGATACTGTGTAGCGACATTTCTATCATTATAGCACAGGGGCACTTATGAGGTGCCCAAGGACTGAACCCGGCCGGTCCATTATACTGACACCGACGAGTCAGGTGTAATGCTGTCCCCTTAGCCCCGAGCGTTAGGAGGGAAGCCACTACTACCAACTTTAAAGTCTTTGGTCTGACCCGGCCGGGGTTCGAACCCACGACCTCCCGGTCCGCAAGCCGCATGCATATTGTAAAGAAGCCCTTGAGTGAGTGGTAGTGGTTGCTGTGGAGGAACCTTGTAGTGAGTTTTTTAGATAGTCTAGTCCATTTGATGTTACAATTCAAACACATTCAGCAACATAGTCATTATCGTTGGAAAACCAACACCAATAGTCAACCATTTTGTACGAAAGCTTAATTCATAATAGAGAATGTCGGTTCCAGGTACAGACCAAAGTTGTTAAAAATGGCAGTGGCATAGCTTTCTTGCTAATGCTCCAGCAAATATAAGGGTAGCTCCACGACTCGTTGGCCCATTGTAAGGATAGTGTGACTGGGTGTGGTATCATGCAGCGTGTTCATGGCATGCTATACATAGTGAAGGCAGCACTATATCTGCTTCAAGTGGACATTGTCTCCAAATAAATGAAATACTGTTTGTGGGGCTATTAACCCAATAAACATAAACATGGTGGAGTAGAGACATCATGGAAAGAAAGACAATCTAATATTCTGCAGCTAAAAATAGTGGAATACTCAGTTACTTTTTTATGTCAGTTTTGAATTCAGAGTTGCCATAAAGTGGATAATAGTTTTGTAACCATTGTGACTTTTGCTTCAGATTAGTGACTTAATGGACACATATCAACATGCAGAGGTGTTTTTCCGGTCAAATGCAACACATCCGAATATTGGTAAAGTTCATATTTTAGTCTTGTTCTTGTGTGTGTTTTCTGTCCTGTTAGTGTTTAATGTTACTTGACTTGATATTTTTCCAACACTGTACCATGTTGTTTTGAAAATCTATTTCTACTTTTACTAAAACTTTTAAATAGTTTTTGTTAAATAAATTACAAAATTAACAGTTGCTACCATTTGGTCTGTTATATTAAATAAATTGCAATTTATATAAGATAATCAATTTATACATATATTTATTTATATGTGGCTTATTATATCTTATTCTAAACATTATTTTTACTTTTCAGGGATTCTGTTTGAGTTATGTGTTTCCTATTTCAAAACAGTAAGTTATAACTAATGGTATTTTATCTAAGTTTTTGAAATTTAAATGCAGTAGTTATAACTTTTTTTTAATATAAGTTTAATATCACTTTATGTATAACAGTGGCTGAGCTTAAATTATCTACCCGATATTATTGAGATGTCTTCCTTGCCCGATTTTAAAAACAATGGTAATTAAAATTTTAGGCCTTAAAATTTACTAAATAAAGATTTTTTTGCTGGCTCATGAAATATTGACAGCACTATTAACTAAAATGGCTTTTCTCAGCATAACAAAAATAAAGCAACATATATAGCTAAAGTAACAAGTTATCTTATGTTCTATTGAAGAAAATAAAGAATGAAGGCTAGCTCTTATATTACCTCCACTCGTCAAAGGTATGTAGGAGGCACCCTTTGGCAAAACTGTTAGAATAACCAACTTAAAACTCCTCAGGCCTTCATCACATGGATTCAAATCCCCAGTCGGGACAAGAACATTCAACTGAGAAGTCTTCCATCTAACCTGTGGTGTGACAGTTGTTCTATCCAAATATATGTCTGGTATTTTTCCTCCACCAAATATTTGCTTGATGCTGCCAACATGACCACAAATGTTTAGATGTGAAAAAACAAAACTGGGAACATGTATGTATGCTTATTGCAGAAAACAAAGGAAACAGGAGAGTTCAGTTGTGGCTGGGCCCATCTTCCCCTGGAGGAGACCACTACTGGTCTGCCCATACAGAACAAGTGAGTAACAGATCACGTTTAGAGGTTATTAAACTTGATGGAATCCAATTTTTAAACATCTAATTGGTTAAATTTCAAATTTTATTTACATCCAACCAATCAGATAATTGAGTATTGTTTATAACTTCCAACCCTGGGGTAGGAGACTTGTAGAAGATTTGTTACATCTATAATTACGTTCAAGTCAATCAATCATATTTTTATCAGATGGTTGAATATTCAACCCACTTTTGCACCGGCCGCAATAGCTCAATTGGTAGAGCGTTGGCTTGCAGATTGGGAGGTCGCATATTAAAACCCCGGCTGGGTCAAACCAAAGACGTTAAAGTTGGTAGTAGTGGCTTCCCTCCTAACACTCAGGGCTAAGGGGACAGCATTACGCCTTACTCTGCGGTGTCAGTATAATGGACCGGCCGGGTTCAGTCCCTGGGCACCTCATAAGTGCTCCTGTGCTATATTGATAGAAATGTAACTGCATAGTATTGGCAAAAATACCGGCAAATCCCAAATCCCTCAACTCACTCTTAGCTAATTCTGTAGGCATTAACATCGTTGAGTTATTTAGCATACAGTCATGGTCTCATCACTGAAACATGTATAACTGTACTGACAATGGGAGTAGTAACCAAAATGTCCCAATGCTGACTGAAGATCTCCTAGTATATCAGTAATCAACATGATTGATATAATGAAAAATGTTTAGTGTATCATTCTTTAAATTGTTTCATGCTGTTTAGTAAAATTTAAAATGTGTCCTCCATTTCGACTCTATCCGATAGGTACATATATGTCATGACTACATAAAATAACAAACACATCATTGGTATAAGCCATTGGGAAACAACCAACTGCTAATTTATGTGTGATCGTATAGTGGTTATGGAGAGAGAAAAATGTACTTCTGTACGGTTCAACCTTTATTTGAAAACTCAATGTTATGTAATAAAAATAATTATTTATTATTATAATTTGTTATTTGTTTGTTTACTAAATTATGTATTGTGTTAATGTTGCTGGCTTTTACTTTCTGTTGCGAATTGATCATAACAGTCGTTAAGGGTGAAGATCAACGATGTGACCTCAGTAACGTCAACTTATTGCACGCTATTGCTGTCCGTAATAATTCTGGACAAACATTCTGTCAGTAAGTGACTAAGCAGTTAAGTAACCATGCAGTGTCCTAAAATGCGACCATCACAAGGTCAAATTCTACATAATGAGAGACTTTTATGTGACACTATACCCAGCCTTGAATTTTACAGTTAGAGAGCATTGTATGAAATTAAAGGGGGTGTATTGAAAAATGCCCAATGATCTTGTCACAATTTTTGTTTTAGGAAGTGAGATGTAAATGGTTACAATTATTATTATTATCTTTTGTTCAGGACATATGACTTAGCTGTAAATGGAGGCACCCCATTTGAGAAAGGCGTGGAGGTGGATCCAAGCATCAGTCGCAGAAGTAAGTGATGGTTTATGAGTGTTGGACCCAATCTCTGTCCGGTCACTATCACATAGGTGGACAGAATTCCCTAGGTGAAATTACCATTTGGATTTGCAAATAAATGAAAACCTGTGTTATTAGCGATTATGTTTCAAGTTATGAATTAACTGTAAGCAAAAAAAAGAAAACGTTGCATTAAAAAGTTTATTTTTGGTGTGGGAGGGTGGGGGATTTTGTCCAGCCCCCATGGTTGACATATGTCCGAAGTCTTTGTTTTTAAGTACAAGCATATTAGAAATTAAAAAGCCATGCATTATTGGCATTTTTCTATTGTCTAACTGAAAGTCACATTTTAATTTTCACATTGTTCCAGGTTATTGTGATTGCTTTGTGTTTGTTTCATTCTTAAATATGGAAACATGCATGTGAAATTAAATTGGATATTGTATTATTTTCTCTCTCTCTCGTACTAATATTGCTGTCATTTTTTAATTTTCAGCATGTTTTGATATAAAACCTAATTTTTTATATATATATATATATATATATATATAAAACATTATTGTATTATGCATTTTGGTGCAAGCTTGTTACATTAATTTTACTTTTTAAATCCGAAATTGCAAATTACTATCAAGCTTTCAATAAACAGCTTGAGGTTTCACACTTCATTTACCGTCCCTAATGGTATGTCTTTGAACAGGACAAACTTACTAGCATATCTACAGTGGTGTCCTGATTTTTTAATGTCTACATTCTTTAAATGTTGCCAAAAAGGAGGTCCTTGCCTGTCCCTAGATAACCTATACTTCTTATATATTACTCTATTTCTCGACTTGACTTCACATACGGTGATAATGACATATTGTTAGGGGAATGTATTGTTTGTTTTCACACGTTGCCCGCAGGCCATAATTGTAACGTTGAGCCATCAGAACTGCACACGTGTGAAATCTGTACATTGTCACACCTTCTCTTTATCTCTTTCGCTGCAAAATAACATTGATTCAAGAATCAGACTAGTTTGATTCTGTGTTTTGTCTGTTCTTTCAAGTAGGAAAACTTAATTAGGAGAAAATAATTAACATTCAATATCTAACAATTCCAACGTGTTAACTGGTTAAGTTTGGAGATTGTTGATGGTAACTCAAATGTGCCAATTCTTTGAGGTTTAAAGTCATCCTTGTCCGACCTTGAGGAATCAAGACACCACTGTACTATGTTTGTTAAGGTTGAAACCCCATATCAAACATCTTATTTACTTCACTTGACTCATAATTGCTTACAATTTTAATGGAATGATGTGTATTCAATAATATTTTAGGAAGCTGTAAGTACCTTATGTTTAAGTGTCACCTTTTCTCAGCCCACCCGTTTTAGCTTGAACATGTTTGCTGTTGACTGCTTTTGGAAAACCATAGTCATTCACAAATTTCCAACTAAGGTCAAGGTTATTTCTCTGTATTTGTTTTAAAGGTACATTACTCGATTAAAATTATATGTTATCTTGTGATAAGCAATTAGCCAAAAATTTAAATACTGATTATCGGAAAACAAGCTGATTCCATTATTTAATTTCCCATTTTTTAAATGAAAGGTTTTAGTTGTCTTCCTTGTGGGAATGTATATTCATACACTTTATATAATATATGAGAAATATCCTTAATTATTTTTTTTATTTCCTCACTTAAAAAAAAAGAGCTCAATCTTTTTAATAAATTCTTATCTCAAGCAATAAGATTCCATTTTTCAGTGTTTTCAAAAGTATAAAAAAATGGAAAATCTTAAGTTTTCTGCAGTAACTATATACCAAATGCCTACTCAAAAGGGTGGTAAGAAGGTAGATTTTTAATAGTTAACAGTTAATTCCCTTTATATAGAAAAAAAAGAGGGAATTACTCATAAGTTATCTGATTTTTAGGTGAATTCTAAACTTTTATTGACATATTAATTAATTTAATAGCTCTATTTTAAAATCTTGGTAGAAAAAGGAAATATGATAAAGCAGAAACTAAAAAAGAATATTTTGCTTAAAAATACAGGCTTGTAACACCATCATCACTTCTGATGTTATGGTACATGTGCAATTAAGCTATATTATTTTACATTCTGCATGAGTGCGTAAGCTCATCATAGTAAAGGCCTGAAAAAACAATTAATATTGTTTTTACAGTAACTAATATTTATAGAACACGTTAAAGATGCCTGTTTTGTAACCTTCTGCTTTGTGTTTATTACTGTTCACCAGTGGTTATTTAAAAGTTTGTGTTTAGACAATATATTAATTCATCATATTCTGAACTCAATCGACACAAATTGCCCTGCAAGACTAAGTACCCCAGCTTTGAAGATACAGAAAGGGTCTGGCTATATAAATAGATCTTAGCTTGGGTAGTTGTTTTTATTTGTTATTTTTTTTTAGTGGTAAAAATTAGTTTGAGAAATAATTTAGAACTAAGAGAACTGAAATTTTGCAATATTAACAAGAGGGCCATGATGGCCCTTAATCGCTCACCTGATGACACAGGCTTTACGTAGGCTCAAATCTGGCATTAAGTAATTAAGAGTTATTTACTTTAGAAATCTTTGGTGAAGATTGGACCATTAGTGTAGCCACTGGGTTGATAACATTTTCTAGAATTTTACCAAGTAACCTACTGAATCCACATGACTCACTTCAAAACATATGTAAGATTTCATACTGGCAAACATGATGGTCAAGTTTGGTGAAGATTGGGCCATCTATGTAGCCTCATAAGTGTTTTCACAAGCTTTTTCTAAAATTTGACATAGTGACCTACGTTATGACCCCACGAGACCCAATAACAAACTCCTCCAAGATTTCATGCAGACAAACATTCTGACCAAGCTTGGTGAAGATTGGGCTATTAATGTGGCCTCTAGTGTGTTCACAAGCTTTTTCTAAGATTTGACCTAGTGACCTACTGTTTGACCCCACGTGACCCAGTTACGAACTCATCCAAGATTTTATGCAGACAAACATTCTGACCACGTTTGGTGAAGATTGGGCTATAAATGTGGCCTCTAGTTTGATCACAAGCTTTTTCTAAGATTTGACCTAGTGACCTACTTTTTGACCCCACGTGACCCAGTTACGAACTCATCCAAGATTTCATGCAGACAAACATTCTAACCAAGTTTGGTGAAGATTGGGCTATAAATGTGGCCTCTAGTGTGTTCACAAGCTTTTTCTAAGATTTGACCTAGTGACCTACTTTTTGACCCCACGTGACCCAGTTACGAACTCATTCAAGATTTCATGCAGACAAACATTCTGACCAAGTTTGGTGAAGATTGGGCTATAAATGTGGCCTCTAGTGTGTTTACAAGCTTTTTCTAAGATTTGACCTTGTGACCTACTTTTTGACCTCACGTGACCCAGTTACAAACTCATCCAAGATTTCATGCAGACAAACATTCTGACCAAGTTTGGTGAAGATTGGGCTATAATTGTGGCCTCTAGTGTGATCACAAGCTTTTTCTAAGATTTGACCTATTGACCTACTTTTTGACCCCACGTGACCCAGTTACGAACTCATCCAAGATTTCATGCAGACGAACATTCTGACCAAGTTTGGTGAAGATTAGGCTATAAATGTGGCCTCTAGTGTGTTCACAAGCTTTTTCTAAGATTTGACCTAGTGACCTACTTTTTGACCCCACGTGACCCAGTTACGAACTCATCCAAGATTACATGTAGACAAATATTCTGACCAAGTTTGGTGAAGATTGGGCTATAAATGTGGCCTCTAGTGTGTTCACAAGCTTTTTCTAAGATTTGACCTAGTGACCTACTTTTTGACCCCACGTGACCCAGTTACGAACTTATTCAAGATTTCATGTAGACAAACATTCTGACCAAGTTTGGTGAAGATTGGGCTATAAATGTGGCCTCTAGTGTGTTCACAAGCTTTTTCTAAGATTTGACCTAGTGACCTACTTTTTGACCCTACGTGACCCAGTTACGAACTCATCCAAGATTACATGTAGACAAATATTCTGACCAAGTTTGGTGAAGATTGGGCTATAAATGTGGCCTCTAGTGTGTTCACAAGCTTTTTCTAAGATTTGACCTAGTGACCTACTTTTTGACCCCACGTGATTCAGTTACGAACTAATCCAAGATTTCATGTAAACAAACATTCTGACCAAGTTTGGTGAAGATTGGGCTATAAATGTGGTCTCTAGTGTGTTCACAATTTTTTCCTAAAATTTGACCTCGTGACCTACTTTTTGACCCCAGGTGACCCAATAATGAACTCATCCAAGATTTCATGCAGACAAACATTCTGACCAAGTTTGATGAAGATTGGATAAAAATTGTGGCCTCTAGTGTGTTCACAAGGTAAATGTTGACGACGGACGACGGACGCAGCGGTATCACAAAAGCTCCCCTTGAGCACGTTGTGCTCAGGTGAGCTAAAAACTGGGTTTGTTCGGCTCAGAAAGTACCGTATTCACTCATGAAATCGCCGCACTTTTTTTACCCGATTTTATCGTTAAGGAGTTGGGGGTGCGGCCATTCTATAGGTATAAGGCCTTGGGACATTTTTTCTAGAACGATTCTTTCGATTTTTGGGACACTATTCATTTACTTCATGATATAACTAGATGAGCTCTCTAAATAGAAGGTTGACAGATGATATGAACAAAATAGACCATTCTATGCTTTTCTGGTAGCGACCTAATTAGTTCAAACATTTTGTTTAAAAATGCATTATAATATTAAAACACTAACCAATGTGAACATATTCCCTGGATGTTTGCATCATCAAACAATTGCACCCAGCTAAAACGTCACTTGCACACTACCATGCAGATCAAAGGATTTCATAGCAGAGCCAATAAAACAACACAGCTTTGATACAAGCCGACAATCTCTTTGAAGTTGCATTTCATAGACAGGAAATATCCATGTTAAACTAAATACAGCCTGTCAATAAAACGAAATATTTCTATGAAAATAAAATGATTTAAAGTTCGAGGTCCCTTCATATGTAAAAAAAAAATCACAATCATTGGTACAAGTTTGTACATCACCTGTTACTGTTAATAGTCACTATTTGACACGTTATTCTCATCTCTCAGAGTCACTAATTGACAAGTTATTCTCACCTGTCCGCTGGGCCCCCAGAGAAGATGGTGACATGTTGATAAAGCAGAGCTCCGCTGTATAAACTGTGCGGCCTTTACATTGAATTAGGATTTTTTTTTCAAATTTTGCGGCCATTTTGGTGGTGCGGCAATTACAAGGGTGCGACCTTTACACGAGTCAATACGGTATGTACTGATGGTCACTCACCAACAAAATATACTGATTAAAGCTGACTTTCTGCCCAATACTAGTGCTATCTCTCTTGTGGGTAGGTACATGTATTTGATACATGTATATAGTTTCTGTAGAAAAGTTATGAATTTTTTAGCTTTTTTTAGCTATTGAGGTCCATTCAGATTGCAACAGGTTCATAAACTCATATATTGTGGAGTAAGATAATAATGGGTAAAAGGGCTAACATTATAAACATTATAATGAAAACAAACAGAAAAATAATAGTTGAAATATTTCTTCCAATAAGGGATATTCTCTCTTTTTTGCCTATAAATGGACATTACTCTAACTATTCAAATGCCACTGTGTTGTCTCCCCTGTTGGTAGGTATTTGATGTATATCTTTGTAATTTTCTAACTATTGAAAACTCTCCAGACTGCAACATTTACATACAATTGTATCTTGTTGATTAAGATAAGAGCTTGTAACAGTGCTTAACCATTATGATGAAAATGAGCATATTTTATATAAAATTAAAAATATGTCTGATATAAAGTATATGAACCTACCAACCCACAAAGGAGGTAACTGATACATTTCTTTAAGATTGGAAATATGGATAATGATACATTAATGGATAGTCTCCCCCAAATAATCCCTAAATGCAAGTAGGTCCGTTCATTTGGATTACTCAGTTTTTATGCTTGCGCTCTTTGGAGTGTATATTGTCTTATATGCCTCTCGTATGATGCCCCAGTTAACAATTATTTTCGTGTTTAAGTAACATATCTCTATAAGTATTTAAATGAATTTTAAGATTACATTAATGCAATTATAAGAAATTTCACTGTTTGTAATTGCACCATCTGCAAAAAAATGGATGATAAAGTCCAAGAGTTCCAAATCAAAGGACCTACCTACTATCTGGACTACCTTTGACTATATCTAACAAGGGCAACAATTTCCATTTCACCAGTATACCCCATTTATGTTGTTAAGCAATTTTGCTACTTACTAGATATTCTTGGACCTTTATTTGAAGGTTCTACATATAAACCATATTCAGGGTTCTAAAAGCCCTATGGGAAGGTTTGATCTGGTCTGTCTTGGTCATATGAGCTTCTAAGCACTTCATCATTGTTCCTCAAAAATACTGGTCTCCAAAACTCCCCAGTCATAAAAGCTATAATAACAGTATAGAGGATATTTGTATGGCCATGTTTATTTCTTATATTAACCATATATTTCAATATACATGTATGTGTATTTAAAGTTCATTAAAACGAGTCCCAACAATTGGTTTTATTTCAAATTTCCATGTTATTGGAATGTCAAAATTTTAAACATTAAAAGTATAAGAATAAACTTTTAAATCATTTCTTTAAACAGTAAAAGGTAAGATTATTGTGAGTGTGCAATAGCTAAAGTTTTGTAAATGAAACTAGTATTGGTTTGTTCAGTTAGTGTTTGATATTTTGAATTGCTTGAAAGCTTACTATGTTGCATTGTACAGTTCTTATAATTATGTGTACTGTTGGTTTTCCTAAGGTAGTTTGCATTTGTTTTTGGGACCTTATTTACCAAGTCAGGGCTGGAAAAATAAGGTAGTCCGATGTCCCGGACAAGTCAAAATTCAGTTTCGGGCTATTGGTCATTGATCATTAAGTAAGTACTGGACTAGTCATAAATTGCCAGTCCAACAAGTGGCAAATAAACAGCGATTTCTAATTAGTGATGAAGACAATTAATTTCAGGCCAGGAGCATTTATCAATCACTTATCACTTAAAATGCATGCACCTGTCCAAAACAGTCAATCACGAGGCGCAATACATAAACGCTTCTAGACAAAATATAAAAGAAACAACTTGTTGTTATACCTTGTTTGTTAGTTGTAAATATGACAAATGTGTTGTTGTGTTCTTAAAATGAAAACAATGCAAATTTTTGGACAAGTCATTTTTGGCAAGGTTACTAGTCTGGGACTAGTCACTGAAAAGACCATTTTTCCAGCGCTGTTAAGTTATTACATTTTGCAAAAGTATGCAACACAATAACATGTACATTACTTTTCATTGTGCTGAATTGTAAAAAAAAGATGTTGCTTTTTGTAAAATTTCAGATCTTAACTGAAATAATAGTTCTGTCCATGTCACACAAACACTTGGTAAATAAAGCCCTGTGCTTAAACAGTGCTTGTTATTCAAAAATATTATCAGTTCCTTGTGTTTAATCCATCCCACTTCAGAAGGGAGTTGTTTTTATAGGATCACAAATATTCATTTAATTTGTTCAATTAATTCTTAAGTAATGTGTAAAAGTGGCTAAATATGTCTATATGAGAGGACAAGAAAACAAACAAATATTACAATAACAGTATAATCTAGTATTTGTACTTTGACATAAATTTGAAGCAAATGAAGTTTTGAATTGTATGGTTAAGATAAACCAGCATTTGAATCCTAATTTTTCTCTTTCCATTGTTGTGATGCTCCCTTTCCTCTTTCTCATCAAAGCCATGTTTTATCCGTGTGAAACTAAGCATTTTTTGTCTTCTTTGAGCAAATTACTAATGTATGGCTGAAGAAAAATGAGTATTTGTTTAGCAGGCATTTTCTTTTACAGTCAGATGCAGTAAAGGATTTTTTTTAGTCTTTTTTTTTATATCAGATGATGTTCATTAAAGTTCCTCACTGAACCCAATATTTTGTGTTTTGTTAAAATCTTAATTAAATTAAATTAGTTAAAAAGCTGAAATGTTGCATTCACAAAAATATGCAACACAATATTTAAATATTGTCTATATATTATTTATTTTTTTTTTTGCATTAAAAAAAGAATATGAGAAAAAATCTTAAGAGGCCAGTAATAAATGAATGTGGAAAGGCCTGGTAACCAAATCCTCAATTTTATAAGCATAAAATGTAGCAACTTCACAGTGTTATTACAGAAGAACTAGTGTCACATTTCCTTTTGCTGCAAATAATAAATTATAGCTGCACCAGAAAGAATTTCCATCGTACCTCACCGAACCTGGTAGCATTGGCTCCAGGTTCTGGAGGCCCCGGGTTCAATCCCGGGCCACAACATACTAAAGTCATTAAAAATGGTAGTGGTATAGCACTCTTGCTAATGCTCAAGCAAATATAAGGGTAGTTCCATGACTGGCTGGCCCGGTGTCATGATAATGTGACTGGGTGTGGTACTGGGGTGGGACGATAAACCCAATAAACAAACAAACAAAAAAATACCATCTTAATTTCCCCTGTGTGACTGGGTCATAAGAAAGAACAACCTCTAAATATTTTTTACATTGTAATCAATGACTCTTTGCCAATGATCAGAAAAAAATAGGGCAGGAATTTTCACATATATTAAATGCTAAATCAACGCTTAACTGATTTTAATTGCTGGAATCGCCTTTATGTTTATCAATCAATGCTTTGCTTGGAAACTTTTGTGGTGTTTGGCAGAAACCCCTTAGTACAGTTTACAGGAAAACAGTGGTATGTTACTGGGGTATAAGGTGTTTCCAGCAAGGGTTAAGTGAGAATCATGCACAATGCAAACAATAACAGCTTTTGATGTTTTCTTTATGTGTGAATTCCATCCCCAAATATTTCCCATTCATCCAAAAGTCGGCCTATCCAATTCCTCACCACCGTATTGTCTTTGTGTGAATTTATGAATGTTGACAGAAAATTGCTTTTTAACACCCGATAGAGCAGCACTCAAGGACTCCACAAACCACCTTTTGTCATTTTTTTACTTCACATGCCATTCTCACATGCTTATTGATGTTAGAGGCTTTTAAAAGCATGATCACCATGCCCATGCTTCACTTCATTGTATTAATTATTAATTTAATTTACTGGACCTGGTAGTGCAATCAGTAGAGTGGCGGCACTAGATAGGGGAGGCCCCGGGTTTGATCCCGTGCCGCGACATATTAAAGTCACTAAAAAGGGTAGTGGTATAGCTCCCTTGCTAACGCTCAAGCAAATATGAGGGTAGTTCCACAACTAGTTGGCCTGGTGTCAGGATAATGTGACTGGGTGTGGTATCATGCCAGGTGTTCATGGCATGCTATATACAGTGAACTCAGCACTATATCTGCTTCAAGTGGACACTGTCTCCAAAAAACTGAAATAGTGTTGGTGGGATGAACCCAATAAACAAACATAATGTTACTGAAGTATCAGGCGAATGTTAATTAACCAGACAATAATCAGATTTAATTAATATAAAATCAAGTTATACAAAAAGATCATTTTGACCTTAAAAATATTGGCATATCAGTAATAATGACTTATTATGGTCAGTCCAAAAACAGTGACATTGTCACACTTGCTGTTGTTTGTATAGATTTGTGTAACATGAAGGTAACCATCTTAACAGTCTGTTTTAGAAGGGATGAATTTGTTTTTAACTAAACCTTTATTTGATGGTAACACCTTTTAACATAAAACATACCACTCCCATTTGGTGTTAACATCAAGCAAGGGGTTAATATTATATGCAAAACAGAACTATCAATAGGGTCATAGTAAAAGTAAGTAAATAAAATTAACAAAAACATTTAAGCATAACTTAATAATAACACTATTATTGCACTTCTGCTACTTAAATTCACAAAATAAACCTCTCTAGTTTAAGATCAGCCAGATCCAGCTGGGAGCTGTCCGATCAGAATATGCGCTTTTAGCTGCCGAGTCTCAAGCTATATGTCTTGTTATGTTTGCATGCAGCTGTATACCAAAAATTAAAAACTTTATTAGGTAATCACAAACATACCTGACTAAAGATTAAAAAGTCAATTGTGTCATCATATAGCTGGTTTTTGAAGATGGACTCAAATTTATGTTTAGTTTTTTGTTTTTGAAATACGTCCCAGCGACCAATTATGATCATTATACTGATCTGGAAGCTATTTTGGTGGAAGAAGATCCCTGACAAATTTCTGGGTAGAACCACCGGAGCACAACAGGACAGCTAGGAGACTTTCCCATGTTAAGTCCTTCACCCTGAACTGGACGCGAACCTATGCAATGATAGGCTAAACCCTCAGAGGAGTTACAAATAGGCGACTGTACCATGTCATCAAATTTCTTATATTTCCCTTGTACTCATATAGTAATAAAATATCCTATTGTTTTCAATAAAGACATCTTGTTTTGCTCCCTTTACAGCGACGTCCAATGCATTTATGTCCCTGATCTCTGGCAACAAACAGCCTCGACTCACCATCAAGCTGGCTTACCCTAAACGGGAGCAGAAAGAACTACTGGAGTAAGTGTACCTGTTCGTTTTTTTTCAGTTTGCTTTTTACCAGTTATTATTAAATAACTATACTTAATAAGTCCTATAAAAAGCACTTACCACGTTCAATAACATGACAGCCTGCTTTAAAACAGTACCAATATCTGTATCACTTTTTCGGCTGACCTGAAAAGTGATATAGATATAAAGCCCACATTTGAAGTAATTTGATTGGCTAATAATGCAGAGCCAAGAAATGATATAGATTTCAGCTAAAACCTCTGGGAAATGGCAGCCATTTTACAGCTGTTTTTTTGTTATAGTTAAGTATTAAGTAAGTCATGTGTTTTCCTGTTGCCATGTCAGCGTAATTCATGTGTCGGTTTGTTGACAGTTTCATATTAGCTAATGACTGGTTAAAAATGAGTGACTGTGACATTGTTTCTCTTTTAGAGCAATGCATTTTAAAACAGCGTGCAAAATGATTTATGAAGATAACAAATTTATGAAGATAATAAAACTTAATTATATCAGTTGTACCTTTGTGCAAACGTACATGTGGATAATGGCGGTGAGTTTCAGGAACCGAAGCGATCCGCATGATCACGCAGATATCGATCGCTGATTGGCTGAGAGATAAGTAGGATTGAAAGGCGGTGTTAGGTCAATTATATGTATGATATTCCTCTTGTCAAGTTCTCCTCTTTTATCATGTATGTATTCCTCCTCAGATAGGGGAGCTATGGTCAAGTGACTACATGTACTAAAGCCTTAGAGGTAGAAATGGTATAATGGTAGAATCATCAACTAGTAATTACACTGCTTGGGGTTGAGTCCCGTTCCCGTGAAGGACTCAATGTGGGAAGGTCTTTTGGCTGTCCTGTGGTGTGTCAGTGGTTCTACCCAGACATTAGGGGTCTTCCTCCACCAGATAAGTGGATGTCACTTAAGTGATCATAATTGGTTGCTGTGATGTATTTAAGTTACTAAAAATATCATTTTTTGTATGCCTTAATACTCCTATCAGCCTGTTCTGAAACTTCATTATCATGTGTCGTCCTCTCTCCATGTACTGTGACCTGTATGTCTTCCTGTTTCAGCACCCTACCAGAGACCTTAGTAGGAAATGTGTCACTGCTACAGATGTACAGCTTCTACAGGCAGTTACTGGCTGATACCTTGCTGAGAGATAGGCTCGACCTGGAATCTACAGGTACATTGCACGAAGTTCAACTTGTGCACTTTTATTGGGGATGGAATTTTTGATCTGACACTGTTCTCAACTAGTCACAACTTTTTTGTTAAAGTGAGATAATCAGTTCAGTTGTAGCCTTAACATCAAGATCAGGTCTGAAAAGAAGTGTGATTCTCAACAGTTGTGTCCATTGTTCAGAATCACAGAATTTTTTGTGACTGTCAATTTGATGATGACGAAGCAATATAGTTTTATTGACACATCCTTTATATTGTGATGTATGGCAAGCCTGTGTTGTGTGAATATGAGGAAAATTACCAATATTGGAATATAAACAACAGCTGAATGGGGGCTCTTTTTTGGGATGAAGGCTGAAGGTATCACCTTGTACTAATCATGGACACTCTGATGTGCTTCACCTTGAAGCTGTATTGAACTGCTATGGACAAATTTATCAAGCTTAGACAATAAGTGTAGATCGAGATAAGCCAGCTTCCAGCCAGCATAGGCAATTAGTATAGATCCAGATCAGTCAGCTCTAAGCATGCATTGGCCAATAGTCTAGATCTAGATCAGCCTGCTCCCAGCATATATTGGCCATTAGTCTAGATCTAGATCAGCCAGCTCTCAGCATGCATTGGCCAATAGTCTAGATCAGCCAGCTCCCAGCATGCATTGGCCAATAGTCTAGGTCTAGATCAGCAAGATTTTAGCATGCATAGGCAAATATTCTAGATCCAGATCAGCCAGCTCCCAGCATACATAGGCAAATAGTCTAGATCTAGCTCAGCAAGCTCCCAGCATGCATAGGCCAATAGTCTAGATCTAGATCAGCCAGCTCCCAGCATGCATTGGCCAAAAGTCTAGATCTAGATCAGCTCTTAGCATGCATGGGCCAATAGTCTAGATCTAGATCAGCCAGCTCCCAGCATGCATTGGCCAATAGTCTAGATCTAGATCAGCTCCCAGCATCCATTGGCCAATAATCTAGATCAGCCAGCTCCCAGCATGCATTGGCCAATAGTCTAGATCTAGATCAGCCAGCTCCCAGTATGCATAGGCAAATATTCTAGATCTAGATCAGCCAGCTCCCAGCATGCATTGGCCAATAGTCTAGATCTAGATCAGCCAGCTCTTAGCATGCATTGGCCAATAGTCTAGATCCAGATCAGCCAGCTCCCAGCATGCATTGGCCAATAGTCTAGATCTAGATCAGCTCTCAGCATGCATAGGCAAATAGTCTAGATCTAGATCAGCCAGCTCCCAGCATGCATTGGCCAATAGTCTAGATCTAGATCAGCCAGCTCCCAGCATGCATTGGCCAATAGTCTAGATCTAGATCAGCCAGCTCCCAGCATGCATTGGCCAATAGTCTAGATCCAGATCAGCCAGCTCCAAGCATTCATTGGCCAATAGTCTAGATCTAGATCAGCCAGCTCCCACTGGGAGCATATCAGACCAGGATCTGCAGTATTTACTTGAGAGTTTTTTCTACAATGTTAAGTCATTGTTGAAAAATATTTGAAGAAGTTAGAATTAATCATTGATGGAAAGATTTACTAACCTGCCTAGCCTGGGTGCCTATGGCTGAGCAGTTAAGAGTCGCTGACTTGAAACTCCTCAGTCTCTCACTGCATGGGTTCGAGTCTGGGTCGGCGTGAGAACTCATGTGGGGATGTTTTGCTGCTAACCTGCGATGCTCTGGTGGTTCTACCCTGACGAAGTCCGGGGTCTTCCTCCAGCTATAATTAGCTAGATATGGCCAATATGACCATAATTGTGTCAGTGCAATGTAACAAAAAAAACAACACCAAAAAACATAACCTGCATAGCTCAAATAGATCAGAGTTTAGCAAATAGTATAGCATTATTCAGCCCTGTTTAGGATTTCATGGTTATTTTATTATATATAAGTGTAATGGGTTGAAAAAGTCACGACTTAAATGAAAACCTTGGTGTTTGCACATGAATATAACAAGATTAAATGTAAAACTGTTATTAACAGTGTTCTGTATGTTGACTGCAATGAAATCCATACAAAATCATATGCACTTTTTTCCGCAAAGTCTTTCTATATGAATCATTTTATCTGTGCATGAAGTTGGTAACAAAATATTAATAATCAAGTATAATTGGCTAACAAAAACACAACGAAAAGGGTTAAATATGTTTTTTTAAATATATTTTCCAAAACCATTCTTTTTTGTTTCAGAGCTTATTCACAGTCCATGTTTGGCAACATTTCCCATCATTTCTGATCAGCATGACCTCATGAAACTACTCAGGGTAGGTACCTTTGTAACAATTCTTAGCACATCTTTTCTTTGTATTGGGAGAATATAACACCCACTCGAGTGTTGCTGCCACGCAGCAGGTTAAGGCTTTACGTACAAGTTATCATCATCATCAGCCATTTAACATGCCATTTCCTCGCTGGCACTATGCCTTTTAACAAACCCTGGTACAAATAAAAAATTATAATTCTTTACAATTGTACATGTAGATTAAAGTTTTGTATGCAAGTACATGTACTCTCACTCTTACATCATACTATCAAGCATATGAATAGTCGAGCATGCTGTTTTTTGACAGATCTTGTTTAGAGAGATTATTACCTTTTTTTCTATTTTATTTGCTATTTGCATTATATGTATACACAACGCTATACACCTTTTGTATCGTATTTAGGGAATATCCTTCCTATCGTTTGAGCATGAAGAAAGCCAATTAATTGTAGACTCATTGTAATTATGAATCCCTGATTAGTAATCCATGAATGTAGAGTTGTTAATAATGCTGACCGGACCCTTAGCACAAACAGTTGAGCATCGGAAGCAGGTATGGGAGGCCCTTTGTTTGATCCCAGGCCACAACATACCAAAGTCATTAAAAATGGTAGTGGTATAGCTTCCTTGCTAACGCTGAAGCAGATATAAGGGTAGTTCCACGACTGGTTGGCCTGATGTCAGGATAATGTGACTGGGTGTGGTATCATGCCAGGTGTTCATGGCATGCTATACACAGTGAAGGCAGCACTATATCTGCTTCAAGTGGACACCGTCTCCAGATAACTGAAATACTGATGGTGGGATGATAAACCCAATAAACAAATAAATAAAAAAAACAAAATTAAAAGTACCTTAATTAACACTGTTATTGCTCTTCTGCTACTTAAATCCACAAAAATCTTCTAGATTCAGAATAGTCCCAATAAACCAACAATAAACAAATAATAATGATGAAAGGTAAACATTTCCAATAATAGGAAAGACATCTCATCTTCTTGTTCATAAACCTATGTCCTCAATTTACTGATAAAGATACTAAATTGTATTCATCATAAATATTGTGATTGATTTATATAAAGTAATGCCCCCTTTTTTTACTTAATTGAAAATATAATACACTGATTTACACTGAATTGATGTTTTTATGCAGACAATAATTACAAATTATTTTGTTTTTTTGGTGAAAATAGAAACACTAAGAATAAATAAATGCAAACCAAAGTAAGCTTGTGTATGAGAAACGGAGTGATAACCCTTCTAAATAAGCTATGGTTACAATTCCACTATTGTATCGTACTATGCAGGGGCGCCAGTCGCCTAGTGATTAGAACTACAGACTACTCAGGCCTTCAACGTGTGTGTTCTTGTCACAATCGGGATGAGAACCATCATATTGCAAGGTCTTCCAGCTAATATAGGTGCTACGGAGATTCTACCCAAACATAAGTCAAACATCGACACCGCATATATGACCATAACTGACCATTTAAAAAAAGTACATTGCTTGTCATGAATTAGTCATTTTT
The DNA here is from genome assembly GCA_007844125.1 of Sinonovacula constricta. Lineage (NCBI taxonomy): Eukaryota > Metazoa > Mollusca > Bivalvia > Cardiida > Solecurtidae > Sinonovacula > Sinonovacula constricta. The sequence goes on from CM017557.1 coordinate 51,219,527, forward strand.
TGTCACAATTATCAAAACTTAAAAGTTTGACATTTTTGATAAAAAACAATAAATATTTAGTCAAAGAACACATGATAATATAAAATACATTTTATATATAATTTATATTTTTTATTAAATATGAAATAAATACAACCAAATCATTGAGTTTATGCAACCACATTTTAAACTAAGCAAAAAAAAGTGATGGCTGTTATTTTTTTTCCATTTATCTAAAAAAGCGAAAAATACCGAAAAAAAAAAAAAGCTATAACAACATTCTATGTATTTCAGGATACATGGGTTGAGAAGCTTCGTACCGTAAGACGTGCAGAGATGGTAAGCTACTGTACTTCTCTCAACTAAAGATGACAATATTGCAGATTTGATACAAGATTTCAGCCAACTAATGCACTGCATCTGCTTTGGTGTGATATTGCTTAGGCTGATAGTAGAGTTTAGTTTAACTCGTCACTTGCTGGAAACTCATACATGTGAACTCTCCTGCTTTTGGAGGGAGACTCTCCCTCTTTTAAGTTTCAAAATTATTCGAAAATGAGGTGAGTTTTACACATTTTCAGAAATCTCTCTACTTGGAAACAGATAACTTCCTTCTGTGTTTATGTGAAATAAACAAATCTCCAACTTTGCAAGTGAAAATCTCCCACTTTGACCTCAGAAAAAGTTCACATGTATGTTCAAACTCCAGTCACACCATTGACATTAAACATACTTGCAGCCTTACAATGTTTCTAGAAGGAAGAGTGTTAATGCTTATTTCTAATTAATACAACCTGTAGACAGTGTAGTAGACTGAACAATACAAAATTAAGGGCCCGTATTCACCAACCATTCTTAAAGTCATGACTTAAGCCCAAGTCTCAATATACATACCAACAAAAATAATCTGCTTTATAAATTTTCAATCTGATTTTTTTGCAGTGTTTCAAAGCAGCAAGTTTATATAAATTAAGACCAAAAATCAACGTGACTCCAAAATATGTATTTGTTTTTTTCTTTTAAAGATGGTATCCTACAGTGTGGACCAAATATTTTTTTCTCAAATAACCAAAAAAATAATTTTTAACTGAATAGGTCCTGCAAAATGCTGCTAATTAGTGCATTAGATCTTTTTGAACAGTGGAGCATAAATACCCACTCATTGATGCAAACAGGTATGTCCTGTCTGAGCCACGCTGCAGGGATAGCTATTTTTAAACTAAGAAAAACCACGTAATAACTTATTTTTGAGATCATGTAATATCATCATCCGGGTAGTCTGCGCTGACATTGGTATCTATTTTTAGCAGAGATCACCATCAGGCTTATTTATAGAAAATGAAAAGTGAAATGATTTTTTCACAATTTGTACTGTCTTACAATGCAGGAAGTGTTCAAAATCAGTCAGGCTTATTTATAGAAGAGGGAAAAAGGAAAAACATTTTTCACAATTTGTACTGTCTTACAATGCAGGTAGTGTTCAAAATCAGTCAGGCTTATTTATAGAAGAGTGAAAAGTTAAATGATTTTTTTACAATTTGTACTGTCTTACAATGCAGGTAGTGTTCAAAATCAGTCAGGCTTATTTATAGAAGAGTGAAAAAGGAAAAACATTTTTCACAATTTGTACTGTCTTACAATGCAGGTAGTGTTCAAAATCAGTCAGGCTTATTTATAGAAGAGTGAAAAGTTAAATGATTTTTTTCACAATTTGTACTGTCTTACAATGCAGGTAGAGTTCAAAATCAGTCAGGCTTATTTATAGAAGAGTGAAAAAGGAAATAATTTTTTCACAATTTGTACTGTCTTACAATGCAGGTAGTGTTCAAAATCAGTCAGGCTTATTTATAGAAGAGTGAAAAGTTAAATGATTTTTTCACAATTTGTACTGTCTTACAATGCAGGTAGTGTTCAAAATCGACCTTACTTAGACTAAAGCATGAGTTTATGCAGAAATTATACATGAATTCCCAGATACCCTGATATAGGTAAACTGTCGGATACCACCTTTAAACGCATTACACTTCATAATGAATTACACTGCCAATATACCCTTTGACCATTGTTGCAGCCGTATGGTTTACATTAAGACGTGCATTAACAGATTTTTTTTTCAGGTATACGAAACCATAGGGTATAAGTGCTAAGTCTACTTCATTTGTCCAGAACAAATAATAAATTCTTAGATTTTGCTTTTATCTTTCATTTTAGTTTAATATGTATTAATAATAACTTGGCAGCAAATAATGTAGATCCTAACCAAACAGTCTCCAGGGGAGAATATTTGCCTGAGCCTGATCAGTTTATGCTAAGCAAGCTTACAGTTCCTAATTTAAATAGTTTTTTTTAAATTTTGATCTTTTACTCTTAAGAAAATTACAGACAAAAATCAGACAAAACATGAATATTCATAAAATTAAAATGTGTTTTAACCCCTAAAGTGCTTCATTATCATGTAAATTCCATATCAGTCACCATTATATTTCAGAATCATTTCTTCTCATCCATGTCAAGAAGGGTACGATTTAGAAAAGTTTTTATAAACATGAATGTTGTCACTTTTTTATATTTATGTAAAAAACAATTCTGCTAGGATATATTTATGTAAAAAGTATTTCTGATAGAATTCATTTATGATCCCCGCATACCGGTAATATAAGTGTTGTGGTAATAGTAGTAGCTAGTGAAACCAGCATGTAATCAACATTAATATTACCCTTATCTGCAACTTGCTAGCTTTGCTTATGTTAAAAACCTTCAAAGGGTTTCTCTCCCAGTGTACATTTATGTTGTGCGACATACCAAAGTCATTAAAAATGATATGGGAGGCCCCAGGTTTCGATTACAGAATTTGACATACCAAAGTCCTTAAATATGGCATTGTTATATCTCCCTTGCTTAATGCAATTTAAAGGTAGTTCTATGACTGGTTGGCCCAGTGTCAGGATAATATGACTGGTTTTGGTATAATCCTAGGTGTTCACAGCATGTTATATACAGTGAAGGCAGCACTATATCTGGTTCAAGTGGACACCGTCTCCAGATAACTGAAATTCTGTTGGTGGGACAATAAGTCCAACAAACAAACAAACATTTGTGTACAGTCGGTACTTGTTGTCTCTACTTTCGTCGGACCTAAATGAAATGGTCAACACAAAAAAAGTTTGATAGATAAATTTTTACTTCAGTTCACTGTCCACCATTTTGTGTAGCCATAGGATTTACACTCTTGTAATATTTACATTTTATTTGGAGCTAATGTAAAAGGAAGAGATATTCAACTTTTTATGTTTAATTTCATCAAACATCATTTCACAAAAAATATAAACAATACATTTGATAATAAAATGTCTTCATAATACTAACAAGTAATTTCTTGAGCAAGAGTGTCTGAAAGTGGGTTGATTGAGCAAACTTCTTGCCTAGTGGCTGATCCACTTAAGAAAATTCACACCTCAGAAAACCATGAAACAACTTCAAGATACAACAAGTACTGACTGCAGTTGCCTATTAGCTTTCATACCTGAAATTGACTAGAAGTTATTTAGTATATTTTATTAAGAAATAAGAAAACTAAATAAAAATGCTTTAAGAGTGAAACATATCGTGCTTGCATTTGACATTCTCTATGTTTGTTAATGATATATTTATTGATTTAATTTATTCAGACGATATGAATGGATTCAGGGGATAACCCATATCATTTGCTTAATTAGCAATACTCAGTTTTAGTCATCTTCTTATATTTGTATGTACATATACCTAATTATGTTAAGGCTCAGCAGTACAAAGTGCAGATCCTTAAAAGCAGCTTCCAAGCAGAAGCTAGCTTATCTGGATCTACACTGCTTGCCTCATCGTGCATGTCAGACTAAGAGTTAAGCTATTTGATCATTACCTTAGAACAGGCTTATGCATGGGTGAAAGTTAGAAATTTAAAAAAAAAAAATCCTCTTAAGATTTGCTGGGGACTTTAGGGCTGAAAAAAAATATGGTAGCCCAACATCCCGGACAAGTCAAAATGCAGTTTTGGGCTACTGGGTCATTGATTATTAAATAAGTCATAAATCGGCAGTCGGACAAGTGACAAACAACGGTTTCTAATTAGCCATGAAGACAATCAATTTTAAAAGCGGTACATGTACGATGCACGCACCCATCTAAAATAGACAATTATAATGCGTGATACATTAACGCTTCTTGACAAAAAATATAAGAAACAAATTGCTTTTTCGTTAATTGAAAACGGAGCAAATTTTCGGACAAGTCATTTTTGTCCAGGTCACTAGTCCGGGACTAGTCATTGAAAAGAAAAAAATTCTAACCCAGGACTTTTACAAATCAGCTAAAAGTTATTTCCAGGCAGAGCTTTGTGATTAAAAATATCTTAATTCGTTTCCATAATACCCTGCAAAATGCTGCTCATTGATGTCCTAGATCTGTGTGAACAATCAAGCATAAATCACCACTTGTCATTGCTAACAGGTATTTTCTTATCCGAGCCTCGCTGTGGAGATTTGCTTTTTTTTAAACTTAGAAAACTATATCACCCATTTATATGCTATTTAAGAGGGTATCAGACAGTTTGGACCAAAATTTCTTTTCTCAAATACGTAAATAAGTCATTGTTACATTGAAAAGGTCCTGCAAAATGCTGCTCATTGATGTCCTAGATCTGTGTGAACAATCAAGCATAAATCACCACTTTTGATTGCAAACAGGTATTTTGTTATCCAAGCCATGCTGCTGAGATAGCTATTTTTTAAACTTGGAAAACCACATGACCACTTACCTTTTAGATCATGTCACATAGTCATCTGGTATTCCACTTTGCCATCGGTATCTATTTTTAGCATCGACTACCATCGAGCCTTGTTTACAGTTGGACAGAATAAAAAAAAATTTCAAATAGTTCTGTCTGACAATTCAGTTAAAGTTCAAAATTGTATTTATTAAGACTAAGGTATGGGTTTATACAAAAAATATGCCTAAATTCCCCAAAGCAGTGGTTTGATATTGTTATATGTATGCGATATAAGCAAACTGTCATATACCACCTTTGCAATAAATCATATAAGTGTTTTGATCACTGATGACTGATAGTTTTATTCCATTGAATTTGTAAATGACTGAAAAATTATAGAAATTATACTATTGTGTTGTAATTTATTGTATATAGTTCATATAACTGCATGCTCATTTCAAATTGACCAGTTTTTGGCTGGTTTTCATTTGTGACGTCGCTGCAAACAACAGGCATTTTGCATAAAGGATGTTATGCAAAAATTTGAGCTTTTTCGATGTACAATGTGAATGTTAAGTCAATTATTGTGTCTCATCTGTATTTAAACATAGCTTTAAAAAAATAAAAAAATTAGATTTACATAATAACTTAAGGAACTGATCAATTTTAGAGATAAACTTTCAAAGAACCTGATTTCAAGAGAAACAATTCTGTCAAATCTAGAAACATGGATTATCTTCACTGTGTGACCTCGACCTTGAATTGAACTTAAGATTGTTGTGACATGGACCTTGTTATCTTTTGAGGGCTTTCATCCATGCATGTTTGTATCTAGATCATGGATATGTGTAAAATAGCCGTCAGATCTAGATAAACATCATTTTTTGTACAGCGGAATTTTCCCAGACCAAGTTATAGTTACTATGGTAAAAGTCTAGACATATTCTTTAATTAATAGATATTTTGCATCAAAGTAGTTATAACAAAACAACATTTCTATTTAATATGTCTTTGTTCTAAAACATGTTGAAAAGTCGGTTGATGCAGCGAAAATTAGTCATATTTGTCAGATGTGTTGATAATCATGTACAAGTCAATTTCAAAATTTACAGGTTTCACACCCATAAAATTAAAAAAGTCAACTTATGACAAAAAGCTGTTTGTCACCTTTTATTAGACTAATTTTATCTGATAATTATTCCTAAATTATTGCATAACCATACTTCATTTGTCTTTGGTTTAATAGGCTATAACTAACAATTAATTTTTTATTTAATTGGTTTATTTGGATTTTGTAGGTTTTTAATTAGGTTAAATAAAAGTATTAAATGAATTTCAGGTGGGAAAAGACCAATTTGTAGTAAAGTTATTAGTCTTCTGATTGGACAAAAATACAAATATTGAAAAGATAAAAAAAGAATATATTTTACATTAATTCAAAACCTTATTACCATGACTTCTTTGATATCACAGTTAATATTGCTCATTAACCCTTTTTATTCATAGTTCATCTATAATTTTGAAAATTCACTTGACTTTGTTGTTTTTCTTTAAAAGAAATAAAATAATTTTAGTCAATGTATGTTCAATTTGTAATAATAGATTTAAGGCTGAACCAGTCTACACATAAACCCTTAGTCATGTTGAGTCTGCTTATGATTGTGAATGGTTAGTAAAGGTGTAAAATGGCGTATACATGCAGGAAATGGTTAAAACATTTGGCCCCAGTGTTTGCCATGAATAGACAGTAAATTGTGCAAAAAGAACACATTGCTAGCTTTATGATCAATGTAAATTGCTTCTTTTTACATCTAGTTTTATAACACTTACAGGTTAATAAATGCTTTCAGGTTTACTTTTGCACATTTAAACCCATAATATAGCATAGTTTATTGCTGGTACATATATGTATTTAATGTGTCACATATACCAAGTTAACCGGACCTGGTAGCGCAATCAATGGAGCATCATTCTGCTCCAGATACGGAAGGCCCCGGGTTCAGTCCTGGGCCGCGACATACCATAGTCATTAAAATGGTAGTGGTATAGCTTCCTTGCTAACGCTCAAGCAAAGGGAAGAGTAGTTCCATGACTGGTTGGCCCGGTCAGGACAATGTGACTGGGTGTGGTATCATGCCAGGTGTTCACGGCATGCTATACACAGCGAAGGCAGCACTATATCTGCTTCAAGTGGACACCGTCTCCAGGTAACAAAAATATTGTTGATGGGACGATAAACCCAATAAACAAACAATACCAGGTCATTGTCATCTTTTAAAAGATGGACAATGAAATTAACATGTCTCACGTGATAAGTTACTTTTAATTTTCTTTTCTTGTATGTTATAGTTAATCATTTTAAAACTATTTCATCAGTTCATGTCTTATTTACAATAGAATTTATGTTTATTAGGAATTGCTTTAAAAAATATTATAGCATATACATTGTATCTACAATTATTTATAAGTGTTTTTGTAGCAATGCAATATTTTTTGGAAATATGATTAAATGTCTAAAGATTTGTATTACATTTATTCAGAAGAATGTTTTTAATATTTCCAGTTTGACCATTTGGTAGGATATTCATCATTAATGTTTTATTCTTTGATGCTTTGAAAAATGTATCAACTTTTTTAGTTCCTGTTCTTTTTTAAAAAAAAGTTCATGTCAGTTGTGATGTTTCTGTTAACCATTTGCTACAGTGAACCATGGCATCCATAGTCATTTTATGGTTTTGCAAATCAACCATGGCATTATGCTTGCATAAGCACATGTAAATAAATTTTACAAATAAAACACAAGACAGTACATCTGTAAGTAACACTAAGAATGCATTAAATATGCTGTCAATTCCATTATCATATGAGAGGGCAGCAATTGTGCACATCACATGACATATTTTAAATCAATGCAAATTTTTGGGAACCATTAATTAAAAACAGTTAATGGGATACATTGGTGAAATGGAAATTGTCTCCCTTGTTAGATTATATCCGAGGTAATCCAAACAGTAGGTCGGTCCTTACAGTTGGAATTTATGGACTTCATCACCTGTTCTTGTGTAAATATTACAAGTAAAGTGAAATTTTTTACTTTTGCAAATAAATATAGGTTTAAAATCCATTTAAATACCATGGAAGTGTTTGTTGATAATGGTTAACCTGTGTATCACAAGAAAGGCAGAAAAGTCATCGTACACTCCAATGAGCACAAGCATACCAAACAAGTAAAACAAATGAATGGACCTACTTGCACTTAGGGATTATTCAGGGGATACTATTAATGTCTCATTTTTTAGTGAATTCTCAAAAACTTGAAACATGACTTAAAATACATGTACAAGAAATGCAATATAGACTGTATATATTATAAAACCAATGCCAACGTCCTGAAGAGTTGCAATTTTCCATGGAGTTTTCAATCCATTTTTTTAAATTCTGACCATGTTTATTACCGTAAAGTTTTCATAGTAAGATACGTTTTTTGCCCCAATTTATGATAAAAAAGGGGGTGGGGGTGCGTCTTATCCATGCGAAGTAAAGTTTTCCCCGTTTTTTCCTGACCAAAATTGACCGCAGAGACTATCGCCTATAGTATCGCCCATAGACAACTGTATTGTGCTATTTTAAGGGAAAATTTACATTGTTAACCTAAAATTTGACATTTGACGTAAGACGAGCCATTTAAATTCGTTTCTTAAGAAAAAAATCCAATAATATGTAATAAATTTTTACCATAAATACCATATTTCATAATCTGAAATGGCTATTGATTTGTATTGAAACGGACATATTCATTGACGACGCTGTTATTATCATCATCTTCTAAGTAATATGGTATTATTCAATTGATCAATTTTGATGTAAAATTTGCTTTATTTTGAATGTTAAATACGAATAAATTTTAAATATTATTTACCAAAGTAATTTTTAATTCAACTTAAAATTCAGTTTAAATGTTTTTTGATGTACGAAGAGGTAGATATAATATACTTAGACTGTTGTCAGGGTGTGGTGATGCTTTTATTGAATAACAGCAGTTGTTTGTGTGAATCTGAAAGTAGAAAGATGAATACATGTGTAAATATCACTAATACATGTAAAGACCTTAATAGTATACGCAGCAGTCAAATATGCGCATTTCATTCGGCAAAGTACAAGGGGGTCAGAACTTTGTGACATCATCTTTAAACCCCTGCCATTATTATAGCATACAGCAGATAGATTTCCTACTTTAATGATGAAATATATAACAATTCTTGGCTCATTTAAAGACCGTATCCATGCTGCAGATATAGCTGTTTTTAAACTAAGAAAACCACGTGACAACTTACCTTTGACATTGTGTTATATCGTCATCCAGGTAGTCCGTGCTGACGCTCGGTATCTTTTTTTAGCAGATATCACTTTTGTGCTTATTAATAAATTTGAAAAAGTAAGTAATTTTTTCACTGTGCATACTGTCTCACGTATAGGTAGTGTGCAAAATCGTCTCTTCTCAGACTAAGGTATAAGTTTTTGTAGAAACCAGAAACAATGGAAAAATATTGGCAGGTACACTGTCAGATACCACCTATAATAGAAGCATTTCACCATATCTGACCATTGTTTTGGTGTTTATATTTACAGCGGGATGCTGAGTATATGAAGGAGATGTTCAAACAGGTCATGATGGAGTCGGTGTATCCTCTGATCAACTCTACCACCCTACCACCATACAGGAGTGGGGATGTGGACAATGAAAAGGTACAATAAGCCATTTATTTTAATCTTAACATAGGAATAACCTTTTTTTTAAACCCTTTACATGCTGGAAACACCATTAGGGTAGGAAAGTGTTTTATGTTAATGGGGGTTATTGGTGTTTTCAGAAAGTAAAGTCCAGTATATGGGATCAGCCAATACTTGAGATCTTCAAGTATTTTGATCATCTAATATTTGAGATCATCAAATATTTGAGATCATCTAATATTTGAGATCATCTAATTTTTTAGATTCTCCAATATTTGAGATCCTCCAATATTTGAGATCATCCAATATATGAAATCATCCAATATTTGAGATCCTTTAATAATTGAGATCCTCCAATATTTGAGATTATCCAATATTTGAGATTATCCAATATATGAGATCATCCAATATTTGAGATAATTTAATATTTGAGATCCTCCAATATTTGAGATTATTCAATATTTGAGATCATCTAATACTTGAGATCATCTAATACTTTGAGATCAGCTAATTTTTTGACATCATCCAATATTTGAGATCCTCCAATATATGAGATTGTCCAATATTTGAGATCATCTAATATTTGAGATCTATCTTACGTAAATTGTAGAACATGTAATTGGGTATAATGAATGTATGCTAAACATTGAGTGCCCTAGTCACAAATTCAGATGAAATACATAGTGGTTCCATTGTTTTTAGAACTTGCTATAATGGCCCAAATTGTGTTTGTAACCTACTGTACTTACAACAATGACATATTTATGTTTTTAACTGTTTTTGATCCCATTTCTGTAAGTGTGTCCAACTGTACATTAATAAAAATTAGGCATATGCTTTCGCTGTGTTTGTATCATATTACAAACTCATCCAAAATTTCACGCAAACTTTCTGACTAGGTTTGCTGAAGATAGGCTCATAAATGTAGCATGTTCACAAAGTTTTTATGAAACTTGACTTACTGACCTATTTTTTGACCCCCAGATGACTAAGCACATCCGAGATTTCATGCTGATAATAACATTCTGACATTGTTTCTCAAGAAAATTATTTATGCCACACAATTCATGATAGACTATGCACAATCAGGTATCAGAAAAGCTCATTTTGAGCACATTGTGCTAAGGTGAGCTAAAAACTGACGTATATTTCAGCTGTTTTTTTTGGCACCCCATTTTTAAGTGGCATTCATTGTACATATGTGTAATAAAAAAGGTTGTTACTGTTTTCAGTATCATTTTGGGTAGAGTGATTTATTGTAAGTATATAAAAATCAGGCAAATGTTATAACTGTTTTTGGCTCCGTTTTTTAAAATGTGGGTTAATGAATTTTTAAAAAGAACTAACATATGTTGAAATGGATTTTGGTACATTTTGTAGGAGCGTCAGGCAGTGATCGACAGATTCCGTGAGGATAAGTTGGCTCGTCGCAGTATCCTAGCCCTGCTGTTGTCCTCCGATCTCTCCTACAAGCCTGTTGACATGAAGGAGGTTGCCTTCAGTGTAATAGGACCATTCTGTCTCTCTCACCATCCACAACATGTGAGTGGAACTATCCATAACTCTCAGCCCACATAGCAATTATAAGGCATTTACCAAAGTCCTGTGAGCATTGCAACATAAGTGGTACTAAAGTTTGAAAAGGCACAAGGTAAATGTATCACATGCAAGCCAAATGTAAAAGTATAAACAAATCTGTGATGAGTTATTAAACAAACAAGCATTTGATAGTATTGCAGGCAATACAGTAGTCCCCTACCGGTCCCTCAAAAAGTTCTTTAATTATCATACGCTCCTGTTTATTGCCATTTATAATTAATTTGAGGTTGAAGTCTGTATTTGTATAATAATGGCTTAAAAATGAAGTAATAAACAAGGAAATCTACAGACACATATACAAGTCAGCCTGAGCTAAGGGACACCTGAGAACAGCAGACACCTGCTTTCAATGGACCCATCAATATTTCCCAAAGGAAAATTGTTCTTTAATTGACCTGTAAACAAAGGACACCTGTCATCTGTGGACAACGGAAGGTATTAAGGCATGCTCATGGAGGTAGGCCATGGAACAGTGCATGTACCTGTTGGCAGAAAAATGCTTTACACAAATTAGAGCCTAAATTCTTGGAGGTTATTTTACTGTTCTAACAATAAGGCAAGCATGACAATTATAATATTTTCTATTTTATGCAAACTACCAAAATTAGGAATTTAGAGGAAATCTATGCTAAGGATTACAAATATAACCATGGCAGCTTCATGCACTGTGGACAGAGACAACAACTTCTGATTAAATGAAACTATAAGCTTAAGTTTAATAGCTTTCGTAAGGCTGTGTTTACTTTGATAGCATAAACTGTTTTAAAAGGAAAATTTTAATTTGCAAACATAACATTTATAACGTAACATGTTTAATTCGAGTTGTTGTCTCTAATGTGCCCAATTTACAAAATATTGAAGCTATACAGGCATAGAAAATATCAAATTCATCACAGCTATCTTACCTGATTCAGTTTCGTTGTTTAACAGAATATTCACATACCAAGTTCCATCAATGTAGCTCAAACATTTATTTTAGTAATCACAGGATCCAGATTTTTTGTTGGACAAATGGACAGACAGACAGGGCAAATCTATAGTCTCCTCCCACTCAAACAGTAGTTGGGGTTCACATAATTTTTTTTAATTCACCTGGCCTAAATAATTGTTAACTTATCATGACATTTATTTTTGGACTTTATTTAAGGTATGAGAACCTTAATGCACTATCATTTAAGGTAAGTGCACCTGAATGCGCTATCCAAAACTTTACCATTTTATTAAAGGCTGGTTGACATGTACTGTATGTCATTCTCGCCCTATGCTCATACACATGAACTCTCCCACTTTGGGAGGGAGACTCACACTTTCAAGGTTTAAAATTACTTGAAAATGAGGGCTGTTTTACAAATTTTCTGAAATCTCCCTATTTGGAAACAGATAACTTTCTTCTTTGCTTATATGAAAATAACAAATCTCACAAGTGCAAGTGAAGATCTCCATTTTCGGCCTCAGAAAAAGTTCACATGTATGTATGCTGATTACGTTACATATACTACTAGTACATGAGAGTCAAAGCTGCGTAATTGCATGCACAAGCTATCGATTCATAAAGGCTGATTATATTAATGTAAATATTTGATTTTTTTGGGCGGGCTAAAAAATGTTTAAAGTGACCCTGTCTATTGTTTCACACCAAAATTATAGAAATAAATTTTGTTTCACTTAAGACCTAATATGTTTAAATCCCTGATGCAGAAAGTGGCTGTAGGACAAAAATCCACAGACAAAATCCCTTCTGGTCATTTTGACATAACTCCACCCGCCACCAGGTTGCTAGGGTTTCCTTCAAACTAGGACTTTACCAGACCTGGCAGCGCAGTTATTGGAGCATTGGCTCTAGGGTGGCCCAGGGTTCGATTCTGTGCCGCAACATACCAAAGTCATTAAAAATGGTAGTGGTATAGCTCCCTTGCTAATGCTCAAGCAAATATAAGGGTAATTTCACGACTGGTTGGCCTGGTGTCAGGATAATGTGACTGGGTGTGGTGTCATGCCAGGTATTCACTGCATGCTATACACAGTGAAGGCAGCACTATATCTGCTTCAAGTGGACAACGTCTCCACATAACTGAAATACTGTTGGTGGGTCAATAAACCAAAAAAATAAACTTTGACCTACATAAAAATTAAAAAACCTGTGAGTTTGTTTCGATTTATAAAATAACTTGAAGCAAAAAATGGAAATATGGCATTATAAAAGTTAATATTTACAGGGATTCAGGGTGGAGTTGGGGTAGGTTGGGTGAATTTTGTCCATCTTGTAAAATTCATGTGGGAATTCTATGCACCTAGAAGGTGGATGCCGGGGAGGATTTTGCCCAATACCCACAAGAATACAATTTGACATTGCTGGAACTAGAAACTCAGCCACCTTAGCCAGCTAAGCCATGTCAACTTTTCCACAATATACCATTATTATGTCAGTGGGATGTGTAATAAAACAAAAACAAACAAAAAAACAATCAACTCTTGTATAGCAGCCACCAGGCTGCTAGGGTTTCCTTCAAACTTGGACTTTACCAGACCTGGCAGCGCAGTTATTGGAGCATTGGCTCTAGGGTGGCCCAGGGTTCGATTCTGTGCCGCAACATACCAAAGTCATTAAAAATGGTAGTGGTATAGCTCCCTTGCTAATGCTCAAGCAAATATAAGGGTAATTTCACGACTGGTTGGCCTGGTGTCAGGATAATGTGACTGGGTGTGGTGTCATGCCAGGTATTCACTGCATGCTATACACAGTGAAGGCAGCACTATATCTGCTTCAAGTGGACAACGTCTCCACATAACTGAAATACTGTTGGTGGGTCAATAAACCAAAAAAATAAACTTTGACCTACATAAAAATTAAAAAACCTGTGAGTTTGTTTCGATTTATAAAATAACTTGAAGCAAAAAATGGAAATATGGCATTATAAAAGTTAATATTTACAGGGATTCAGGGTGGAGTTGGGGTAGGTTGGGTGAATTTTGTCCATCTTGTAAAATTCATGTGGGAATTCTATGCACCTAGAAGGTGGATGCCGGGGAGGATTTTGCCCAATACCCACAAGAATACAATTTGACATTGCTGGAACTAGAAACTCAGCCACCTTAGCCAGCTAAGACATGTCAACTTTTCCACAATATACCATTATTATGTCGGTGGGATGTGTAATAAAACAAAAACAAACAAAAAAACAATCAACTCTTGTATAGCAGCTAAGAGTTATATGTTTTTAACTGTTTTGCTTTTTTTCAGGTGCCTGTGGAGGGTTAGATAGCCACGAACATAAGAACTTTCCATGTCCAGCATCTGTGATATCAGTGATATAGGACATATTTTGTCATTTGACTGAGTGAATAAATACATCCATGGTAAAGATCCAAACCTACAAACTACGCCACATTAAATAGCCAGTGATAAATCTTGCCGATTTCTTGCTGGTAGACACATAACCCACTAAAATCACCCTCTGAGATCATCTAAGGATAGTCAAACTATCAAACTACCAGCATACACCCAATGATCCAGCAAATCTCAACTTCCGTTGTTGCAAACTGACAACAGATGTGACTTACTACTCTTGACATTATGTATTATTATATATAAATATATGTTTATATTTACAATAGACCAACAAGGTGTTCTACAAGAGACAGATTTCCACAATCCAATTGTTTTACTTAATGACAGATTATGTTCTCAGGACTCATATACATAGAAAAACTACAATAATAAAAGTTTTCTTAAAGTCGCACTGTATAGTTGTATTTCATTTTTATTTATATATTATTTAAATAATCCCAATATGATATTTGTTTTTGTTGTTGTTTTTATCTTTAAACAAGTTTTATCAATTAAATTGTCATGAAATTGTTTTTAAAATGGCTGTCTTTAAATAAAAAATATGCGATATTGATTTTTTAATATTATTTTAAATCATTAATTGGATGCAATTATCCTTTGATCAAAGTGATTCTGATGTAAATAACAAAAAATTGTACACTTTGTGACAAACAGTAGCTATTAGTTTGCCTTGAATATAGGTATAGGTTATAGTTGTATGTGTATAATACAGTTGGATGGTTTCTTCATCTTTAATGGCCTCCGAATATTTGGGTTAGAAACTACATAAGACCTTTGAATATAAAATTGCTTGTTTTTTATTAATTTATTTATTTATTTATTTTTTTGCCTCAGGCTGAGGGGTGTGGTGTCTCTCCACCTTTGTCAAAATAACCAGAAGGGATTCGGGGGAGGGGGTCGGGATTTTGTCCTAAACCCAACTGTCATCAGCCAGTCTTACAGTCAAAAAAATCATAAGCCATGCTCTGTGATGTTCATGCTAATGACCATTCCACAATTTGTGAGAAATATCACATGAAAATACATAATGTCACATGACTGCAATTAACTTTGATAACTTGTACCCATGTTATTTCAAAATCCTTATTTGTTGCCTAAAATGTTTGCTACTGCCATGATTGTGTATCATGTATATGGTAATGGAAGATGAAATTTAAACTATTAAAATATAATAAAAAAGAGAGCACTTGGAAATTGCAAAGCCTGTTCACATTTTTTAAAGCAAAATAGTATTCACTAAACATTAATTAGTACAAAAAAACAAACAAATCATAATGATATTAATATTAATAACAATTATTCGCTTGCTAAAAAATTGACCTGGTGTAGGAAAAATGTTTTTTACCAGAACAAACACCCTGCATGTGAGAGTCTGATTAGAATCTACATTATTTCCTGCTTAATTTATAGGTTAAGTATCTTTTGTAGAAATACAGAAACTCAGAAATTTGAAATTTTTATTGACACATTATTATAAATATTGTTATTTATGTTATTTGTAACCTTTTTCTGTCAGTTTTGTCATGTAACTTGTCTCCTGAGCAGCTAGCTAATTAAAAAAAAATGAAGAAAAAAATACTGTTTTTACTTTTTTGTCTTTTTTTATCCTTCAAAATTGCAAACTATGATTATTCTCACTACCATTACCAGTTCCAATATCACGAGTGCCAACATATTTATCATTATCAGCATCATCAGTCATCATTAGCATCATCTTAATCAGCATCATCAGTCATCAACATCATCATAATCTTATCATTACTCATCACCATAAATCATCATCCTTTTGATAATCATTATCAAACATTATCATTAATCATTATCCTCAGCTATCACCATCAATCATCAGCAATAATAATCATCATCATCATCACCAACATCATAGTTATCAACATCAACATGAATCACAATCACTAAGCATCAATGTCATTAACCTCATTGCTGATATTACCATCAGCACCACCATTAGAAATCCCTTCACAACCCTCTTAAATTTTTATCAGCTTTTTCCCAGTCCAACAGTCTTTCTTGTGAACAACTGGGTTACAAGTGCAGTTCACCAGAAATAATTGGGTTACAAGTGCAGTTCACAATAATAACTGGTTTACAGATGCAGTTCACCAGAATAACAGTTACAAGTGCATTTCACAGGAATAACCGGGTTACAAGTGCATTTTGTCAGAATAACTGGGTTACAAGTGCAGTTCACCTGGAATAACTGGGTTGCAAGTGCGGCTTACTAGAATAACTGGGTACAATTGCAGTTCACCCAGAATAACTGGGTTACAAGTCTGGTTCACCAGAATATTTGGGTACAAGTGCAGTTCACGATAATAACTGGTTCACAAGTGCAGTTCACCAGAATAATGGTTACAAGTGCAGCTCACCAATATAACTGGGTTACAAGTAAAATTCACCAGAATAACTGGGTTATAAGGGCAGTTGACGAAAATAACTGGGTTACAAGTACAGTTCACGACAGTAACTGGGTTACAAGTGCAGTTAACATGGACCATAACTCTACCTGTATTACTTTAGTGTATTACTGACAGTCATTAATAACATACAAGGTCAGCTTCTTCATTAGGTAATTTAAGGTGGTATCCATCAGTTTGCTTTTATCAAACACATGTAACAATATCTTGCTTTGTGGAAATTCGGCATTATTTCTGCATACAGTCATATTTAGTATAAGTTTTTTAATATAATGTATATTGTACGACAGTACAAAAAAAAAAACGAAAATATTACTAAATTTAATTCCTTCCCATTTTATAAATAAGCACGACAGTGTTCTCTGCTAAAACCAGATACCGACGTCAGAGAGGGATAGGATGGGGATTTGCCGGCATTTTTGTCGATATTTAGCAGCGACATTTCTATCATTATAGAACAGGGGCACTTATGAGGTGCCCAGGGACTGAACCCGGCCGGTCCATTATACTGACACTGACGAGTCAGGCATAATGCTGTCCCCTTAGCCCCGAGTTTTAGGAGGTAAGCCACTACTACCAACTTTAAAGTCTTTGGTTTCACTCGGCCGGGGTTTAAACCCGCGACCTCCATATCCGCAAGCCGACGCTTTACCACTTGAGCTATTGCGACCAGTACGTCAGAGATGATATTGGATGATGATATTGTGAAAAGTAAGTTGTTACGTGGTTTCCTTAGTTTAAAATAGCTCTATCTGCAGTGTGGTAAAAATATAAAATACCTGTTTGCAATGACGAGCGAGGATTTATGCTTCACTGTTCACACAGATCTAGGGCATCATCGCATAGCATGTTGCAGAGCCTTTTCAGGCAATAATGTCTTATTTAGTTATGTGAGAGGAAAGAATGTGGTCCAAACTGTCAGATACTACCTTTCACATGTCATTTAAGTTGTTATTTTTTCTGGCTAATATATCTATGTGTCCAAAATCGATTCGAGAAAAATAGCCTGGTTTTAGGGGTTCCTTGTTCTTCAACATGAGATTTTAAACTGGCTAAGTTTTGAAATGTCGTCATGACCACCAGACATTCTACACGATGTTTCCATGGTCCTGGTGTTAAATGGTGTCTTATTACAGTCCTCCAACCTTCTTCTCTTGGAGAGCTCGAGATGAGCTCAGACATAGTTTGTTTGAAATCATCCTTTGAAGTGGGTATCCGACAGTTTGGACCAAAATATTATTCCTCAAATAACCAAGTAAGCCATTGTTACTTGAAAAGATCTTTCTAAAATACTGCACTTTATCAGTGTGAACAGTGAAACATAATCCCCATTCCTCACTGCAAACAGGTATTTCCTATCTGAGCCACGTTGCAGAGATAGCTATTCTTAACTAAGAAAACACGTGACAACTTGCTTTACGTTATATCGTCATCCGGGTAATCCGCTCTAACGTCGGTATCTATTTTTAGCAGAGATCAATATCGTGCTTATTTATTTTGAAGATAATCTTAATATTTTGGTGTCAAAGGGAAGCTGGAACCATGTAGAATTAAGAGAAAGCAAAAATCTTGAACACCTATGCACAAGAATGGACTGATCCACTTTTACCGGAAGTACATATTTCATTCAAATGGCAATGTTGGTGGTATGTGACTTCAATGAAGCAGAACCTTGTTACAAGTTGCAAAAGTTTATTTATTTCTGTGTCTTTCTATTAGACAATAAATAGCTCTTTTTTCACCTATATATGGTTATGGGGTCCATCATAACTTGGTCATGGTGCAATTTGTTTCCAACTTTTCGTGATACACTATAGACGATAGAACAAACTTATTTAGTGGCGGCTAACCTATAGCCGCAGCGCTCATGCACGGCGCCGATTATCTGCATCCTCTCAAACACTAATTCCATTATGATGCTAACGCCTTCTTTACCATCAACAATATCCCATTTAATCAATTATTTTACTCAAATTTAGAAAAATAATAAGAAATCAAACACAGTGTTACAGTAAAATCTTATTGGATCGCTTAAGACTACAATAAATCACTCCTAGAGGTAATATCACAACCGTGCGTTTTTTTATACAAATTTCATGCCTACAAAAATGTTCTTTTTGTCTTGTATTTTTAATAACAATGCGATGAAATGTAGAACAGAACATATATTTACAATATCTAATGCATGCATACAGTTTGTGTGTGTGTGTGTGTGTGTGTGTGTGAACAATTTACAAAAATAACATATAATAAAATTTGAAAACAACAACAAACTTGCAAATGAGTAAACATTCTTACTTACTTGCAGACGCCCAATGCACACAAACCTTATACATAGCGCACGCACGAGTGTACATACGAACCAGGCAATTTGAAGTTTAAATATTCAGTCTTTGCAGAATAATGCCATTTTTGTGTAATTATTAACGTATTAACCTCTTGAATGAGTCGACCAATAAAGATGGTATCCAACAGTTTAGAGCCCTTTTTTCCTCTGCAACAATTAAATGAATTTTTGTTGACTGGAAAGATTCCGCGAAATGATGTTTATTCATGTCCTACATCTATGTGAAAGTGAAGAATAACACTACACAACACCACAAATTTCCTGTCTGAGCCACGCTGCATAGTTATTTTTTTTTTAAACGAAGAAAAACCACGTGACCAGTTACTGTTGAGATAACGTTATAACGTCATCTGGGTCATTCGTACTGACGTCTGTATCTACTTTTAGAGAAAATCACCAGCGGATATTTATAGATTTGAAAGAATGCACCTTTTGAGGGATTTATTGGACTATTTATTTGTACTCTCAACCAATTTCAAAATCGACTTTTTAAATTAGATAATAGTTGTATGCAGATATTAAGCCGAAATTAAAAAAAAAACAAAAAAACAAAACAACCTGGGCTGAGCTATTGCTATATACATTTCATACAGGCAAACTGTCGGACGCCACCTTTTAAAAAGGCTCTGTTTAAAGAAAGCAAAGTGGTGAGGCGTGGACATATGTAAAATTCATACAATAGTTTTCTCTCGACAAAGCTTCTTTCGTTATTGGTTAACAGAATCAAATCAAGGTCATGGATACAATAAAAGCGGGAATCATTGATCGATGACGGTCAATCGGACTCTGGTAGGGGATACAACAACATCATATCTCTACAGATAGTCCAGCAAGATGGCTCACTCTCTGTATATGTTTTCGCGCCTGCTCACTATCCAGACTGTGTTCAGCATGGCGCTATGCGGTTTTTTTAATAACAAGATTATCATTGACGTTGTGGAGGACATGATAACAACTTACCCAAGATATGCGCTTGATATGGGGTGTCCTATTAAAATGTGCAGGAAACCCCTAGTTGATATCCCGGATATTGAAATTTCATCGGCAGATAGTCTAATTAATATTAGTTTGATTGATATGTCATATCAGTGTGATCGCATTCTAAGCTCGTGTTTCTGTGACAATTTGTGCTTGTTACGCGGGGACTGTTGTCCGGATGCACAGCACTTTCATCTTGGTTCACTTCCTAATCGAACGATATTGAACGAAACTATCGTCATGAACGAAAGCACCTACTTCTCAACTCGGAAAACTGTTTCCTACATAAAGTCTTGCCATCCCGCATACGACGATAATATTATTGTGGACAAATGTTTGATCGAGGGAAACACGGTCGAAACGATGATACTAGTCCAAAAACGTTTGACCCAGGAAGTTTACCGCAATGTCTACTGCGCAAAATGTAACTTTTTAGATGAAACAATGATACAGCCGTGGACAATGAAGACGGAATGTTTCCAGTCGGCACGTTTCAGGGCTTTAGGGAATTGTCCTCTTGTGCCTGAAATAAAGTCAGGAGGATGTGATGTAACCTTCAAGCCAGTGCCTACATTTTACCGATCGAAAACAACTGGTCAATTTATAAAAGAGTGTAATGTGACAGGCAGATGGCCGGAGTATGTCAGTTTTATGTACTTTGGATGTTCAGCATTTTCGGCCATTTTTTGTGAACGGTATCAAAATGTGTTCTGCTTTGCGTGTAATACAAATCCTTTAGATTTGTTCAGCGGATTCATGGAGTGCATGCGACTGATCACAAATACAAATGAGCGGTCATTGCCTCCTTCCTTCTCCGTTATCGTGGACGTTGAAAGATGGCAAAAACCCATGATACCTACGAGAACGTGTGCATGGGATATGGTGTACGATACATACAAGGTACTTTTTAATCTGTTTAAGATCAAGCAAGTGTAATAGACAATATCCAAAATTCGAAAATTAATACAATTGATTCTATGTATGCCTTAAATTAACAATTAACAAAATTAGCAATCCGTTTTTTATTTTATGGGTATTTTTTCTTATCTAAAATTGTAAATAATATTACTCAAACTATTATTATATATTATTATAGGTTTTGCTTTTGGGCATCATTTGAATACAAATGATAGAAAAATACACACCAACCATTTTTCTTGATTGGTTTGACTAAAACTAGCAAAAATAAATATTAATTGTTTACATGCCCAATACATTTAAAAGACTGATTTGTTTGGTTGTTCCTGCCAAATAATAAATACCCTTCACATGGTTTTGACATTTTAAGACTGTAAATATACCAGATACAAATTTGTTATCAAATTTGATATAAATTATCTAATAAGAATTCGAAAAACACAATTTCCTTTAAAATCTGGAATTAGTTGTATAGATCTAATTGTCAAAGCGAAAAATTAGGAATAAAACATGTTCACTATTCGTGCCAATACGGGGATTCGAACCCACAACCCCCAGCTTCGAAGCAGTTTAGGGTTATTCTGGATACGCTTCCATTGGAGACGCAGCATTTCATTTGCTCTACCATAATAAATGACTCACTTTTTAGATAAAGTCATAAGGTTCTAGGACAAGCGATATGAAATTTTAGGATAAACAATATCTGGGTTAAACTAAACAATTGTAACGCAGGCCGGCGCTCTCCAACGGTCACCCATCCGTACACCAACCACGGTAACCGTTGCTTAACCGCGCAATTTTGGAAGCTTAACCCGCGTTGCTAAAGAGTTAACCCAGCAGTGAGGCTGGTTTGAAGCGCTTATATTTCTACCTACGCGGTCGTTACATTACTGCCACCTCCGAGAAATCTCGTCCCGAGACTTGGCCTGCGAAGTTCCGTGGCCACGCAGCTCCAGTCCGGCAGTTGACTATTCCACCGCTGCCACCAACGTAACGCAGGCCGGCGCTCTCCAACGGTCACCCATCGGTACAACAAACATGGTAACTGTTGCTTAATCGCGCAATTTTGGAGGCCGCTTAAACCACGTCGCTTAAAAAATAACCCAGCAGCGAGGCTGGTTTGAAGCGATTATATTTTTACCTCTGCAGCCGGTACACAATCAATCGGAACGTCGAAGAAAGACAAAACGCCAACTTATGGGACTGACAATTTGTCGATGCGATATGTCATAACATGAATAGTATTTTGTTAGATTAGAAAAATGCAATTAATTCAGTGCTAAACAAGTACGGATCTCGATGACGCCTTTTTCAACGACGAAATAAACATTACTGGAAAGAGAATAGGTCAATCTGCCTTCGTTTACACAAAATTATACAAAGTAAAAAAATTTTTAGTGCTCTTTTGGAGAATTAAATTTAAGAAATCCCCATGTGAAGGCGACATGGTGACAGCTGATCAATTGGTAAATAAGAAAAGGTCCTATCAAAATTTCCACAGATATTTAAATTCTATCTACCTGTAGACAAAGGCAAACAAGGTAAATGTAAATGTGACAAAAACACAGAGACGAGACATAACACACAAAAAGAAAAACCATCAGTTATCGCCTTAAAAAACGGTCAGTCGGCAAAAGGGCCAACTGGGGTGCTTGAACCTGGTTTGTGGAGCGCTCCAACCTCGCACTTTCTGAAGGTTTTTCTATCAAAAGGTAAATAAGAAAAGGTCCTATCAAAATTTTCACAGATATTTAAATTTTATCTACCTGTAGACAAAGACAAACAAGGTAAATGTAAATAACAATGTAAATTAAAATATCCCGTCAAAGTGAAACAACTAACAGTAAGCACCTGCATCGGGAGTTAAAACAGATATAATAAACTTATGTACATACATAATAACTAGTAATAAAATTAACTAACAACATATGTACAGTATGTACAGTAGATAAATAAAATTCCAAATGAGAGAGTAGTTTCAAATAAAATAAAGCAGTACAAGCGCTGATATATTATGAGAACAATATAATGACATCATAATTGCCATGACGTCATATGTCAAAAGTGTCAAAAGTGACAAAATGTAAAAAATACGGAAGAAATAATAGAATTTTAGAAAACAAACCAAATCAATGATTTGTTGAACTCAGAAAATAATGTAATCGAATAAAACCCCTAACGTTTTCTCAGTCGTCATAAAATGATAAAAATGTTTACTTGAACAGCTACCTAAAAGACAAAAGCTACTTTCATTAAGCTAAATTTACATGGTAACTGTTCGCTATACTGCTGCATCCGTAAATATGTGGGTGTCCTTTGGAGATTTTATGTGCTGGATTAAATTTGTTTAGACGCCTCCTTGTTGCACTTGTTGCCAGAAAGCAAACCATCCTACCACTTATGTATTACTTTTGACATGCATCCGCAGAGCGACCAACTATAGTAATCATAACAGTGACGTCCAACTGTTTTGGTGGCCAGCGGGCACACCGTCCCAACATAACTCGCCATATGCCTAAAGGTAAAGGGCGAGCTAGGTAAACAAAACCATTCGACGCAATCGGAACTCCTCGGGTAATTTCGTCGTCGGGACAATCATCCCTCGGACGTGTCTGGTGCAGTGATATGTACAGAAATCACGATCGTTTTGTTCGCCGGAAGTCAAAAGAATATGCTTAAAATGTAGTTCGCACAAAACATAAACAATGACGTCGTTTGACAGCCGTGCCTTTGCTGCGCTGGGTAAATTAAACTTGGATGATTTAAATTTGAAGCAGCGACAAAGTGAAGTTTTACAGGCATCGTACTATTAGGGCTGTCATCCGAGCTGGCATCTTTGTTTTAAAGTCTGTCACAAAAGAAGTCCTTTTAAGGGAAATGGCCGAGGTGATTCGACTACCTATACACATCCGAGAGACGATTCGTGAATTATTCGAGGTGTTTCGATTGCATTCGGCGAAGATCATCCCACATTAAGCCTTTCGCCCCGAACATGATTCGAACGCAGGCGATAAGCGGCTTAGTAGTCTCCACAACCCTTAAGCCAGAAGCTGGCTTTACAAATTTAATCAAATTTAAGATCAATTATTTCCTGCTGGCACCACCATATGAAACATCTTTCAAAGGAACTTGTTCAAGCTGATACTTTAGATCCATTAAAAAGTGAAGTCAGTAAATTCTGCAGCAAAACGTAATGGCACATTTCTTCTCGTTAAAAAAAGAATTTAAAACATTTCAATTTATGCCATTATTAAACACACATAAAAATATCAACAACCAAAGAAAGGGTCATCGTCCCGATTGTTTTGACGTATGTGGAATCACTCGTTCGGTGTTTTTTCTGCTCCTTTACCTTTCCGTATACATTAAAGATGGTATTCGACAGTTTGGTCCAAACAGTTTTCTCAAATAACCAAATAAATAATTGGTACCTGAAAAGGTCCTTAAAATGCTGTTCATTGATGCCAAATGTCTGTGTGAACTGTCAAGGATAAATCCCCACTCGTCATTGCAAACAGGTTTTCTACCCGAGCCACGCTATAGCCAGAGCTATTATTAACTAGGAAAACCACGTGACGACTTTCTTTTAAGATCACGTTATATCGTCATCCGAGTAATCCGCTCTGTATATATTTTAGCAGAGATCATTATCGTGCTTATTTATCGATTTGCAATGATTGCACTTTTAGAGTGTTAAATCGCGATTTGTACTGTTTAACGATGCAGACAGGGTTCAAACCCGTTTTTACTTATACTAAATTATGAGTTTATTAAGAAAACAATACTTTATATGACAATATAAAGTCATTTATATTTGCGCTCATTGTGGTCTTTCTTAACAACCTCCTTAACGTTTTTGACATAAATGAACTGCATGGGCAGGGAACGCGCAAATATAAATTAAGCTCTTATTCCCAAAAGCAGTGGTAAGGTATTGTTACATTAATTTGATATAAAGGCAAACTGTCGGATACCACTTTTAAAACCGCTAAATGGCCTTAAATTTTTTTTTCTGATTTCAGAAGACATGCCGACAGCTGTCCTGCCCAACACCTTTGATACTGAGGGGACATAAGTGCGTGCCTGCCACCCCAACATGCCTCTCCTCCTTCATTCAGTTAACAGCCGATGAATGGCCAGAAGACTTAGTAACAAACTTAACCTTAGCTGACAACTTTCTTAGCCATATTAGAACAGTCATGCAGGCCGAACAGTACACTATGTTCAAAATCCATCCCATTACTGCAAATAAAAGCCCGTATTTAAAGATGTTTGTTGTTCACGCCATATTTGCTTACGATATTAAATTGCTGGACAATATTCGAAAGTACGATCATGACAACCTAACAATTCAGCTACCGAACCAAGACGAGTTTCAGGTGTTTATAAAAATCGTTTCGGATCCTATTTCAGCTGTAATAACTATTGATTTGGTTAACGATATGGTCTTTAAGAAAGACTCGCTCATCATGTCTGCTAATCTCACTTCATCTATCTTAGCTGATGAAACAAACATTGGAGACTGTTGCTACAGCGAGATACTTCAACCCTTTTATTTGATGTGTACACAGGTGAGCTTGAACTTACAAGAATACAGTGTGAATATCAGTGAGCAGGGTATGTATGTTGAAGAATTAAATCGACTCTTTGGCTCTCACGCATTTGAAATTACATGGGACGACCAGTTTCGAATCTGTTTAGACGATTTTGTTAAACCCATTTCAGAAAGAGCAAAAGAAGGGCTTTTCTCAATATTTACGTCAAATATCACTCTGATTTGTTCTATTGTCTCTATTGTATGCCTTATCGCAGTCATTGTAACCTACGCAACATTCAAGGTTCTTCGTACTCAACCAGGCATTAACAACATTTTTGTTTCGTCATTCTATTTAATTGGACAGGTTTTATTTTTGTGCGGAATTCAGAAAACCGATTCCTTCATTGTCTGTAAGCTGCTCGGAATTGGCTTGCATTTCAGTTGGTTATCAGCTTTCTTTTGGTCGACCGTTTGCACATTTCACGTGTTTCGTGTTTTTCACAGAAACGCGTTGCCGAAGGATTTTCGTACTGGCAAAACGACTCTTCTCTATTTTTCCTTTGCTTTTGTCTGTGCTCTGTTCTTTGTTGCAATCAACATTGCCGTGTCCTTGTTCAACAGTAACAACAACGACATCGGTTATGGAGGTTCTGGACTTTGCTGGATTTCTCAACCAGTCATGGCTGGCGTTACTGTTGTTTGTCCTGCTATGCTGACCGTAGTTATCAATTCGGCGTTGTTCATTTTAGTCATGCGGATTTTCAGAAATATTCCCAATGTCGATGGCATAAAGAGCGACAGGCCGTTCTTAATTATCTACATCAAGCTTTCGTCCATTACGTGCATAACATGGCTGTCCGCTATTCCGTATCTGATCACGGGAAGCGAATTCTTCGAAGTCACTTTTATCACTCTTACCGTGAACCAGGGGCTGTTCGTCATGGTTTCTTTCCTCGTAAATCGGAGGATTTTCAGCTTGTATAAAGATATATTTGCCACGAAGAAGGAACAAAAACCAAGCCCTGTCTTCATCCGCTCATTGTCTAACACGTGATTTGGAGAAGTATGTTAATTTATGTGGTGTTGTGTCCGCATTTTTGTCTTTTCGAAATTATTTTAGACCAATGTTTTCTAAAGAAATGATAGTCTCTATATGTTATTCTTTAGGTTGATGTACACCTAGTAATTTGTACCGCATGATTTGTGTAATTGCCTTTACTTTGTTAACAGCACAAATTAAACTGTTAAATTACTGGAAACATTCCATTAAGAATTAACAAATAGCATACCTCACCCTAGAGGTGTTTCCAGCAAGTAAAGGATTAAACCGAAAAATAAGTTGTCAAGCCTATCATCGCTAAAACGATGTATGCTAAATGGTATTTCCAGCAAGTAAAGGATTTAGCTGATAAACACGTTGTCAAGCATGTCATCGATACAACGATGTATGCTGAATGGTATTTCCAGCAAGTAAAGGAATTCGCTGATAAACAAGTTGTCAAGCATGTCATCGCTAAAACGATGTGTGCTGTATGGTGTTTCCAGCAAGTAAAGGAATTAGCTGATAAACTCGTTGTCAAGCATGTCATCGCTAAAACGATGTGTGCTGTATGGTGTTTCCAGCAAGTAAAGGAATAAGCTGATAAACTCGTTGTCAAGCATGTCATCGCTAAAACGATGTGTGCTGTATGGTGTTTCCAGCAAGTAAAGGAATTAGCTGATAAACTCGTTGTCAAGCATGCCATCGCTAAAACGATGTGTGCTGTATGGTGTTTCCAGCAAGTAAAGGAATTAGCTGATAAACTCGTTGTCAAGCATGTCATCGCTAAAACGATGTGTGCTGTATGGTGTTTCCAGCAAGTAAAGGAATTAGCTGATAAACTCGTTGTCAAGCATGCCATCGGTAAAACGATGTGTGCTGTAGGGTGTTTCCAGCAATTAAATGGTTAAGCTGGTAAGTACAATATGTCAAGCTAACCATCGCAAAGTCATCTTTCTGTCAAATTTAACAAGTTACGTGTCAATTGCTTAAATATTGCTTTTGTATTTGTTTATATGCGAAGCTTTACTCATTTATTGTTAAAACAAGCTATGAAAGGGATTGATTTGTTCGCCTATATCAGACATAGCGCCATTCATCTGGACTTTTATTAATAGTAATTCTTACATGTAAGCTTTACAGTTATCCTTTTGACAAGATGTATTTAGGGTGAATAAACCTGTTCCCCATTCCTCGAAAGCTTTATAATTAACAGTCTAGAAAATATGTTACACGGAAATAAGGTTCTTAATTTGGAACCCGTCTTGTGAATATTTTTCTTTTGTTTTAATTACCTCTGGCCTGGTAGAATAGGAAGTAAATTGTGTGAATTTACGTCCATCGTGTAAAGGCTCATTTTGGGGGCGGTGTCGCCTGTCCAGCATTATGAGAAAGCTAAATTTCTGAAGCGCACAGAATTGATCCCTGCATGACCTTGACTACTCGCGGTCAGTTATTCATGCCTGGAAAAAAGTAGTACGTGTACAGAACAAATATGAGACTAGACCCGTCAATTGTGTCAAGACATGCTTCAAATGTTATTAACATAAATATGAAGTTCATTATATTGTTTAATTCAGATTTACAGGAAATGCAGATTTATGAGTGATCAATGCCGCGTACGAATGCCACGGCGCGAGGAATATCACTCAGTGACTAGAGGAAAGGGTCAAAATGAGGAGCGAACTGTTGCTCGAGTTCGGTAGCATGTATGAACATTAGTTTAGACCTAACCTGAGTTGAAATGCAAAATCACATAGAAAGTGTTGAATATTTACTCAAATGATTTCTTACGGAAGTTAGTTACTCTGATTTAACTGTTATTCCAATGCACAATCTATATTTTGGTGTCTATATGCAGCTTGAAGACCTGCATGCGTGTAAATTTTAAATGGTTGTACATTTGCTATACTACGGAATAATTTTGACCATTGTTTGCACACATATAATCGCTTTCAGGTTTAAACTAGTAGACAAGTATTTCATTGGCAAATACGCTTTTTATCCTAAATTGCTTAGACAATTTCAACATGCTGCAAAAGGTCGAGATACTGATTAGAAAGGTCACAATGGTTTGGGGGCTTTCCTGGTGTTATACAACTTGCCTCAACCTGATACATTTTTTGTTCAGATGTAAGCTGTCTTCTGAAAAATGGTGTTTTACATACATTGCATTGTCGGAACCCACTACATACATATAACGCGGGTTACTTGGCCAGACAAACTTCATTCTCTAAATATATGCATGAAGCATTTGATTGGCTCAATGTCAAAAAAGGCACGGAAATTCACTCAATGAAATTATTACAACTTTGTAAACAGTAGGCATCGCAGTTCTGTGCGGCCATCTTGACATAGACAGTTTGTTTAAAACGTTATAAATGAAGAGAAGAGTCGAGGTAATGTGCGTTTTCATTGAACTACTGGTTACTCATCGTCGGATACTTACGCTCGACTATTCCGTTTTACTACATTCGTCGATCGCGGGTTTATTGGTAAATTTTCTGTCGTCTTTTCTGAATAGAACAAAAATTGGGCAATCGTAACACTGCTTAAAAATCCATACTCTTCAGCGTGGAGACTAGAAGTATGACAATGGCTGCGCCCAGTGATTTAATCGAAAGAAAAGAGCTTTATCATTGGACTGAAATCTTCATCGGAATTATGAAGCGACCAATGAAATTTTACCAGAGAAATTTAACTTAATATCCCACGAATGAAGAGTAACGGAATGGATTGGTCGTAGGTGTCCGACGATGCTGGTTGCTATGAATATTCATGAACATTAAGAAGTCACGGCAACCATGAATCAGAGCGTATGAGTGATCCGGAGTTCCGACGAAGCCTAATTTGCAAGACAACACTTTGTAATATTATCGCCTCGACAATCACATTTGTTTTGTGTGCCTTTATTATTGTAGGAAGTAAAACTCATTTGTGTTTCTTGTTTATTATATCCATAATTTAATTTCTAATTGTATTACAATGTTGTATTTTCGTATTTGTTTGATCTATTCTCAATAAATGTTGTTTGTTAATTTTGTTTTTGCCTCCTTAAATCCGCAAGGGCGTGATGTTGTTTCTTCACAGTAACACACTGCACAATACTTCCAAAATCTTTAATTCCTGCCACTCTGTATTTGTACAATTCATACCAAAGAGCAGCAAGCAAATGGAGCTTGGAAACGGCCACAGGAATGCAATGAGAGACATTAATTAATAGTCTCCTCTATACAGTCCCTAACTACAAAGTCCTTTCATTCATTTTACTTGGTTTTTATGCTTGTGCTCTATGGAGTGTATGTTGACTTTTCAGCCTTTCCTGAGATACCCAGGTTAACCATCATCAACAGACACTTCCATTTTCATTTTTAAATAACATATCTCTTAAAGTATTTAAATGAATTTTAAGATTATATTAAAGCAAAAGTAAAAATTTGCACAGTTTGGAATTGCAATATCTACAAAAGAACAGGCGATTAAGTCCAAGAATGCCGAGTAAAAGGACCTACCTACTTTTTGGAATACCTCAGGTATTAACTAACAAGGGAGACAATTTCCATTTCCCCAATGTACCCCATTAAAGTCACTTACTCATAACTCTTCAAACGCTCCATTCCCTGAATTTGGGGTGGTATTTTCGCTGCGATGTGTCAGTGGTTCTTTGCAAATTTGTCTGAATACTTTCGTTTATTTAATCATTACAAACAGAATTTAAAGTAAAATCAAAAAGTTTTTTTTTTTCAAATGTTTTATTCTGGCTAGAACTCAACATTTTGACTAGTAACCCTGTATTTAATATTAAGTTGATCCACTTTGGTTTGTTTGTTTATTGGGTTTATCGTCTGTCAACACAGTATTTAAGTTATCTGGAGAGGGTGTCCACTTGAAGCAGATATATTGCTACCTTCTCTGTGTATAGCATGCCTTGAACACCTGGCATGATACCACAACCAGTAATATTATCCTGACACCAGGCCAACCAGTCGTAGAACTACCTTTACATTTGCTTGAGTGTTAGAGTGCTATACCACTACCATTTTTTACGACTTTGGTGTGTCGCGGCCCTGGATCAAACCAGGGGCCTCCCGTACCTGGAGCCAAGGCTCTACCAGGTCCAGTGATTTGCTTTAGTAATTTGAAATCAAAAATTTGATTTTAAATGTAACAAAGTTGAACTAAACCTGCTGATGCTGATTTCTAATTACATATATATGTTATATATTGATGCCCAATAAAGACAAAGAAAAAACAATTGAAATATAATGCAGAAAAACAAAACTATAACACTGTTTAATGGCATTGTTTGGATACACCTTATGTCTGTCAAATTACCCAAGCAGTCTGCATTAGATACTTATCACAATAATAATGGTTGTGATTAAAACAATTGAGTTAAAACAAAGTCTAAATTGTCTGTTTTATTTTTTTTAACCCCCATAGACAACTTAAGAATACATGCAAAGGATATAAATAATCTTCGAATAAAACAATATCACCATTAACAATATTATATAAAACTTGTCTCTATACTTAAAGATAATTATTTATTCATAGCCTACAAACAAACCCCTGAATGGTTATTTTTATGATATCTTACTACATTTAAACTTGAAAGAAATGTAACTGGTCATTACCCAACTTCTTTACTAAATTATTTGTCTTTACGATGTGGATAGGATTTAGACTGTTCGCAAATGGTTTATAAATATTTATAAGATCAATGCCTAGTCCACTTGCTATGCACCATAATGGTTTAATTGTTTAGAAACTGTTTTGTTTTTATATTTTTATACGCTTGTCGAAGATGGGTCGTATTATGGTAACACCCATGGTAGGTGGGCGATGGGTGAGCAGGCACAGCAATGTCCACTGTCTTACTCAAACAGTTGTCCGATCTTCATATGGGTTCATTTGATTTAAATGCCCTATAACTTACTATTAATGTGGATTGTTATCAAAGCCATTATAGCAGTACATGGTCCCTGTGATATAATTGACTCCTCTGTAAATACCCCAAAATTCTTTGGTATCAAATTGGCTGGTTATCAAATTCATTTGGGTTATGGGGATACCTGCAACTTAATACATGCCCACATCTCTCTGTCAAACTTTTCAAACATTTACCAAAATTTTCGACGGGCATATTTTGTGGCTCTTTGGCACTCTTAAAATGTCCATTATAAATAAATTTGATTTTCTTCTATCAGTGTTGATGGCAACAAACTGGTATTGTTAATACAGTTCTGTAGTCAATTCAATGATTCCAAATTATACTGAACAACAGACGGTTTTGTAAAAGTAACAATTTCCATAGAAATGTTAGAAAAAATAACAACACATTTGAAAATATGGTTGAATGTTTATTATTTCTTTTATAAAATAAGTGCATTTTTTAACTTAAGACATATATATATATATATATATACATCATATCATTGCATTAATGAACATAATTATGAAAACATTAAAAAAAAACCACAAACATTAAATTTAAAAATTGAGTCAGTCTACATAAATTTATGCACAAGTTATAGACATAGTCAAATATTCAGGTTAAAACACATAAACATGGTTCAACATTTTAACAAACATGATTTACATTCCTACACATCAAAAATGATTTCCTTTAATTTAATCTTGAATAATCAGAAGGTCATGGACATTTTTGTTAGTTTGGTTTTGTCTTATGGCAACAACACAATTATGGTCATGTCTAGTTAATTTTGTATTCAGGAAGACCCCAAAATATGTATGTCTGGGTAGAACCACTGGCACACCACAGGTCTGCTTGAAGACAACCCCAAACAGTAAGTTCTCACCCTGACTGGGACTCAAATCCACTGAATTGTACTCATCAAAATGGGTTCTAAAGAGCATAAAAATCATAAACTAGTGTGTTCACAAGCTTTTTCTAAGATTTGACCTAGTGACCTACTTTTTGACCTCACGTGACCCAGTTACGAACTCATCCAAGATTTCATGTAGACAAACATTCTGACCAAGTTTGGTGAAGATTGGGCTATAAATGTGGTCTCTATTGTGTTCACAAGTTTTTCCTAAAATTTGACCTAGTGACCTACTTTTTGACCCCACGTGACCCAATAATGAACTCATCCAAGATTTCATGCAGACAAACATTCTGACCAAGTTTGATGAAGATTGGATAAAAATTGTGGCCTCTAGTGTGTTCACAAGGTAAATGTTGACGACGGACAACGGACGACGGACGAAGCGGTATCACAAAAGCTCCCCTTGAGTACGTTGTGCTCAGGTGAGCTAAAAAGTGTAGATCCAGATCAGCAAAAAAAAAAGCTGTTTGAATAAGATCTCCATTGCATTCTGCTTAGCCTCTCACAACATGACAAGTTACCTTTGTGTTTTGTTGACAAAATTGTTGACTTATAATTAAAAAAACTGCATGGGTAGAAAGAAATTTAACAGCTTTACGGTCAGTTTTAAAATTAACACGATGGTAACTAGAGGCATCTAGTAAATCTGTAACCCATTTTTGATTTAACTAAAACAGGTGCTCATCTAGTAGATCCATAATCTATTTTTGATTTAACTAAAACAGTTGCGCATCTAGTAGATCGGTAACCCATTTTTGATTTAACTAAAACAGATGCACATCTATTAAATCTGTAATCTTTTTTTGATTTAACTAAAACAGTTGCATAGTTTTTAATTTTCTGCTCTCAACTGCATGCATGTGCAACAGCTTGTTGATAAAGACTTCGATGCCTTGAGTTTTGATTTTCAGTAGACAGCTCCATGAATTTTCCTATCAGGACAGAATCCATCCCCATGGATTTTCCAAGGTGGACAGAATCCCCTGTGCTACTAAGGTTTCTCTCTTGATCTTACAATTGAATGAAAACTTGTGTGATTATGTTTCGATTTATGAAATAATTGTAGGCTAAAGTGTTGCATTACAAATATATTTTTAAGGGATTTGGGGGAGGGGGCATTTTGTCTACCTTGGTCAATTTACAGGGGATTCTGTCTACTAATGCAAAACATAAAGGGATCTCATCCAGTTTGTGGGGGAGGGGGGATTTTGTCAAGCACCCAGAGCTGCCTGATCTGGATCTACACTTTTTACAAGCCTGGCCAATTTATGCCTACAGACCAAAAGTTAACATTTTTGACCAATTTCTGAAAAGAATGTTAGATAAAAACATGAACAAAAATAATGTAAGAATGAGACCAAGATTATTTATAGAAATCTGAGACCTGCTCTTGCAATTCCTATGAGAAAGCAGCGACATAATACTATAATGAAAATATGAATTACACGCAACAACAAGACATATAGCACAAATAGCAGCATGTACTTATGCTGATGATGAAAATACATAAAACTGACAGAGGTTTTCAGCATACCAAAGCAACTTTGGCTGCTTCTGCTGCTGCTGATGATTTAGAAATCAATGGTTATGAGATTCTAGAGCCCATTTGTGAACATCCATGATGCATGATAATGCAAGCGAAATGATGGTCGAAACTGATTGGATGACGTCACCATAGGGTTGATTAAATTATTTAAACTGCCTATTGTGCCACACAAGGAACCTGATTCTGTCATTTATGCATACAGAATTGTTTTTTTGCTATATATACAGATTTTTTTCTATTCATTAGCATCTAATCGATAATTTGAAAAGGAAAAAACAATCAAATTTGCTCGAATCTTTGTGCATTATATAAATATATACATAAATATATAAAGATCAGATTAATGTAATAGCATAATATAAACATAAAATAACATTGTGTTTAAATAAAATAAAAGAATAATGACATTAAAAGTGTATTATTTTAAACTGACAACAATAAAAAATATAACAATAATTGCAATTTTGAAAGCAGTCCATATATATGTTTGATGATGATGAATAATGTGAAATGTTTCACAAATAAACCAGACTATCTTTTTAATATGGCAACTTTAAGTTCTCGATAGTGAGCAAAAATATGTTTAAATATATTTCAAAATTCATTTATAAATATTGTAAAGAAAGATTTTACAACTGAAATTACTATGATTATTGATAAAAAAAGACCAAAATACTGTTTTATAAATAGAAATGAGCCACATAGTCAATTTAATGCACATTTATGAAAATCTCCCTCTCTGGAAGCCTAAGATTCCCTCTTTGGGACAGAGATCACATGTCTGAACTTAAAAGGTCATTTCTGTGGTGTCAACATGATAATAAAATTCTGAGGTATTTGGCTTCAGTTTCCATACTATTCAAGATGTTTTATGTTCCTTAATATGTCTTATGCCTAGTTCTTAAATACAATTTTAATGATGTATATTGTTTTTAACAAACAGTTAAGTGATTTTGATGTTAATACTTTAATTAAAAGCCTACATTTAAAAATGATTTGATAAACACCCTTTTAAAAACATTTTTAAGAACATAATGACTGAACAGGAACTGATCACAAGCAGTCGCAAGGACTTAAAAATCTAAAATTGGAAACTGATGAAAGCACTTAAAATATTATAAACCTGGTTTATAAATTCAAATGATCGCTGTTTTTAAATATATATTAAACTGCTTAAAGCACTTAAAATATTACAAACCTGGTTTATAAAATCAAATGATTAAGCACTTGAAATATTATAAAACCTGGTTTATAAAATCAAATGATTAAGCACTTGAAATATCATAAAACCTGGTTTATAAAATAATTGCTGTTTTTAAATATATATTAAACTGATAAAAGCACTTGAAATATTGAAGAAAAACATGGTCATAAATGTCAACTGTGTTTAAATATATACACATGATCGTTCTAATGTATAAAATATTTCTAGAACCTTTGTGCTTCCCAAAATGTCATCCTTTGTGTGTATAAAAAAGTATACTTTCCAATGTCACTCAAATGTTATTTCTAGTTACAATATTCAGATGCAAAAATATCTGAATATAAATGGTTGCTTTAGTTGGCTTGCATCTTTTGTAAACAACTCTTTGATGCTCATGTTCCCTGTCTGCAAGATACTTATGTATCTCTTCTTATAACATTTGAGAGGGTGCTTGCTTGTCTTAAATATTCTTGAATTTTTTGAAGTGTTAAATAAACACGTACATTTCATTTAACCCATAGAAGCTTAGCAGGAAAAGACCAGGCTTGAACAAACAGTGTAGACCTGGGTTGGAGATTATAAATCTTTTGAGTTTGAGTCAGAGACAATACTCTCTGATCTGATTGGGTGGATTTGAAACAAATTTTAAATCTGACCAATCAGATGCTTCAGAGTTGTCTTGGGGGCTCAATCTCAAAGTTTTATAATCTTTAAACAAGGATCATTTACATACATGTAAACTTGCAGTACGCATGTAAATCAGCATGTAAGGCTAAAGTGGGAGATTTTCAGTTGCAAAGTGGGAGATTTGTTATTTTCATATAAACAAAGAAGGAAGTTATCTGCTTCCAAGTAGGGAGATTTCTGAAATTGTTTAAAACACACCTCATTTTAAACTTATTTTGAACCTTAATAGAGGAAGTCTCCCTCCAAAAGCAGGAGAGTTCACATGTATGCATTTAGCTCTTACTAAGAAATGTCAGATCAGGATCTACACTTTTTGCTGTTAAGTCTCAAACATTACTCTTGTTAATGAAGCACAATATTGTTGATATAAAATAACAATAAATAAGTGCTGGTCTTCCACACATCTAGAAAGCTATGGGCTCAGAAACCAAGCCTCTGGAAGTGGGAAACTTAGGTGCAAATAATGATGAGAAAGGAGAATAAGGTTGTATCATTCACACATGCGTGATATAATAAACAAGTTTACACAGAACAGAGTTAATAATGATATGACCTGGGTTTTCTTGAAAGCTAGTTGTAAACAAATAATTAATATGAGATGAATATGAGTTCATGTATGAATTGTTAACATGTATGAATTTGTACAAAAAAATAGTATCCTGTTATTATTTTAATGTTTCCACCTCACATAGCCTTAATTGAAAATTGTTTGATCACTTTTGATCAAGAGTACACAAGGTCACAACATCATAAAAGGTATTAAGACATACAGTCCTGCCCTTTAAAACAAATACTGTTTGGAAAAATAGATCGCTGAATAAAATATTATTGTACGCGACTCAGACTGGGCTTATAACATCATCATAGTCATCATCATCTTCAAACATGTACATATGCAGAATATTAGACGTTGATTTGGCCTTTCTGTTGGATGAGAGGGGAAATGAAAGTATGTCATCGACGTGGTCGACGTGCTGAAATGATGACTCCTCTACGAAGTGACTATCGTAATCAGCGTCCTCATACAGTTTCGATCTCCTCCTGGAAAATGAGAAAAAAAGAACACATGTCAATTATAGCTATGGGCACACAAGTAAATAACATCTGATACACAATATCTTTTTTTTTTTTGTTATTTGCTAACGACAGGCATTAATGTTAAAGTAAGACATAGTTATAAGCAAGTAGCAGCAAATGGTGCTGATCCTTATCAAACAGCTTCCAGGTGGTTGGTCTGAATCAACACTATTTGCCTAAGCCTGATAATTTGAGTGTAACAGGTTGTATTTTATTTGTTTGTTATTCATTTCCATTTAACATTCGTCTTAATTACTAACATGAAATGAAAATATGTACAAACATTGAGAAAGGTAAAAAAATGATTAAGATGTATTGTTGATCTCCCAAGATAAACTTACATAGAAAATAATTGAAATATAATCAAACAATTATTAAAAAGGAGTGTTTTTTTAAAAATAAACTGCCTTCTTAGTCAATTAAATGACATATTAAACATAATTTGAAAAAAGAAAAAGCTATGTTTAACATAACAGTGACACATGTTAGGGTGTTGTCATTATAGATGTAGTGATACAGATTCAAGACAGTTCATATTTCCTGTATAGAGTCTAACTAGATGATAAAACAAGCCTTTGCGTCAAGATGCTTTTCAAAAATGTCAAAATATTAACATAAAGTTGAAGAGATAGAACTATAAGAACAACTATTCAGAACTAATTGTCTTTTTTAAAATATAAGTATTAACCAATTAACTGTCTTAAATTTTATAGGTAGAAAATTTTGATATCTAAAAAAAAAGAAAAGTACATGAACCTTGAAATGCGGAAAAATATTTTAAAGAAATTGTACACAGATGTTTCAGCAAACAAAATGTACATTTTTTTTCAGCAAACAGTTATCATGCAGAGCTTCATTTAGCAGTGTAAACAAGTCTATTATCATATTTATTTATTTTTTATCACATTAAGCACGTGCAAAAAAAGTTTATAAATATTTAGCAAACTTTGCTCATGCAGCGTGGAGTTAAACATTGTAAATTGTTAAGTAATTAGTCTTAATAAATATACAACACACACAGCACACATTAATTTAATTTTAAACTGCATACATAAATTTAATTTTATACTAATAGATGCTGGATTTAAAAAAATTTTCTTATACCAAATAATCATTTAGACCTATAAAAGAGTTAATGTTTTAAGTAATTTCCATAATAACAATACATTTAAAAGTCAAAGTTTTGACAGGCTCATCATGTTGAAGTTGTTTTAATCTCTGTGGTTATTTTTAAAATTAATTAGTGACAATGAGAACTGACTTGACTAGATCGAGTAACAGTAGGCAGAGGAGGTTTCTACATTATACTTGATTTTCTAATACTAGTAGAACTACTGCCATAAAAATAGCTATTGCTATTGCTAATAGATGTATACAGCATGTTGACATAGCTTTTGTTGTTATATCAAATGCTGGTAAAACACATCTACATTGATTAGTGATAAGCATATCCAGTTAAAATATCATAAATAATGATGATTTGTTACAAAAAATACATTACCACTTGTGCAATTCAAATGACTGTACTGTCTTAACTTGGGGTAAAAAAGGCACCAATAAAGATGACTACCGGTATAACTTGAGCTCCTCTTATAAATGTCTGATATTAGGACGATCATTGTAATTTCATTGTAATCAAAACTAATACATTTTATTGGCAGATCTTGTTTATTTCTTTAAACAAATGTTTAATGCAGCTAATATGTAGTATATATAGTTTCCATGGGATGTCATAGGCACGGATAAGACAGTTTAATGCAGCTAATATGTAGTATATATAGTTTCCATGGGATGTCATAGGCACTGATAAGACAGTTTAATGCAGCTAATATGTAGTATATATAGTTTCCATGGGATGTCATAGGCACGGATAAGACAGTTTAATGCAGCTAATATGTAGTATATATAGTTTCCATGGGATGTCATAGGCACGGATAAGACAGTTTAATGCAGCTAATATGTAGTATATATAGTTTCCATGGGATGTCATAGGCACGGATAAGACAGTTTAATGCAGCTAATATGTAGTATATATAGTTTCCATGGGATGTCATAGGCACGGATAAGACTGTTTAATGCAGCTAATATGTAGTATATATAGTTTCCATGAGATGTCATAGGCACGGATAAGACAGTTTAAGGCAGCATCTTTGAAGGTAGAAGCTAATGCAGGTTGAAATCTGGAAATATGTGCTGTATTAAACTCACCACTGTGTTTTTATTTTTCAGTCTATATTACTGAATTTTCTATCAAAATTAACAGCTTTTATTAAGTATTTTGAATATCAAAACTATATTTTAATAGTTTAAAAGCAAAAAAAAATATATAAAAAAATCCCTTGAAGTTGCCAACAAAGATGGCTGCCAAGATAAGAGATCGTCACTGTTGTGGAAACTATCTATTATAAATATGTAAACACGATCATCTTTTTTCCAAATTAATAAAGGTGTAAGTTCCTCATTCTTTAGACAAAATGTGCTGTCGAAAGTAAATACCAGCATAATTTATTCGCTAACAAAAGTTTCTGAAAGCATAGTCAACACTGGAAGCTACTAAGTTACTAAGCACACACAGTTGCTATGGTTACAAAGAACACAGTTTCTATGGTTACAAAGCACACAAAGTTGCCAAAGCAACACTATACATACACCAGTGTATGGTGGAGTGCTCAGTTCCGGTCCCGTTGCCATGGTTACCTGTGGTCTTTAACAATACAAGGTGACATAAGAAGGGTGCATTTTTACGATTCAACAATACTATCAAACATTTCTTCAAAGCAGTGCATTCCACAAATAAACACAACTCCCTTGCAGTTGTGAAGAATAATTTTCTGTACGTCTACTGTTTTTTATCCTTTAATTGATAGTGTGAAAATTCCACAGTTTCTTAAAATTAACAATGACAAAAAGAGGAAATATAAAAAACAACTTAATTTTATGTATATCTTGATTTCAAACTTTCAATTTATCTTTGATTATTCTTACTTTAAGACTAGACATATACATGTATTAACACAGCACAACATCAAAATCTACTCAATACTATATATAGTTTATCTAATGATTTTGCATCTGCAATTATTTCTAGTGTTATAATTACATTTAAAGTACTAACTCTTTCCTCCACAGTAAAAAAAATTGTTACAGTAACACGCATGCAAGACAGGTTGTCAGAAAATATAACCTGGTTTGGAAACAAGAACTCTGATAGTTTTGGCCAATCCTGATGCAACATTTCAGGAAATATAAACTTGGTTTGGAAACAAGAACTCTGATAGTTTTGGCCAATCATGATGCAACATTTCAGGAAATATAAACCTGGTTTGGAAACAAGAACTCTGATAGTTTTGGCCAATCATAATGCAACATTTCAGGAAATATAAACCTGGTTTGGAAACTAGAACTCTGATAGTTGTGGCTAATAATAATGCAACATTTCAGGAAATATAAACTTGGTTTGGAAACAAGAACTCTGATAGTTATGGCCAATCATGATGCAACATTTCAGGAAATATAAACTTGGTTTGGAAGCAAGAACTCTGATAGTTGTGGCCAATCATAATGCAACATTTCAGGAAATATAACCTGGTTTGGAAACAAGAACTGATAGTTTTGGCCAATCATAATGCAACATTTCAGGAAATATAAACTTGGTTTGGAAACAAGAACTTTGATAGTTATGGCTAATCATGATGCAACATGGAAGGGAGTATTCTTGTCAAAACAAAATTGAAATCTACAACATTGTCATAAACCCTTAGATTGCTACATCTGCATTCATGCAAACTTTTTTCTGAGACCAAAGTGGGAGATTTTCACTTGCAAGGTGGGAGATTTTGTTATTTTCATATAAACAAAGAATAGTGATCTGTTTTCATGTAGGGAGATTTCTGAAAATGTGTAAAACACCCCTTATTTTCAAATAATTTTGAACCTGAAAAGTGAAAGTCTCCCTCCAAAAGTAGGAGAGTTCACATGTATACATTTCTTACTAACCCAGACAAATCTTTAGTTATCTTTCCACATTTACTAAGCAAAGGTGCCTAGACATACTGCATCTAGACTCATACAGTGCAGATCCTGATCAGACAGATCCCAGCAGTGATCTGGATCTACACTATTTGCAAATGCCTATGCTAAGGGTTTACAAATTATTGCCAATGTTTTCTGATTATTTAAAACTTGAAAGTAGAAAGCAGACAAAGAATAAATTCTGATTTCACTGTAACACAGTGATTCACTGACTTATTGTAAACATCATTTTAGTATATTTCTTATATCATAACTCAATTGGACTCAATAGGCAACTTCATGTACTTCATGGCCTGTTGCAATAAATACTGCTGCTGATGTTGACTTTTATTGTTGTTTTGGTGGAGGATGACTCTATGCATACATGTAAACTTTTTCTGAGGTCATGGAGGGAGATTTTCATTTGGAAAGTGGGAGATTTATTATTTTCATATAAACAGAGAAGGACGTTACCTGTTTCCAAGTAGAGAGATTTCTGAAAAAGTGTAAAACACCCCTCATTTTCAAATAATTTTGGACCTTTAAACTGGGAGTCTCCCTCCAAAAGCGGGAGAGTTCACATGTATTTCCATGTCTGGGTAGAACCACAATAAGCTGTAAGACCTCCCAACATGATAGTTTTCACCCAAACCATGACAGAACTACTCAAACCCAAGTTGATTATAATCATACCCTGACGAGTCAATAGATCCTTCCCAACCAATCAGATTGTTGCAAAAGTAAATGATGATCTGAAGCATTCTGAACATATCATTTTAATGGCTGGTGCATTTACAAAAAAATATAAACATGAACACTACATAAGACTTGTGTCACTAAAGACAGGTGCATTGTATGCTGTATCCCATTTGTTTCAACATCAGTATCATCTTCAGGTCGAAAGTTAACTAACAAGCGATTTCCTTATTTTGTCAAACACTTTTCTACTGCATCATCGATAGCGGCCATTTTGCGACTCTTACCTAAAGCCTTATGCATTATGCTCTTTGATTGGCTGTTATGAAAATGGTAATCGGGGAAAACCATTTCTTGTTTATAGACAATACTTGTGGACTGTCATCAGATCTTACAAACATCAGATCTTACATTTTGTAAGATCTGACTTTAGTGAGATTCACTCAAACCCACAAGATGAGGGCAAGGGGAGTTACAAGTCACAATACAAGAGACTTGAGCAGCAAGGCCATAGTTTCCCCATGGTATTATAGATATATAAGTACATACATGTTAACTTTTTCCGAGGCCAAAGTGGGAGATTTTCACTTGCAAAATGGGAGATTTTCTTTTTTCATATAAACAAAGAATAAAGTTATTTGTTTCCAAATGGGGAGATTTCTGAAAATGTGTAAAACACCCGTCATTTTACGTAAATTTGAACCTTAAAAGTGGGAGTCTCTCTCCCAAAGTTGGAGAGTTCATGTGTATGTAAGTAACATACTGCAGACATCATAAACCCAGGAAGTATGTAATAGTACAATATGCTGTACAATAAACATTGGTTTGATACTGTATGTATGTGCTTTTAAAGGATGAAATCATATTGAAACAGTGTCAGTATCAACTAAATAAACTAAGCCATGCAAGTGTAATAGGTTGGACATTAATATGGGGTACTTAAACAAAGCAAGACAAGAATTAAACATCCAAGTGTGTAAAAATAACTAATATAATAATATTTTTCCTAATCCAGTAAGTAACTGACATTTCTTGAAATACTTTTTTTGGCTGATATATAATTGTGATTTTTTTGTTATATTGCAAAGACACTGTCATGGTCATATTGGCGACATCCAGCTAACTTTTGCTGAAGACCCAAGACTTATATCTGGGTAGAACCACCAGCGCACCGCAGTTTAGCTGAATAACCTCCCCTTCCAAAAAGTTCTTGCCCTGACCTGGACTCGGAACAAACATGGTGAGGGGCTGAGGAGTTACAAGTCAGTGACTCTAACCGCTCGGCCACGGGCCCCCCGATGTATTTAGTCACTTCCACAAAACAAAGATCAAATCATGCTTGTTGTTTATTTCATCCATGGTCACAATAAACAAGTATTAGAATATACCCGAATCTTGTTCATGTGCTGATTCTAAACGTAACAGGAAGGACATTCCAAGTATCTGTTAAGGTGCTAGAAAAGCATGCTGTATTTACCCTAAACCCACTACGTAAAGCAATATGCTTTCTTTTTGTGCAGATTTCTGCCAAAGAAAAGAGGAGAAAGAATAATGGTTGAGATGAGCCCAATTTAAAAAAAAAGCAAACAATATCTTTATAGTGCATATTCATTTTCAAAGTACAATTTGCAGTTACAATTTAAACTTCCCAGTGAAATCTTTCTTACAAACATAGAAACGTGACAGAAAATCATTGTTATCTATAAAGGCTCTACAACAAATCAAGTCTTATTCACAGAGAGTATATAGAAACCAATTTGTTTATGGCCGACTTGGAAACTAGTTCCTTTAACTTTTATTCAACCCTCTTGACTGCCCATTTTCTGGGTAGAACCAGTTATTAGCTAGTCACTACCTGCAGTAAATTGCCTTGTCTGAGTACTAACATATCATGGGAAGACTTTTTTTAACCACAGGACCATATATATGTTCACTTACAGAACTGTTTTCCTCATTTTTCAAATTTAAGTACTAAGTAATAAATTATCCCTTTCACCCTTGTGGTTAGGTATTTTCATATTTTCATGTATATAGGATTAAAATATATACATATATTTATTACATAACCTACCTCATGAGCTTAAGGTAACAAATGCGTTAACTTTGGTAGCACACTAGTTATCGTAAATTGATGTCATTAAGTATGTGTATATGCTATTTTCTGATCACTTTGTTGTCACCATTTAATGTATTTTGTTGGAAAATTTCATTTTAATTAATAAAAAAATAACATTTTAGCCATGTTATAAAAATGAATCTGTTCCCTTTTTTAAGGAAAATGGTAGAGTAAAGAGTGGAATTATTTTTTGTGCAGATTCTCCCAAACTGAATTACACACGTCAAGGCCGACTGTTCATACTATAAAAAAATGATGCCTTGTAAACAAAAAACAGCTGATGTTTTGGTTATGTGATAAATAGAATCTTGTATTCTTGTTCATTAGACTTAAAAAAAAATTCAACTTGTTTAAAATGATAAGAAACCCGGCATATGATTCAATTTTCTGTGGTGGTCTGCAGCATTCCTAATAGTAAAAAAGGTGGACAAATCATAATTATAATACAGTATCTATATGCTAAATACCTACCCACAAGAAAAGTTATAGTTCACAACATTGTCAAGAACATTTGATTATGGTACAAGATTATAGCTGAGCTAATTGGTTTCTGGACAACAGCAAAAAAGAGACCGAGGATAAATTAAATACATCAAATAAAGTAATTTCAATAAAAATGCATTATCAAAGCAAACCTTGTAATGTGGCAGACTTTATTTTTAATTTTGATAGCTTATAAAATAAAAATGTTATATA
Source organism: Sinonovacula constricta (assembly GCA_007844125.1). NCBI lineage: Eukaryota > Metazoa > Mollusca > Bivalvia > Cardiida > Solecurtidae > Sinonovacula > Sinonovacula constricta. Next base: position 51,264,068 of record CM017557.1, read on the forward strand.
AAAATTAAAAAAACCCCAACCCATTACAGTTTATGTTGAAATATTAGAAATTCTCTGATATTTCAATGTTTTTTCCTATGACCCTTTTGATCCTCCATTTTGTGAAAACCATACATCCTGGTACTGTATTTATATTCTTTTACATACAAATGTTTGGATTGATAGAGAAATCTTTATTTAACCTTTTGCAATTGTCCAACAACCTTACACATGATCTACATACCAGAATGCACCCCACTGCCTTACACATGTATTCATATATAATATCTATTATAATACATGGATGTATAAGCAATATTTATATTTTATAGATCATATACTGTGAAAGCATTTTATTTCGCGGGGCAGAAATTTCGTTGTTTGAAGAGGACGGGCATATTCGTGGGTACTTGATTTCGTGGATTGCCCTACCCACGAAAATAAAAAAAATACCTTTTTGACAGATGCGAAACTGAGGCCTAACACTGAAACAGGGTCAATTGCGAAACTACGAATTAGCGAGTGACTCTGGCTATTGTCTTACGTCACGCCTGGTGATATTGATCCACGGCAGCCGGTCAATGTTTTCACAGCCGAGTCTCATCAGACGACTTTTATGACACCTGTCAATTAGCGTGTCATTTAAGGGATTATATTCATAAAGATGTTAGGGGCGAGGGTTCTTTTAAGGGTCTAATTTAACGAAGCCATTGACTGTCAATTAACGCCAATTAGCGTACTATGCAAACTGACACAAAACAGACCATTGAGTAAACACCCTACACCTATAAAGTTTATAGTGCTCGTGTATATATTACAGTATAAATTACTTAGCATAGATCATTTTTTATGATTAAATGGCTTATGTTCGTAAACATGTTTTAGCGTTCTATGTCAATACATTGTAAATAAAGTGTGGTGAAATCGTCTGTTTGTTTGAGCTTTATGTCCTGTTTAGTAAAAATATGTTGACATGATTTACAAGTAAATCTAGCATTCGAAAGTCTTACCGAGGGGATTTTATATCGTTGGTACTTAAATTCGTGGATTGACTTGCCCACGAATTCCACGAAATTAAATGCCCCACGAAATAAAATGCTTTCACAGTAAGCAGATTAAAATATATACCTATTAAATGATCCAGTGTAGTATACAATACATTTATTTTTCCTACAATAGAGATTTTCAAGCTGTTTAAAAAAGGGTAAACACACTAATTTTTCTTCAAGAGTCTGATATACTTCTATCATAAGTTTTCATAAGAACATTATGCTGAAATCACAATAATGCCATTTCAAGAGGAGAATGTCTTTAATTTCACCTGATACATTGCTGAACTTGTCATACCTGTATGGAAATTACAGGCATTGTCCACGGAAATTGACAACGCAAAATCATCATAGCAAAACAACACCGTGATTTGTAAGCAGGATATTTTGAGAAAAGCAACTGTGGTGGAAAAGGATATTTAGTTAACTTCAGATTAAATTTTATCAATAATAAAGACTTTAATGGACTGCTTCAAATTGCAAATAAAAATGGAGTTAATAAAGAATTTGCAACAAGTCAAATCTTTACTTATACTATATACATGTACTGTTTACCTGTATAAAAAATATGATACTGTCAATATCATTTTATAGAACCTTTAACCTCAAATAGTTGTATTATCACTTCTAAAACCTTGTTAAAATACTCTTTGGAATAATAAAATTAATAAAAAATTAAATAGATAAATTAAATAGATAAGAAATACTTTTCATAATTGATGAAGTCATTAAGTACCAATCTATCACAACATTTAGTTCTTTCTACAAACCAATAGCAAAAGCCCAAAAGAATAAAATTAAATTGCAGCCTAGCTTCAAAAAAGATGTGCAAATGAAAATAACAAGATACTCTCATTACAAAGCTGAAAAGCAAATCATGATAAAAAACCTTCTACCTTAGTGTAAACCAGACATACATTTTTACACCTATCGAAAAGTGCAAGAAATCAAATCCACAATTTTTCTACTATTTTTATATAAAATCACATGATTTGATTGAAAAAGTTACCAAGTACTTACTTTTTCCTGCTGAATATATTTTTTAACTGATCCTTAAATGCTGGCTTTTTCTTAATCTTCGATATATCTTCTGAAGACTTGGAGATATGCCCACTGGATTTTCTTAGCACAGGAATTTTTGTATCCCTCATGGCACTCTTCAACTGTGAGGTAGATGCATCCTTTCCAGTGTCAACAGTTCTATCAACAGACATTGTGCCTAGTTCCGTAGTGGACTTGGGCCGATCTCGTTCCAAGGAAGCCCGAGATCTTGAAGGACTATAGGACCTCTGAGGAATAAACGAAGTCTCACCTGAAGCTCTATGAGGACTTGTACCTCTAGTGGCTGGCTTCGCTAAAACTGAGTTTTTGAATTTATCATACTGGTTTGAAGAAACAAATGTATTCTGGGACTGACTATTTGGGCTCTGGTTTCTCTCTGGTCGACTGGTTGGACTGACAGATCTTTCCAGCTTTTGGATCTGCCTTGCTGATGCAGATGTTTCAACCTGGAACTTGGTGGGACTTTTCAATGGACCACCTTTCTTGTAAAGACCCATTTTAGGTTCTGGGGTTTCAGGAGACTGACCAATGCCATTTGTTTCATTGTTGTGGCTACTTTGCCGGACATAATTTGAATCTTGGTCATCATTTGAGGATGAGAATGTTCTTAGTTTCAAACTTCTTGGGTTACCATCAGCCTTCTTCACCGTAGCACTGATCTCATTGAATTGTCTTTGAATGGTGGGTTTGTGATTTGAGTTTGCATCATATTCTGGGGGCTGAGAATTTTGAATTTGAGCCTGCTTTCTTTCCTCACTTAATTGTTTCTGCTTTTCAAAGCTCATTCTGAGTTTATCAAGAGGCCTCAGGCCACTTTCAATCTCAGTTGGAGATTTAGGCTCCTTAGGCGAATGAACAGACTTATCAGTCTTTTCTTTTGTATTGCTGTCAGGTTTAACTTCATCTTCTCTAGTGAGTCTAGCACTCTCCTTTTTCACAAAACTGTTGAATGATTCTCTAGTTTTTGAGTCACCAAATGGCTTGTGTTCATGAACTGGTGTTGAAGTTTTATTGTCCAAAAATGAAGGGTTTGCAGCTCCTGGTATGTGTTTGTTTTGGTTGATCTGGGACCTGTTTTGGAAATAATGAACAAGACTTTCAGTGTTGGCTAGACTGGGAGTGGTCTTATCTGCCACAGATGTTGGGGAGGTAGAAAATGGTAATCTTAGCTCTTTGTCTGGTTGTTTATCTGAAACTGCTGGTTCTGCTGGAGATAATGCATCAACTGAGGACACTTTCATGTTATTGTCAGAAAGAATCTTTGAAATGTCAAGCTTTCCTGATGGACTATCAACCTGTCTTGCAATTGAAGATTTCATTATTGGAGAATTGTCCTTATTTATGCTTTCACTTGGTCTGTCTTTCTTTTCAATACAATCTGCCGTGAAAGCAATCACATCTGTAAGTCTTTCCACAGAATGTCTTTTAGGTATGCCTGAACTAGATTCAGAAGACCTTTTTGGTAGAGTGTTGCTGCCATAGCTATTGTTGGTTCCAGAGGAGGAGTTAGAGTGGTTTAAATTCAGTTCAGTTGGACGACCACTAGTACCGTCCAGTGAACTTTTGTTGTTCAATCTACCTGAACCAATCTCACCTCTTGGACTGTCATCTTCAGATCCCTGTTGATGTCTTCTTGGTGATTCAGGTATTTTTGCCTGCCTTTTCAGACTACTGCCTTTATTCACAGCTAATCTATCATTTGTTTCCACCATATCTGTTTCTTTACCATGTCTCTGACTAGCTTTCTTATTGCTGTCCAGCAGACTTTGAGCTAATGATGCTGCCAGATTTTCTTCGGAAGTGAATCCATTCTTGTTCGGATGTTCTGTACTATGAAGATAGCTTGGTGGAAGAGGTGAAGCATTTTGACGCCATCGTGGCACCATGATTTTTGGTCTGTGGTTATCAGGCAGAAGTCTCATTGGTTTACAAGTTTCATGTTCATACTGGTTTTGTTCATTTTCATCATCTTCATCATCATCACCATAAATACCAAAATCTTCTTTTGGATAGTCTGGCAAAGTGCGCCTTTTACCCTTTGAATTGCCTACATGTGGATTGCTATTTCCCAAACCTGAAGTCTGATTGACCTGCTGTGACAAACGTTGTATTCTTTCTTTACTGGCAAGAAACTGATCATGGTAAGAAGACAAATGAGGCTCACTTTCTTGTTGTTCATTGTCACTAAAGTCACCATCCTGGTTATTTGTCTCAGCTAGTAGTTTTTGTAGGGATAGTTGGAGATCTCTACGAGATCTGTCACTGGATGTGGAATGTGGAGGAGATATGGTAAGAGCAGCCTGCTGGGCCATCAGCTCCAGGTACTGATCTTGGGAGGTGCCAAACTCCATGGCGGAGGCTGGTCTGGCTCGTAATCGATCAGAATACTCCTCTCTCCTTCTGGCACTATCAAAACTATGAGCACTAGTGGATGTCGGAAACACTTGTGGAGTGAGAGGTCGCAGATAGTTGGTGTTAATCTGAGGTCGTTGATTGTCTTGAATACGATGTGACCTTGACCTTTTGTTGGCATCTTTCGGCAATGGCAGCTTTGACAGAGATGAGAATTTCTGGGAAGGTGAGAGCGATGACAAGTATGGGGACATTCTGCCATCTTGGTAACCGGGAGGTTGGTTGCTCAGGTCAGGGTGACTACCATAGCCATGTTTCTCACGAGTTCTTGGGCTTGGGGCTCGAACTCCTGTCCTTGGTCCATCTTGTTCACGTTTGTCTCGCAGTAGCTGTAGCAGGTACCTGTAATTGAAACATTTATTACACATTATGAATATGACAGGCCATTTCTGACTGATTTAAAAAACTACAGTTTGCCATTTGGAACATAATATCAAAATTACAAACAATATATTTTACTACAAACTAAGGTACATGCAATAATTACTATATGACCATTCAACTTTGTATTTAAGTATACACCTTGTTCTAGCAACAGGAAATAAATTCCCATTCCCCTTAAATAAAAAGTTAACTTAGCCCACCCACACTCCTTACAAAAACACATAACTGAATAAGATATATAAATGACTGTATCAGAAATTTTACTTTAAAAAAAAAACACTAAATATTTTCATGGAATGTTAACATCCCTCACCTTCTAGTTGTGTTGGGGGACATGGGTGCCTTATCCTTCTCCTCCTCATTGGAATGTACCCCTGAGTCATGTGACTTATGGTTAACCTCGCCACTGCTTCCACTCGACCTTGACCTTGCTGAATGACCTGTCTCTCTTGACCTACTGACATCAATTTAGGACAGAATACATGTATTTAATACAAATTCCAAAATGATCGAAGTCATACATTAAGTAGAAATTGCTTTCGTAGTTTTCATAATTCAGACAGAACTTTACACTGCAATAATAATCATTTATATGGCTTAGTTCTGACCTTCATTAAGAGTAATTTAGAGTAAAAAAAGTGTTTAAGTCTTGTGACTTATTATCATGTACATTTACACAGCAAAGGGTGCCTAAAAAAATGTCTTCTTTAACAGCAAAGGTGCGAATTCATGTGCAAAAACAGAAAAAAATATAAATATATTTTTCAACAGCTTCTATAAAGCTACAAGCTAGCACCAGGTAATGTTTTGTAATATTTCTTGATATTTTTCAACCAATCACTAAGAAAAATAATTTGTAAACTCTTAGCTGGCTAACCACAAAATGACCAGGCTAAGGCAAATTATCTTACATGTTAACTCTCCCACTTTTCCAAGTAAAAATCCCCCACTTCGACCTTGGAAAAAGTTAACATGTATGTACTTATATATCTATATTACCATAAGGAACCTATGGCCTTGCTGCTCAAGTCTCTGGTATTGTGACTTGTAACTTCCCTTGCCCTCACCATGTGGGTTTGAGTCGTACTGTCATGGTTTGGGTGAAAACTATCATGTTGGGAGGTCTCACAGCTTATGGTGGTTCTACCCAGACATGGACATACATGTGAGCTCTCCTGCTTTTGGAGGGAGACTCCCTCTTTAAGGTCCAAAATTATTTAAAAATGAAGGGTGTTTTACACATTTTCAGAAATCTACCAACTTGGAGACAGTTTACTTCGTTCTTTGCTTATATGAAAATAACAAATCTCCCACTTTGTAAATGATAATCTCCCACTTTGACCTTAAAAAAAGTTCACATGTATGTAATATAATATAATATTATATAATATAATGTAACATATGCCAGGCCTTACCGGGTCACATGCTGGCCCCCATTGTTGATGACCTGCATTGCATGCTCAAGATCATCATTCATGTTAACCAGGAAATGTTTTAGCCTGTTAAGTGAAGACTCCAGGTAGTAGCGGTCTGGGTGGTCAACAGGGGTGTACTTTAGCAGATTCTGTGAACACACAAAATCAACACAGAAGATTACTATCCTGGGAACTAAAAACTCTCTTACTCTGTTGATTAATTACATAAACATTTGACAGTAACGAACCATAACTCTGATGGAAAATGGAGTATTTTTGTTACTTTGTTTTCCTTGTTCTTTGCTACATCTGTATTTACAAGCTGCATTTCTGACATCGGTATACTCTGTTTCTTTTGTTAAACAAAACTTTGCTACGTTTTGTGTGCTACTTTTTATAATTGCAAGCTACACTTGATTGTTGAAAAGTACCCTGTTAAAAAAATGGAACACTTGGTTCTTTTCTCTGAAAAGTGTCTTTCAGAACACCTCCGACATCGTGTTATTGACTGCTACACAATTGTCCCCATAAAAATTGCATTCCATAAGAGGCACCTCTCTCAAGAGCAGTGCCAATAAGTGTGGCATAGCAATGTAGTTTTTTGATATAGATTGTTCCGATTTGATGTCATAGGCACTGATAAGACAGTTTAAGGCAGCCATCTTGGAAGGCAGAAGCTAATGCAGGCTGAAATCTGGAAATATATGCCGTATTAAAACTCACCACTGTGTTTTGATTTTTCAGTCTATTTTACTAAATTTTATATCAAATTAAACAGCTTTTATGAAGTATTTTAAATATCAAAGCTATTTCTTGATAGTTTAAAAGGTACAAAATACAACCCAAAAAATTGCACTGCTCATTTTGTTTAAGGATGAGCCAATAATTTGATTTACTTCTGTGTATTTATTTCTGTGTATTAATGCTTTGTGCACTTATCAATTATAAAAATATTGCATTGTAAAAATATGAATTTTAAGAGCTTTCTAATGGTGTATAGCTTTTAATTTTTGGACCACAAACGAAGAAATTACAAGAAAATAAATACAATTCATCTGAAAATCCCTTCAAGTTACCATCCAAGATGGCTGCCAAGATAACTGGGCTCTTCACTGATGTGGAAACTTTCTGTTCAGAAAGTTAATAGTAGTACTGCAGACATTCCGTGTTATTTGGTACAATTTTTAAATCCAGATAAACAATCTAGAGGTTGTGGTGTGCATATTATTTCAGGAAAAGTTCATTAACTTGGAAAAAAACTTCATGCATGACAATGCATTAACATCAATCAACTACGCAAATATGAAGAAATTCTGCTAAGTCATAATAGATAGATGAAGATTCGTTGCTACTAACGATGCCCCTTCAGGTGTATAAAAATAAAAGCTGTAAGGTTCTGAAATGATAACAACATAACTTATTGCAGGGTTATTTCACATTATTTTTTCTAATGTTTCAGGTGATTATAAAATAAAGGACTGTTTATTTTAATGTTGTAGGCTTTACTTACCTTCAGCAGTAGAGAGTATTTTGGCACCTGTTGGAGTGGTGCCAACAACAATGGAAGTACAGGAGCATTGGCCAAGCATTGGCTCTGTTAAAAAAATGGAAATTGTGGAATTACATGAAAATGCATTGTGGAGAAACTGCAGAAACTATCATTTATTTTGCTTTCATGAAAAGTATTATGAGTCATAATGGTATAGTAATATTTTTTAAATTAATCTAACAATCATTTACAGGGTTGCAACTAATTGTAGCTAGTAAAATGCCAGACTTTTTCCTGTTTTTTTTTTGTTAAATTCCAGGTTTTTCCAGCCAAGGATATCCATACATTATTTAAACCTTTTCCAGGCAGTTAAAGGCTAAACGTACCAGGTTGTTAACTACTGACATTCATATAGGCTTTGCAAATGAGTTGTGTACTGAGGACTGGCAAGATCCCTGTAGTTAACATTCATGTCCGTTACTGACAGCTTATTTACATTAAATCTAAGCAAACTTAATGCCAATTTCATGACTAAAAAGATTTTGCAAAAATCCAGCAGACATCGTGAAGCATTATAAAATAAATACTTGCAAAATGGTTCCTTTTTTTTTTAATTACACATTATGACAACAAATTGGTGATTTTGTACCCAAATTAGTTCATACTTTTCCTGGGTTTTTCCCAATTTTGAACAGGTATCATAAAAATCACGGCATTTTCTTGACCAGAAATAGAATTTTCAAAATTCCTGATTTTTTCCCAATTACTTGGTAGCAAGGGAACCCTGCATTTAATAAAAGTGCTCTATTCACTGTGATGTCATGCCATAAAGACTTGTGTCATGATTAACTGATAGAACTTTTTGCAGCGGCATCTCCAGCAACATGATTAGTTCCAGTGCCATGTTATTGTTATCTTGTTATAACAAATTAAGCATGTAATAAATTCATAAATGGTTTACTGACCTGCATCAGTTGTCTAAAGTGTGGGGAATGGGAGAACCATTTGTTCATGGCTGTGATGACGTTTGGAAAGTCATTGATAAAATCCTTGTACAAACTCAATCCATCTCCCTGGCAACATTAAAATAAAACAATTTACAAAAAAATACTGGGTGATATGTATGATGGTACAAAGAGTCATATTTTATATTAAATTAGTAATACTAACTTAGTATAATAAAATAAACATTAAGTATTAGAAGCTGTTTTCCTAAATACTAATACCTTTCACAAATATACATGCATGTCTACATGCATATAACCTGATAATTAAAATATTCTATTTAAAATTAACATAAGCTATAAAAACATGCTTATCAAAATTTAAAATTTCAACAATAACTTTTATAAGCATATTTACATCTGTAATGTATCTAGCAATAATTATTACAGTGAAGAAATCTTATATTTCAGCACATTAATGGGCCGGCTAAAAATCATCACATATTCCGTAAAATGTAAATATCAGCTCACTCCTTATTTCATTCAGGAAGAAAAAGCAAACATAAAAGATTATGAAAATGATGAAATAGCTTAAAGAAAACATTAATATATAGATGAGTTAAAACATTATTTAATATAATCTGAAACGTACATCTTGCGAGTCTGTGAACTTAGCGAACACATCCCCAACCACTCCATTGCGCTTCCATTTCTTCAGTCTTTCTTCCAACTTCCTCAAGATGATACAGTGTTGTTCGTAGATATGTGGAATGTAGCTAGGGAAGAGCTGGTTCAAATCCCGGCGCCCCATGATCTCCTCATCGCGCAGTGGGTTCACAAAGTCCTCCAACAGTGCCCAGATTTGAGAACAATATTCTCGTTCAGCCTCAACAATGTCACGTGTTGCCTCCTCTCTGTGTACTGTTAAACAGACAATTCATAATCAAGACATTAATGAAAACAAATTTAATTTTTTTACCTGTAACAGCTTTTATTCCAGTGGAAAGTTGTTGTGTTGTTTTTCTGCAATCTTTCCATTACTATTATCTGCTTAAATTATCTGTGCTTGATGAATTTCAAAAAACAGTATATATTTAACAAAATAAAAAGGAAAAAATCTAAACAACTAATCATAAGGTTGATTTACATCTGAGCCCTTCCCTTGTCTACTGGGTTCCAGTAATTTATTTATCCATGATATGCCAGATTAACATCTGAGTAGAAAACACCTATGGTTCATTAGTCAGCTGGAAAAACTCTTCATATTTTAATTTCTGGTCCCGACTAGAGTTGTACCTACAGTCTGAACCTAAGAGTTATATGCAAGTTTGTTTAATGGGTTTTTTTCATCCCACAAACAGTATTTCAGTTATCTGGAGACAGGTGTCCATTTGAAGCAGACATAGTGGTGCCTTCACTGTGTATAGCATGCCATGAACACCTGGCATGATACCACACCCAGTCACATTATCCTGACACTGGGCCAACCAGTTGTGGAAAAACCCTTATATTTTGTTTCAGCATTTGCTTGCAAGCTATACCACAACCATATTTAACAACTATGGTATACTGTGCCTGGGTTCGAAACCCGGGGACCTCATGTAACTGGATTTGATGCTCTACCTAGAGCGCATTTTTTTATCTTGAGTAATTTGCTTCTGTACGAATAATAATTATTTTAAATTTCTTATATGTATCATATTTTGTGTTTGTATATATACAATATAAGTGTATGTGCAACTCAAATAATGTTATAATGTAAAAAGAGAATTTCTTTAACATCAATTTACATACATATATATATATATTTATATATAAAATTCCAATATCTTTTCAAATACTCATCTTTGATTAAACATGAATTAACTTTTCAAATGAAGTGGCATGATACATTATTATAAGCATAATAACAAGAACCTATTAAGCAAAGCCAATATGTACATGTTTATTTGCAATGTCACATTAATTATCTGTTATGTTATTAAGTTAATGAAAGGTGATTGTTAATGAATGTGTCTTCAACAACACTGTTATAACATTTCAGAAGCAAGCATGCATTGGTTGTAAAGTAGGAACAAAGAAAAAGCAAAATAACATTTAAAACACATAAAATTAACAAATTTACCACAGTGATGTGTCACTAGAAATATGGTAGTATACAATAATGTACTCCATTACTATGATATAAATTGGAACCATTCAGTTATAAGAAAAACATTGCACAAAGCTTCAAAAGGTGTCCAACTTGTTGAAAAAAGACAATACGTTATCTGACGAACAACAGTGCCAGACATCTGATGAGCACTGTGACTTTAATTGAACTGAAAATATGAACTGAATATGAGCGAACAATAGGCCTTCTCATAGCCATAACACGTGTGGCACCATTTGGATTGCATATTGTCTAAATGTTTTTATGAATTCATTGAATAATGCAAATAATCTTTTATGAAACTCATTAAAGAAATATTGAATGAATAGCGATCTAACAACCCTCATACAAACATTGCTAACAGGAGAGAATAAAACTTGCTTAACTCACCTGATTTGAAGTTGCCAAAATTGGTATGTTATATACATGGTAAGAAGTTGAAAGGGTTTTAGAATTTAAAAGTATTTTTGTAAAATAAAGAACATAAGCCCTACAATTACTGGACTAGTATCAATTTTAAATTTCTCATTAAATACATATAAAGAAACAAAAACTGATAATTCATTCAGACAAAACTGGGCAACTTTTTATCAAATTATCATGTATACCTATGTTGTATCTGTAACAGATACAACATAGGTATACATGATAACTTATATATATATATATATGATATTCATGTTTCTCTGTCTTTTGATAGCATGTCAAAATGAAAAAAAAACCCAACTTTTATACCCATGCATACCCATGTATATTTCACCTAACATTATAATAGGCTCTAACACAAACTTATATTACTAATATTTATTGTAAGGTGAATACCAGGATGGGTCAAAGACCTGCCTCAGCTTAGGACGAGGATAATAAAAGTTTTTTAAAAAAATAAAAAAATTTGAAAGGCTTACTAATCTGTAACACCTTATAGCCATTCCCAACCCCTCGGCCAAATCTACAAATCTATGAAACTGAAACAGACTTGGACTTGCCACTGAGGACTTAAGAAATGACATGATAACAGCAACAACAGCCCATTGCCAAATTTCTTAACGCATTCAATGACAAGCGCCACATTTCAGGAATATCTTCTTCGATAATTTTAGCATGCAAAAGACTGATGTTTAATAAAATGATAAGAAACAACACATTCTTTTCGCTGTTGAAATGTATCCAAAAAAATGGCCCTCACTTGCAATGACTAACACTAGGGTTTCTAGCTCATCTCATTGTGATCTTTATGGTATGAAAAGCCATCCAAAATGTTAGCAAACATTTTGCAACCAGCGAAAAATGAAACTGGATTTTATACTTGGTTGCAATAGGCTCACATCTGTCTTAACTTACGTACATGTAAACTGTAGGTCTCACGGGTCATTACAGAAAATGAATCAAAATTGGCTTGGATTAAAAGTCACAAAGGTTTCTTGGGATTCGCACGTAAATTTTGGAAGAGTTTCATTTTATATCTAACACAACTTTATTCTTTAAAGGAGGAGGTAACTTCAGTTATCGCATATGAAGCTTTTGAATGGTTGCTAAGACAGTTTGCAATGTTGTCTTAGAAAGGTTCATACTTTCTGTATTAAGGTGTATATACAATAGCAGAAACCCATAGCTATCACTGATAATTGCTAAGTTTGCCTTTGGGTTCAAATCACACTCTCAATATTGCAACAAGTCCAAAACAGTTGAAAAGAGGTTGGAAAATGAATCACTATTCACTCGCAATTTAAATTTTGATGTAACCCTAATCCAGGAATCAATCTGTTGAAAAAATTGTTGTGAACTTGTGAAAGTGATAAAAAAAATCTTAATTGCGCCAAGTTGAAATTTGGTCTAAATGGGGCATAAGAATAGTGCTCAAAACATCGCCTTGTTCTGAAAAGTAAAAAAATTTAACTCTCAGCCTGCTTCTCATGAACTGATCAGACTTACGCATAAAGTGTAGAATCAGATCAGCCAGGTCCCACAAAATGCTGTCGGATCAGGATATATTCTAAATTCACTTTTGCATGTTGTTACCATAAAATTAGCAAAGATTTTGTATGGATTAAAAACAAATCTTGCTGGCTAGGGAAGATGCTAGAAAAATCCTCCCATGAAAATAAAATTAAAAAAGCCGCCCCAGAGCTGATGTGTGATTACCTTCTTCCATGAGGTGCTGGTGGGGAGGGATTTTCTGGCTGTGCCTTGCACTCTCTTCATACTGGACTACAGGAGTGTAAATATAGTGGTGAAGATTACTAAGGGGAGATAAGTCCTGGCATTTATTCATTTGGGTTTAAAAGCTTATTAATACAATAAAAAGTGAAAAACAGTTAAGGTTGAAGTCTATATCAATGGAGTGTTTAAAATGAACCAGATATGTGCTAAACATTAATAAAATGTTTTACAGTTATACTCAGTGTTTTCTGACTAGGAATGCACTCAAGTTACAAGATACTACCAGATTTACTATACAAATGATATTGTAATATAATCATATATTGTATAGATTAAATGCTTTAGTTTAATACCTTAAGTGTGCCTGTTTAATAAATATTTTTGTTGCATTCTCTAAGTTTTGTAAGTGTATTAAACATTTTATATGAGTGAATACTGGGAAATCAAATTTTGAGCTTGAGCAAAATCTTAACAGAAAACGGATTTTTGCAAGTGGGTATAGATCAGGATTTTCATTTTTTGCTGCAGATTTCAAACATCTTGGTACCATTGCATGTTATTTTTAGCATTTATCTACGACTCTGCATTGGTTGGTAATAAATGCTGTATAATAAAGGTCGTATAATACAATTGTGCACAAGTCAGCCAGTGGATACCTTATTTTTATACCCAGACCAGGTCGAACCTACTTTGGAAGAGAGTGATCAACATATTGTAGGCTTGTTAATTAAGACTTATCACCAAGGTTGCACAACTTAAGACAAGATTATGAATATGGTATGAAAAAGCAAGCCATGTTAAATGTGAACTAAAAATGGTTAACGATTTTATACAGAAGCAATTAATCTTACTGCTTGTTAATAAAATGACCAAGCATCTTTCATGAAAATGGTTTTATGTAAGATGGTTGTTAATTCTAATAATGAAACTATACAAATAAATCTTCTTTTTATAACAATTCGTTTAGTTAAAGAAGGTTTAATAGATGGTTCATTAGCTTGTTAATCACAAAATGATCAGGCAAAAGTTAATTACTGTAGATCCAGATCAGCCACCAGGGTCTGCATCATTTGCTGCTAATTCTTTAGCAATATATTTTGTTTATAAATGTTTGCAGATGTAAAAAAGTGACTTTTTTGGCAATATATTTTGTTTATGTTTGCAGACGTAAAAAATGACTACTTTAGCAATATGTTTTGTTTATGTTAGCAGACGTAAAAAAAATGACTAAGAAAATGTATTAGTTATTTTAAAAAATGTAGCATGGTAACTGCATACAAAAATGCACCACAATTTATTTTTTATGAATCTTAACTTCCATCCCTCTCCAGAACAAACGTCAATAGCACAATCCCAGACCTATACAAGTGTAAAGTGGCTTTTATACTTACAGCTTCCATGTCTCCGGGATGGCTTGTTGTGACCACTGTCAGTCTTATAATAGAGATAGGACATAAATATAATTATTTGTTATAACAGATACTTCATGAAGAATTTCAAATACAATTGTCGTTTTCAAAGTTTTCACAATTGTTTGGCAATAAAAGTGAACTATCCACAAAAAAGGACATTTTAATTAATCACTGTATTTTCACTTTTAGAATAATTAAATATTAATCTGTAACCATATAATGTTGAAAAGAAGGGCATGTCCCTCTGACTTCACTGTACTAGATTTCTCTCCATATTTTGACTTTATTGCACTAGATTTATCTCCATTCTCTGATTTGACTGTACTAGATTTCTCTCCAATATCTGATTTGACTGTACTAGATTTCTCTCCATTATCTGTTTTGACTGTACTAGATTTATCTCCATTCTCTGTTTTGACTGTACTAGATTTCTCTCCATTATCTGATTTGACTGTACTAGATTTATCTCCATTCTCTGATTCGACTGTACTAGATTTCTCTCCATTATCTGATTTGACTGTACTAGATTTCTCTCCATTCTCTGATTTGACTGTACTAGATTTCTCTCCATTCTGACTTTACTGAAATAGATGTCTCTCCATTCTGACTTTGCTGTTCTAGATGTCTCTCCATTCTGACTTTGCTGTTCTAGATGTCTCTCCATTCTGACTTTGCTGTTCTAGATGTCTCTCCATTCTGACTTAACTGTACTAGATTTATCTCCATTCTGACTTTACTGTACTAGATTTATCTCCATTCTGATTTTATTGTACTAGATTTCTCTCCATTCTCTGACTTGACTGTACTAGATTTCTCTCCATTCTCTGATTTGACTGTACTAGATTCCTCTCAATTTTCTGAATTTATTGTACTAGATTTCTCTCCTTTCTTTGACTTTATTGTACTAGATTTCTCTCCATTCTCTGATTTTATTGTACCAGATTTATCTCCATTCTCTGACTTTATTGTACAAGATTTCTCTCCATTCTGACCTCACTGTACTAGATTTCTCTCCATTCTCTGACTTTATTGTACTAGATTTCTCTCCATTCCCTGACTTTACTGTACTCGATTTCTGCATTCTGACTTCACTGTACTAGATTTCTCTGTTCTGACTTTATTGTACTAGATTTCTCTCCATTCTGACTTTACTGTACTAGATTTCTCTCCATTCTGACCTTACTGTACTAGATTTCTCTCCATTCTGACTTTACTGTACTAGATTTCTCTCCATTCTCAGATTTCCCCTATATTTCTGAGATTGTCAGCATTTAAAAAAAGAAAATAGTGTGACAATATTATGCTCATGTTTTGAACAATTTCATCACCTGAATTTACTGTACTAGATTTCTCTTTATTCTGAGGTTGTCAGCATTTAAAAAATAAATAAAACAGTGTGACAGTACTATACTCAAGTTTTAAACAATGTCATCCTATTTATCAGCAAGCTGTCACAGCAGACGACAACCAACTACCTGTGAATGTCTACTGTTGTCATCATCATCATCATCGCTGGACGTTGATTGGTCAAGGTTGAGACACTGTTCACCGAGGGCCTGGGTCAGATTGAGGCTTCGTGATACAGCTGCTGTCAGAGACGAGTCAGACTGGTATTCATCAGTACCTGGAAAGGAAATTATTCAGGATGTGGAGTTTAGTAAACAAGCCACTGTTCATGTCAAATTCGTTGAAATTAAAATGAAACAGAGAAAAAAAAAGCAACATAATGGATTACATATATTTTCAAAACTCAAGGTACATGTTCTAATAAATTAATGACTATATATATATATAAATGCACATTTTGTTACATTGCACGGACACAATTATGGTAATTTTTGCGATGTCCGATTAATTATTAGTGGAGGAAGACCCCAGACTTATGTCTGGGTTAAACCACCGTCGCACCGCAGGTTAGCTGGAAAACCTCCCCACATGGAAGTTCTTGCCCCAACCGGGACTCAAACCCACGCATTTAAGGGGTTAAAATGTCAATCTTATACTATGAGGATTATTTTATAAACAATGTATATATGCCTATTGTTCATTCAACAAAAAATTAAAGACAGTATGCTTATTTCTTGTTTGTTTTGTTAACTGCCATCTTTAAATTTAATCTACTACAATTTAAAACTATAATTGTTAATATTAAATAACTTATGTACATAAAATACTCATGTCCTCAGACTAAATAAATAGAACAAACAACAATATCCACAAAAGATAATGGGGAATTATGACAAAGACTGTACCTCACTATTACTGTTTAAAAAAGACAACTGACAAATGCCTTGCTAAAACTATTGTCTTAGGGCAACAAAAGTGTAATAGACAATAAACAGAATTTTAAAATTAACACAACTAATGTGTTGTATACTTTGATGTTGACGTTTATGCTAAATTAAAAAAAATCTCCATCCTATTTTCAATTTATAAATATCTTCTAAAAATTGACATTTAAGGTGTTTCCTTTTAAGAAATAAGAGAACTCCAAATATCATGTTATATCCTCTTTAGAAGAAGTGTTCATTTACAAAATAAAAATTAAAAACTAAACATTTTGTATTCTACATCTGATAGTCAAGTGAAAAAATAGGAAGAAAAAAAGTTGACCATGCGTGCCCTTATCAGCATTCGGACACTCAACCCCCAGTTTTGGAGCATTTTAACCTTAAGTTTGTTACTCCTCAATTGGAGGTACAGCATTACATTTGCTCTAAATTAAGAAAGCTGGAAAAACTTCTTGATGAAAGGTTTTTCAAGCTTAAATATATGTTGCTATACTCACTGGACCGAGCCACACTTGGGGGAAGATTCCTCAGTTGCGATTATGCCCAAGGTCAAAGTTTACTCTCCAAATATTTCAGACAGACTAAACACAATTCCTCATTTTACAAAGCATTAATACAGCTAGGTAGTAATGTTAGAAAATAACCATGAAGTATAGAAACAATTAGCAAGCAAACTTTCGAAAAAAGAAATTTGAGCAAAATTTAAACAAGAATATTTTCTGCTAATGGGGCCATGTCTTATGTAGTGAGAACTGCATGGATATAAGGTGATGAACTCTGAGACAGAACTGAAGTTGCTATAAGTAGGTCAAATATATTTAGTATGAAGAAGAAAAGCATTTATTTAAAGCAACAAAGGGCATCAAATTTATGTTTTAAACAATACGTCATTAGACAATGATCGACATCTGATTAGTACTTTGACTTGAAGTGAACTAAAAATGTGTTCGAACAATTGGCCTTCATGTGAATGTTACATATGTAACTTCAGCTTCAGCACCGATGACATCATTAAGTCTTCATACCTCTGTGATGATTCTGCAGACTGTTGAGATAGGGGTGAACCATGGGGGCCACATCTGGGGCCCCATCCTGGGTCAGGGTCTGGTCTCCTGGGGAGCCTCGACCCAGTCGTAATCTAGGGCAACAAGGGAAACAAATAATAAGATGAAATGGACATAACTATAAACATACATGTGAACTTTTTCTGAGGGAGATTTTTACTTGCAAAGTGGGAGATTTTAACTTGCAAAGTGGGAGAGAAGGAGATTTTTACTTGCAAAGTGGGAGAGAGGGAGATTTTTACCTGCAAAGTGGGAAATTTTTACTTGCAAAGAGGGAGATTTTTACTTGCAAAGTGGGAGATTTGTTATTTTCATATAAACAAAGAAGGAAGTTATCTGTTTCCAGGTAGGGAGATTTCCAAAAATGTGTAAAACACCTAATGATTTTGAACCTTAAAAGAGAAAGTCTCCCTCCAAAAGCTGGAGAGTTCACATGTATGCATAAACACGCAAAATTATAATACGTTTAAACAGCAATTTTTAGTAAAACACTTGGAAACTATTACAGATTTTTTATGATCGACATAAATACTATTACATGAAACAGAGGAATATGGCATAAAAATTCTCAAGCAATGTAATGTGAATTTTTATCTACTTGAGGACCTAACATGCTATTAATATAAATTTTCTATTATATCGCTAAATCAGTGTCATTTAAAAATAATAATACAAAAATGAAGTTGCATACTTGACATCTAAGTTTAAATTTGAACTTCACTTGCAATTTTCAATGCTAGTAATAAATAATTCAAGCTCCAGAAGGTTCCAGAAGGCTCACTGTTTTACATATCCATTATAGTTTTTAATGGTCTGTGGGTTAAACATTACACTTAAAAACTAATGTGTTGATAAATTTCAGAAGCTGCAAATATGTAATTGGAAAAGAAAGACAAGAATGTAATAAAAACAACATCAAACAAACCTTATACAATTAACTAGTGGGAAGCAACTCCTACAATTTAAATGTAAAACCTTCATGGTCTTTTTATCTCCCTTACCTGACTTGCTCAGAGATGGCGCCATGTCGCTCCAGCTCCTCTAGAAGCATGTTTTTGTCAGTCTGGTAGTTATCAACCCTCTCCTGCAAGCTTTTCTGTGCTTCAGTGATGTCTTGCATCTTGCTGCATAATGTCTTCACCTCAGTCTGCAAAGAGTTGCAGGGAAAAATACTATAAGAACATACAGACAAAAAATATTCTTTCATAGTTCTGAGATAAATGTAACCAAAATCTACACTTATTTAAACAATATTGGCTACATTTCTGAATTTATTCACGATGCCAATAACACATGGACAATTGCCACATCTTGTGATTGGCTTGCCAGAACTGACATCAACAGTTTTCTGACACAAGCCCTATACAAAATTACATACTTTATACCTGGACAGTGTAACACCCAATGGTGCTTCTTCTCCTGCTGCTGCTGATGAAGAAGCTGCTGCTACTACTTTTGCAACCACAACAATAACAGCATGCATGCTTCAATAACCTAAAATGTGTCTAATCCAATTGCTGCTGCTATTTCTGCTGCTCATATTGTTGCTGCTTCTGATGATGATGGCATTGCTGCTGTTATGACTACTACCACCACCATTGCAGCTGCTGGATAAATGAGTCAGCCCACAGGTAAGAAAAGCTGGCCTACAGATGTTATGAGAGGAATGATTGGAACACTTGTAATACATGGGGCTATTACAGGTAAACATTGGCTGTTCTAAAATATCATGCTCTCCAGGTGAAGGAATCTGAATGCAATATGAAGACATTCCCACAGCTGATAATTCTTATCCCAGTATACTTGTTGAAAATTTGTAACAATCAACTAAACACTTCATGACATAATCAAGATCCCTACTGCTGGAGACTTAGCAGCAAATAGCACAGATCTTGATCAGATGGCTCCCATCTTGGAGCTGGCTGATCTGGGATGGGATGGGATAAGCCAGCATTTTTGCCGATACTCTGCAGCAACATTTCTATATGTCTTCCTTCTTTAATGGCTAAAATAATTATTAATACAGCTGCTAAATTAATTGACAAATAGGATTTTTGGTATTATTTCTAAACGACTGCCCATTTACAACCTTAATAGAGAAGGTAAAACAAGGTATCTGCAAGTACTATTGCAGCTTTAATTACCAGAATATCTAAATATTCAAAATGTTTAATATGGCAGATGTAATTATTGCAACATCTTGCTCATTATCAAAGCTTACCCACATTGCTGACAAGGAACCAGTCAATACTGAAAGGTATTCCTTATATCAAATTGCACACCTACATTATATAACAAAAATGTAATTAGAGAACAACAACACAACATACCCATTGAAAACAGATGTTGCTCAACATATTTACATACATTACTGAAGTCTTACTCTTACAACTGATGAACAAAACATTGGGGCACCGGTGGCATCGTCATTAGCTTTTAACTCCCCTGACTGCTTAGCCTCCGACAGGGAAGGTCTTCCAGCTGACCTAATGTGGGAAGGTCTTCCAGCTGAGCTAATGTGGGAAGGTCTTCCAGCTGACCTAATGTGGGAAGGTCTTCCAGCTGAGCTAATGTGGGAAGGTCTTCCAGCTGACCTAATGTGGGAAGTTCTTCCAGCTGACCTAATGTGGGATGGTCTTATAGCTGACCTAATGTGGGAAGGTCTTATAGCTGACCTAATGTGAGAAGGTCTTATAGCCGACCTAATGTGGGAAGGTCTTTTAGCTGACCTAATGTGGGAAGGTCTTATAGCTGACCTAATGTGAGGTCTTATAGCTGACCTAATGTGGGAAGGTCTTATAGCTGACCTAATGTGAGAAGGTCTTATAGCTGACCTAATGTGGGAAGGTCTTATAGCTGACCTAATGTGGGAAGGTCTTATAGATGACCTAATGTGAGGTCTTATAGCTGACCTAATGTGGGAAGGTCTTATAGCTGACCTAATGTGAGAAGGTCTTATAGCTGACCTAATGTGAGAAGGTCTTATAGCTGACATAATGTGGGAAGGTCTTATAGCTGACCTAATGTGAGAAGGTCTTATAGCTGACCTAATGTGAGAAGGTCTTATAGCCGACCTAATGTGGGAAGGTCTTATAGCTGACCTAATGTGGGAAGGTCTTCCAGCTGACCTAATGTGGGAAGGTCTTATAGCTGACCTAATGTGGGAAGGTCTTATAGCTGACCTAATGTGAGAAGGTCTTTTAGCTGACCTAATGTGGGAAGGTCTTATAGCTGACCTAATGTGAGGTCTTATAGCTGACCTAATGTGGGAAGGTCTTATAGCTGACCTAATGTGAGAAGGTCTTATAGCTGACCTAATGTGGGAAGGTCTTATAGCTGACCTAATGTGGGAAGGTCTTATAGATGACCTAATGTGAGGTCTTATAGATGACATAATGTGGGAAGGTCTTCCAGCTGACCTAATGTGGGAAGGTCTTATAGCTGACCTAATGTGGGAAGGTCTTATAGCTGACCTAATGTGGGAAGGTCTTATAGCTGACCTAATGTGAGATGGTCTTATAGCAGACCTAATGTGGGAAGGTCTTATAGCTGACCTAATGTGGGAAGGTCTTATAGCTGACCTAATGTGGGAAGGTCTTATAGCTGACCTAATGTGAGAAGGTCTTCCAGCTGACCTAATGTGGGAAGGTCTTCCAGCTGACCTTATGTGAGAAGGTCTTATAGCTGACCTAATGTGAGAAGGTCTTCCAGCTGACCTAATGTGGGAAGGTCTTCCAGCTGACCTAATGTGAGAAGGTCTTATAGCTGACCTAATGTGAGAAGGTCTTAATAGCCGATCTAATGTGGGAAGGTCTTATAGCTGACCTAATGTGGGAAGGTCTTATAGCTGACCTAATGTGAGAAGGTCTTCAAGCTGACCTAATGTGGGAAGGTCTTCCAGCTGACCTAATGTGAGAAGGTCTTAATAGCCGATCTAATGTGGGAAGGTCTTATAGCTGACCTAATGTGAGAAGGTCTTAATAGCCGATCTAATGTGGGAAGGTCTTATAGCTGACCTAATGTGAGAAGGTCTTAATAGCCGATTTAATGTGGGAAGGTCTTATAGCTGACCTAATGTGGGAAGGTCTTATAGCTGACCTAATGTGAGGTCTTATAGCTGACCTAATGTGAGATGGTCTTATAGCAGACCTAATGTGGGAAGGTCTTATAGCTGACCTAATGTGGGAAGGTCTTATAGCTGACCTAATGTGGGAAGGTCTTCCAGCTGACCTAATGTGAGAAGGTCTTATAGCTGACCTAATGTGAGAAGGTCTTAATAGCCGATCTAATGTGGTAAGGTCTTATAGCTGACCTAATGTGGGAAGATCTTATAGCTGACCTAATGTGAGAAGGTCTTCCAGCTGACCTAATGTGGGAAGGTCTTCCAGCTGACCTAATGTGAGAAGGTCTTATAGCTGACCTAATGTGAGAAGGTCTTCCAGCTGACCTAATGTGAGAAGGTCTTATAGCTGACCTAATGTGAGAAGGTCTTCCAGCTGACCTAATGTGAGAAGGTCTTATAGCTGACCTAATGTGAGAAGGTCTTAATAGCCGATCTAATGTGGGAAGGTCTTATAGCTGACATAATGTGGGGAGGTCTTCCAGCTGACCTAATGTGGGAAGGTCTTATAGCTGACCTAATGTGGGAAGGTCTTATAGCTGACCTAATGTGAGAAGGTCTTAATAGCCGATCTAATGTGGGAAGGTCTTATAGCTGACCTAATGTGAGAAGGTCTTAATAGCCGATCTAATGTGGGAAGGTCTTATAGCTGACCTAATGTGAGAAGGTCTTAATAGCCGATCTAATGTGGGAAGGTCTTATAGCTGACCTAATGTGAGAAGGTCTTAATAGCCGATCTAATGTGGGAAGGTCTTATAGCTGACCTAATGTGGGAAGGTCTTCAAGCTAATGTGTGGTGTGCCAGTCATTCTACCCAGATATTTGTCTGGTTTCTTCCTCCCCCAAAATAGCTGGACATGGCTAAAATGATCATTGCTGGTGCAATATATTTCAAAAACAAAAAATAATTTAACCCTTTCCTGCATGTACATGCCATTTTACGCCTGTACAAACCATTTTTAGATGCCTGATTAGATAACACAAACAGAACTGTTAGCTCTAGGTCTACCCTAGTTGCCTTGGCCTAATCAATTAGTATCTAGCTGACTAAGAGTTCCTGACTACAATGTCTTGGAAACACAGGATGATTAGGTAGACAATATAAACATACATTCTTGCACATTACATGGTGCAACTGAAAATAGCCCAAATATTTACAGCAACCATTATCCAAGGCTTATTCCCCATAGACACTGATGTAGCCAGATAAAGAGGAACCAGAATATATGTACTGTATTACACCTGTGACTCTGTGGTTATTACACCTGTATATAAGTGGCTATTACATGGGTATTTGTATGGTTATTACACCTGTATTTATGTGGTTTTTACACTTATATGTGTGTGTTTGTACACCTGTATCTGTGTGTTTTTACACCTGTATCCATGTGGTTATTACACACCTGCACCTGTGTGGTTATTATACATATATCTGTGTGATTATTACAGGTGCATCTGTGTAGTTACTACACCTGTATCTACGATTGTGGTTATTACACGTGTATCTGTGTGGTTATTACATCTGTATCTGTGTGGTTATTACACATGTATCTGTGTAGTTATTACATGTGTATCTGTGTGGTTATTACATGTGTATCTCTGTGGTTATCACATGTTTATCTGTGTGGTTATTACACATGTATCTGTGTAGTTATTACATGTGTATCTGTGTGGTTATTACATGTGTATCTGTGTGGTTATCACATGTTTATCTGTGTGGTTATTACATGCATATCTGTGTGGTTATTACATGTGTATCTGTGTGGTTATTACACATGTATTGTGTAGTTATTACATGTGTATCTGTGTGGTTATTACATGTGTATCTCTGTGGTTATCACATGTTTATCTGTGTGGTTATTACACATGTATCTGTGTAGTTATTACATGTGTATCTGTGTGGTTATTACATGTGTATCTGTGTGGTTATTACATGTGTATCTGTGTGGTTATCACATGTTTATCTGTGTGGTTATTACATGCATATCTGTGTGGTTATCACATGTTTATCTGTGTGGTTATTACACATGTATCTGTGTAGTTATTACATGTGTATCTGTGTGGTTATTACATGTGTATCTGTGTGGTTATTACATGCATATCTGTGTGGTTATTACATGTGTATCTGTGTGGTTATTACATGTGTATATGTGTGGTTATTACATGTGTATCTGTGTGGTTATTACATGTGTATCCATGTGATTATTACACCATAACAAGAGCCTTTCTAGCCATTTAATATCGGTACTTAAATTAATAAGGTTTGGAATAAAGTCCAATCTTTCTTTATAAATGGACAATATTATCTTGTACAAAACAGATTTTCACAACTTTCGATTTAAATCTAACTTACCCCCCCCCCCCCCCCCCAGCTATCATGAGGAAAAAATAATTTGAGACTAAAAAGTGGAAGAACTTTAAATGGCTAATTATTCATTTTTAGATATCTTTCAACCCTTGTGGCAAATATTCCTCAATTTTGCTTAACAGCATGAAAGATACATTCTTTTTAACACCTTAAATACAGATAGTAAAGGTGGCAAGCAGATGTAAAGTTTATCAATCAAAAATTGATTTTTTTATTTCCAGCATTATCTTTGCCTTCCCTGGCATCAACCTGATAAGCCAAGCCAAACGTTGTGGATATTTTTTTTTTCTGCTGGCAAATTCACATAATGAGATTAAAAGAACTTAGGTTAATGCAATCTATCAACAGCTTTAATTGAAGGACTACTACAAAGGAACCATCAGATGAAAGAAAGGGCATCAGGGTTACATTCAAAAGGAAAGTTTCTTAGATTTTGTGTACAACTTTACTTTTTTAGTCCAAGTATACAGTGGAAAATTAACCCTCAGCTTGCTTAGCATGTATTTATAAGGCTTTAGCAAATAGTGTAGGTCCAGATGAGCCAGTTCAAGCTGGAAGCTGTCTGATCAGAATCTGTACTATTTGCTGCTGAGTCTCTGCAAAGAATGCTTTTAACCCTGTCATGAAGTTAGTTAGCCACTAACTATATAAATAAAGTATGGGTGATTAGGAAATATAACAGGGTAAGAGTTTAAAGTACATGAATAATGGAAGTGAACAAAGTTATAGTAAATCTTGATACTCTGTTAATAAACTTAAATAAAATGGTCTTAAATGATAAATTCTACAGGATAATAGAAAATGATTCAATTAGTAATGGTATTTGTAAGACCAAATCAAATTATTGAAGGGAGGTAAGTAGGCTTTACTGTTTGGGCATTTTTTGTGGTACATTGGTTTTTACTCTCTGCCACTTCTTATCTCTCCAGTTCTGCAAGGATGCTTAGACTGGCACACAAAAAAATCGGAACCAATTTTGAACATTTTGTTTTTACAAAATACACACCCAACAATTCCTCTTCCTCAGTGTTTTGACTGAATATTCAATGTGTACAGTTTATCATTTAATTAAGTAAGAGATCTTTAAGACCAATGTAATAACTTCATCATTTATATCCTTTGTGTTCTCAAATTCAGGTTCAGCACATAAATATACACACAAAACTATTCAAACATTGAACAGTGATTTTTTTTTCTTTTTAAAACAATGTATTATTTTAAAAGGACATATTATTTTTGCTTTCTTAACACAACATATTGTATCTGAAGCCGATGACACATGATGAAGGACCAGACCTGGTAGCACAACGGGTAGAGCATTGGTTCAAGGTACGGGAGGCCACAGATTCGAACCCGGGTCGCATCATACCAAGGTCATTAAAGATTGTAGTGATATCCCTTGCTAAAGCTCAAGCAAATATAATAGTAGTTCAATGACTGCTACTTGGTGTACTATCATGCCAGGTGTTTATGGCATGCTATACACAGTGAATGCAGCACTATATCTACTTCAAGTGGACACCATCTCCAAAAAACTGAAATACTGTTGGTGGGACGATACACCCAATAAACAATAAACATGATGAAGGATAGTGTTGGGAACAAGACCAAATGTAGGAAGGTAGGGCCAATTAGCAAAATCTGCAAATTAGACCAAACCCAACAACAGTAAAAATCTTGATTCTTGCACCTGGTTCTTGCTTTCATCCCACATTTTATTCCTCTATGATAAGAGTTCTGTCCGCCTACCTTAAGTTCTCTTACAGCCTGCTAGACCCTTTCTCTGGAGAAATGCTTTACAACTGTTATACAACAATCATTTTTCATTCCCTCTGCCACACAAGACAATATACCTTGGGTTTCTTCATAGGCTGTTTAACCTATGTTTTTAATCTAATTTTTTCTACCTCTGTTAAGAGCAAGGTCTTTCTCTACCTTGAGATTTTTAGTAGATTGTTAAACACCTCTATAGTTGTTTACTTGTACTCTAACAATTTCTATATTAATAATTAGACAGCAATGCATGTTCCTATCTTGACATCTTTAGCAGCTTGTTAAACCTTTCTTCAATTCTTTTTTTAAATCCAACTTTTTCTATCTCCATCATTAGATAGCAAGGACTGTGCCTACCTTGAGCTCCTCAACAGCTTGTCTGACCCCATCTATCTCCTGCCCACATTGTTTCTTGCTGTCAGCCAGCTGTTCTTGAAGACTTTGGTCTCCATATTGGATCTTGGAGAGCTCTTCCATGGCACGTGTAAACCCCGTTTTCATCTCTACCACCATCTGCTGAACCTGTAAAACCAAACACAGCACAAGGTCTGAGTCTTTAATGGGATCCCTCAAAAAAGTATGCACAAAATACAAAGTAATATAAAACTTTCTAAAACACACACAGTATGGCCAATTCATATGTGTATTATAAAGTTCATTTTGTAAAGTTTGTATTATTATCAAAAGTGCGGAAAAACATAATAATGGCTATCTAAAATTTTAAATCTACATTAGATGACTATCATTTTGATATCAAACATCAAACTCACTTATGCCAGATTTTTGAAATACAACATTACAATTCATGGGTCTATCAGCAGACCTGTGGTGCACCAGTGGTTCTACCCAGGTATTTACCCTGGGTCTTCTTCCAGCAACATTTGCTGGATGTACCACCATTGTGTTACTGTAAAGTACTGGTATCTCAAAAATGAAAAATTACCAATTTTTCTTTCCTTCATTACACCAGTAACAAAGCAAACTTAAAAAAGCATTCAGGTTATGATTAGCAAAGTACAATCTAATTCCCTTCGCACACACAACAACCTTTCATTAACCTTGATAATAATGCAAACTTATCCTGGACCAGTGATTTTAAATTATAGTAATTAATGACCCATTGAAAATATTTTATTTGTCAGATTTCAACATTTTTAATGCTGAATTTTAACACTTTTACTGCCATCAAGCCGGGTTGACCTGCCTGCAAAAAATGTTGTGTATACTTCCCTCAAGATGGGTAAATATGTATCGGGAATTCCCCAATATGTTAAACAACCCAGAAATAGATTGACATCACACATTTGATATATATTCGACCAATGATATTTTCGTTATGCAGATACTTGGTTAAAATTAGAAAATACATCACTGATAGGTGTTCTTTGTTGAAATTTCAAAGCGAGGGTGGTGGTATTTTCCATGTGCAATTTTTGTTTTCTCCAAAATGGCAGACGGCGATGTCGCGCGTGGTAGTTCAATAAAATTGAGTTGAGTTGAGTAGCTGTCCAAAAACAATAAAAATTTGTCCAGACAATACACTCGACAGAAGACGTTTTTTGTATATTAGCTTACGATTCATCGGATGGTATACTGGAAAACTTGGAGAGTGACGGTTCCTGGCTATATGGGTACATATTAGAAATTTACTGCCTGGCAGTAAAAGGGTTAATAACTAATACCTAAGATTCTTTCAAGTTACCAGCTCACAGCTTTATTTATTAGTAACAGTGTGCATGGATACATTTATCCTTAGCAGCAAATAGAGGAGATCATGGTCTAACAGCTCTCTGCCACACCTGGCTGATTCAGATCTAAACTATTTGCTTAAAACTGACAAATTCATGCTTAGCAGATGAAGATGAAAGCATAGGTATTTGGTTATTATCCAATATACAATACTTTTTTAATGTCTAGCAAATCAGATTTATTAATAAGATAATTACATTTCAAACATGTTTAATTGCCAGATAAGAATATAAAATAACATGTCGAAATGACCCTTGTGAATATTTTTGCACATTTAAAAAAGAAGACACTTAGTTTAAATACCAGAAAAATCATCATCATCATGACCAACATCATGATCATGATCAGCATTAATATCATCATGATGATCATGACCATCATCATCATCATCATCAATATCATGATCATCATCATGAACATTATTATCATTAACAACACTAATATCATTATAAACATATTAAAAATAATAGTTTTCATCCTTATCCTCATTATCATTCTTTCTGCCATAATTTATCACTTTTATATTACCTGTAAAGGTGTAGGTTGCTCTGAATCCATGATTTATCCTTACTTTGAAAATCCGATTTAAAGTTGTTGAGAAAGTTCTGGAGCCATTTTAACACAAGTGTTTAGCAAAATAATATAAGCGGATCTATTTAATTTACTCCTACAAGTAAACATCCATCTTGAGAACACTTACTGGGACATTTTAGTTCAGAAAACACAATCAGACCATTAAAACACACAATTCTTCTCCACCTAAACAAAATGAAGATTTCACCAATGTTTTAACATTTAGTTCACCATATAATATAATATGTAAGTTTCCTAGCCTTATCTTTTCCTGTCATTGGTTTTAATGTATTTGCATTTTATCATTTTGGTTTGAACCTTTAATCCTTTTGAAGACATATTGACATTAAATCGTCTATCAGGCTTGAAACACAACGTACATAAAAAGCTTGTTTGCATTATCGACTGTCATTTTCTGACACATTCCACAATGTGTCAGAGTTCACATTAGACACAAAAAATCGGAAACTCATCA
The DNA here is from genome assembly GCA_007844125.1 of Sinonovacula constricta. Taxonomy (NCBI): domain Eukaryota; kingdom Metazoa; phylum Mollusca; class Bivalvia; order Cardiida; family Solecurtidae; genus Sinonovacula; species Sinonovacula constricta. Next base: position 51,292,939 of record CM017557.1, read on the forward strand.
AAAAAAGGTATCTTAAACAGGTTTTTGAAATTTTGTCAAAGAAAGAAAACACTGCAGAAAATGTAACTCATTCAATGTCTTTGGTCTAGTTCATATTCATGCTAACTAAATTTAAAAAGTCAAAGCAACTTGGTTATATATACATGACACATAGAACCATTTGAATCATACACTTTTATATTTATTGGAGCCACCCTGGAGAGCGGTGCCTCTTATGGAATGCATTTTTTTATGGGAACGATAGTGTAGTTTGCAATAAAAAAAACAGGAAATCTAGCTTGCAACAATAATGTGTAGCTTGCAATTATAAAAAAGTAGCTGGCATTTACAGGAAATCACAGTTATTTGGCGAAGTATTGTTTTACAAAAGAAACCGAATATACTGATGTTAGCAGTGCAGCTTGTAAATACAGATATAACAGAGAACAAGGAATACAAACAAAGAAGCAAAAACTATACTTCTCACCAGAGTTATGGTTCATTACTGTCAAATGTTTATGTAATTAATCAACAGTGTAAGAGAGTGTTTAGTTCCCTGGATAGTCTTCTTGTTTTAAGCCCATGTTCTCAATGGTGCCTTGGATGTCTCACATCCTGGCTCTTTCTTGTTTTGTTGTTTCACTATCTAATCAATTAATAAATACTCCCTCATGAGCAGGTGGTAAATATGTGCACTTGTTGCAGTTACAGGTGGTGTCAGATGGTTGCCTATATTAAATACATGGAAAAATATCTTACAATTCCTTTGAGGAATATGAGCATAATTTCTGCATAACCTCATACTTCAGTCTTAGTAAAGACATTTTGGGAACTGTTTGTTCATTGGATTTATCGTCCCACCAACAGTATTTCAGTGATCTGGAGACGGTGTCCACTTGAAGCAGATATAGTGCTGCCTTCACTGTGTATAGCATGCCGTGAACACCTGGCATGATACCACACCCAGTCACATTATCCTGACAGCTGGCCAACCAGTTGTGGAGCTACCCTTATTTTTGCTTGAGCATTAGCAAGGGAGCTATGCCACTACCATTTCTAACGACTTTGGTATGCTGTGGCCCGGGATCGAACCCGGGGCCTCCAGTACCTGGAGCTGACGCTCTACCCAGTTCGGTCTTTTGGGAACTACCAACATTGTTAGATGGTAGAAAGTGCAGGAAAACACAACAGCACCCCCCTGAAATGTTCATTCTTTTTAAAAGTAGAAAAAAAAGCACTATATTAATCTTGGCTAAAAATAGATATCGATGTCAAAGAACAATTCCTAGATGATAACATGATGTGACCTAAAAAGTAAGTTATCATGTGGTTGCAATGATGAGTGAGGATTTATGCTTCACTGTTTACACAGATCTAGGGCATTAATAAACAGAATTGAAGGTAACACTGGCTTTTTTGGTTATTGGAAAGGAAAAATCTTAATTTAAACTGTGGGTTGCCACCTTTAAACGAAGAAAAATATTTGAAAACTGTACAGATGCTTTTTATTCTCAAAAACCTAGATATGAAACTATCTTTTGTAATACAGTATGTTATAATCAGGTTAATAGACTTAATATTTCAATTCATTATTTATTGTGATTCAACAAACACAATTTTGATTTTTAACACAAATTTAAAAAATGGAAGATTGACCAACTGTGACCAAGTCGCTTTAAAGTAAACAAATGAAAGGTAACCCACTTGCAGAACTTTTAAATTAAATATCAAGCTAGAGTAGATGCTATTATTAATATATAATATTATCAAAAAAGTTTTTGACAATCAACATTAACAAAACTGCAACTAAAATAATTCAAATACAAATCTGCATACTGTATACATGAAAATGATACTTTTTCAACATTCTTGGAATTAATTTTACACAATTCAGTCCAAATCGAATGCTAACTTGGCACAAGTTTAAAGTCCTTGGAATTTTGAGAACACAATTATTCCAGTTTTGACTAGACAATTACAGAGCACACCCTTCTGTTAAAGATTCTTATTTCATTCTTATTGTATTTTCTCCAGTCTTAAATCTCTGAATGAAACTTGTGAATTATTCCTTCCTGGTATTTAGCTAGTATTAACAAATTAAACAACAGAAGACTTATTCAAAGCTTTACCACAAAAGCACTGGTACCGGATAAGAATCCCAAAATAAAAATATATTTTTCTGGCTAGAAGTTGTGTCTTTTATCCCTCTATAAAAATAACAGTAACACAACTTGCTTGCTATTAAGACTGAGGGCATTTATTTACAAACTGTTAATGAAATAGTTTAAACAAAGCCAGCAGCAAATGTAAACAACTTGGCCCAGAATGTTAGAACAATGAACTAACAAACAAGGATCATACAAACTAAAGATAGGTCGAAACTTGATCAGTGCTTTGATTGTGTGTTAAGCAAACCATGCAAATTTCTGACAATATATGTCAAAGATTTCAGATGATAGGCAAGTCACTAGTATTGTTTTGACTTGGACCTAAACTGTGATTATATGAACAAGATTGGGCTAATCCTTTCACTTTGGTTCACTTTGTTATTAGTGAAGCATGGCATTAGTGAAATTATTGGCCATTGGTTCCGACACTACGTCAAGCAAATGAGAAGTTTGTCTTGTTTTGGATATTGTGAAGCAATAAGTGTATTAATTAACACAAAGAATTCATTGAGATTATTTGATGTGAATAGCAGCAACATATCATTTTTGTATTTGTACTGACTAATAAATATGCTTTTTCCATATTCAGTATAAATGTTATTCAATGATATTAAATACTTAAAATATACCTCTGGGAAAAAAAACCTTGAAAGAAAACTGACGATTGGCCTTGCGTGTGGTTCCTGATGGTCAAGTGTAATGCATGACAATAACATGCATTTATTTATTTAATAAAAAGTTTATTAAATTTCAATTTTTAAAACATTTATTATTTATTGTTTAAATCTGATAAATATAAAATGTATATAAATCTTAAACTTACCAAAGAGAGTTGATCTGCTAGATCACCCTGTTCCATCATGTCTGAAAAGATATACATAACATAACATGAATGTTAATTAGGCTATACCAAACAGCACATACATGTGAACTTTGTCTAAGGCCAAAGTGGGAGATTTTTTTCCTTGCAAAGTGGGAGTTTTGTTATTTTCATATAAACAAAGAAAGAAGTTATCTGTTTCCAAGTAGGGAGATTTCTGAAAATGTGTAAAACACCCATCATTTTCAAATAATTTTGAACCTTAAAAGCCTTAAAAGTAGGAGTCTCCCTCCTAAAGTGGGAGAGTTCACATGTATGACAGCACCTTACCAAGAACTAAACTACTGAAGTGAAAGAAAGTTTAAAATTGAAAGACTTCACCAGTTTCTAACCAACCATGAGCAGACCTGAAAAGACAAAAGGCAAAATGTGAGCTCCAGATACTTAAAGCTGGTATCCAACAGTTTGCCTATATCAAATAAAGGTACCAAAATCCTTCCAGTGGTTTGGGGAAGAATTTAGGCACACTTTCTGCATAAACTCATATTTTAGTATAAGTGAAGATGACTTTGAACTCTACCTATATTGTAAGCCAGTACAAATTGTGAAAGAAATCACTATCAATGTTCATTCTTTCCAAATCTTTAAATAAGTACGATAGTGGTCTCTGCTAAAAATAGATATCAACGTCAGGGGGACTACTCGGATGGCGATCTCAACGGTGATCTCAAAAGTTAGTCGTCACATGGTATTCTCAGTTTAAATATCGCTTTCTCTGCAGCGTGACTCAGATAGGACATACCTGTTAGCAATGATGAGTTTGGATTTGTTGTTCACACAAATCAATGCAACCAATGAGCAGCATTTTGCAGAAACTTTTCAGAAAAAAATTATTTATTTGGTTATTTGAGAAAAAGAAACCTTAGGTGCAATCTGTCAGATACCACCTTAAACGTCACATTTTCAATACCAAAAATTATAAGCAGTGTTATAAGTCAAAACAAGAGCTGGCAGCTGACAAACCAGTCCACTATTCTCAGTCCAGGACAGTACAAGAAAGAGCATGAATGTGAGACATCCAAGGACATGCGCTTTAAACAATATGTCCTGGGAACTAAAATTTTATATTCCCTGGCTGGATTTTGTGAGAAAATATGTCCCTGGGTCACCTAAGAACATTTTTGGTGCTAACAAAATGCAGAAAAAAGATTCTTGTGCAAGTACATGAAGCTTATTTTACACTATCAAGTAACAGTTGAATAGTAGTGTGCACTGTCCTATGACAGCTCTTGTCAATCTAAGTTGTGTTTTGCCTAAGGCTTTATAAGGTGGCTTTTTGCTGTATTTCAACCCTTTCATTCATAGTTAATCTATAATTTTGAAAATTCACTTGACTTTGTTATTTTTCTTTAAAAGAGATAAAAGAATTTTAATAAATGTATGTTCAACTTGTAATAATAGATATAAGGTTGAACCAATCTACACATAAACCCTTAGTCATGCAGATTCTGCTAATGATTGTGAATAGTTTGTAAAGGTGTAAAATGGCATATACATACAGGAAAGGCCATTTTATCTTTTATTTGATGTAGAAAATCCACCAAGCTGACATTGAAGTAAAGTGTTTTATTTCTTTACTACTATACCTGGCTGGAGGTTTACGTGATATTTGATTGACAGTTGGTCACTGAGTAATTAAGAGACACTAATTTATATGACACATGTATATGCTCATTAGTGTCTGCAGTATGACCTTGGATTCATCAACTGCCATATATTGTATGAAGTCAGAATCCATTCCAACATTAATTATTGATGTTGTTCTAATAACACTTTCCATTTATTCCTCATATATGGAATATGTTTCTGATTGTTTACCTTGACAATATCCTGTTATTATATGCAAGCATTTACCTGACCTTATAAGTTACATATTTGCAGTTGATAAGAGAACTAAAAATTAATGAGATATACTGGAATTAACTCCTTGCCTTCATGTGAACATTACCCATTATATATTTTATTTTTAAGAGTAAAAATTTAATTCTTGTATTGCTACTTTTATTAATTGACTTAAAAAAATCTTAAAATATTATTTGCTTACAACTACAGACAAAGGAAACAAGAACTAGAGACTCAAGAGCCAATCATGCAGTTCAAGATCAGATAGCTCCTAGTATGGAGCTGGCTGATCTAAAACTACATTATATGCCAAGGGCCAGTATTCCCCAATTATTCTTAAGTAAGAATCCCGTAAGTCAATGATTTCAATGCACAATATCTTTAGTATGTATTTAGCTACATGTCTGTATTTTTGTATGACACTTTAAATTTGATACTTTGAGCTTAAAATCACAATGAATTTTTATAAATAAGCTGGTTACAATTGGTATGAAAATTGTGACTTGGGATAAAGTCATGACTTATAGACTTAAGAATGGTTAGTGAATATGGGCCTTAGTCTTGCAAATATGTACTTAATTTAGCTGGCTAACATGAAAATCACTCTTGTAACAAGAAAAATCCCTGTTATAACATGAAAATTGCTGTAATAACATGAAAAACCCAGTAATAACATCAAAATCAACTGCAATAACATGACAAGCTCTGTAATAACAAGTCCTGTAAAACATGAAAATTTGTTATAACATGTAAATCGCTGTAATAACATTAACATCCCTGTAATAACATGACAAACATACCTCCAACAAACTTGATAAACTGAATAAAATCAGGGATCCATCAAAATAACAATTCCACCTTGCCACTAAGGTAGGTTGTTGACAAATAATGCAGCATTAGTCTAATTTCACCATTTAAGTCTAATATCAGCTGAACTATTTTTAAAATAGTTGATATTGTCCTTCTAGGCTGGACTGACCCCTTTTTCAAATAACAATTTCCCAATTGTTTGATATAAAAAGGTTAAGTAATGATATATCAATGCATATAAATCATTATACAAGACTCTGTATGAAATCAATTGTAACAAAATTGCTGTCTAATTTATTTCCTTCTGAAGTGTGTTATAGAACAGTGTGTGCTTTTATTTTCAGACAATACGATCAAGTGTGTCATAAATATTTCCTCTCCTTGAGGTGTCCCTTACAGGTGGTCCAGTTAAATATACATTTATAACCTATCTTGTGGTTGTTATTTACTGTTTAAGACATGCCATGTCATGCCTAAATTAACATCTTTAAATAAATTTTGTTTTTTTGTTTTAATATTTTTTTATTAATTTATTTATATTTGCTTACATTTATACTTGAACATACACTATTAAATCCTTATAATATCTGGCATGAGGCAGTAATGATGCTGTTGGCTTGGAAGCCATCTTTTTATATATGTTTCCTACTAGATCATTAACATGAAATTAATAAGCAAGAAAGTAACTGCTCATATAATGTTCATGTACCACACAACCTAAATAGTGCATGTGATTAAAAGTGGTATCCAACAATTTGGACCAAATTTTAATTTCTCAAATAACAAAATAAGCCATTGTTTAATGAAAAGGTCCAGCAAAATGCTGTTCATCAATGTCCTATATCTGTGTAAAGAGTAAAACATAAATTACCACTAGTCATTGCAAACAGGTATTTCCTATCTGAGCCATGCTGCAGAGATAGTTTAAACATATTTATTCTCATATTTTACAATACATTTGCGGTACACAAACACAGGTTATACATACAGGTAGAGAGAGGATTTGAATGAAAGCAAAGCTTATAATGTTCATTTCCTTAGATCAATATACAAGACAACATGTAAATACAGTGGTTGTATACTTTTGCAAGAAAATATAAGTACTAGGCGTTCGAAAAACAGTTTCAATTTACAGTTTTAGACAAATATAAATATACTAAATTTAAATAAGAGAAGTATGCAGGTATATAGAGTTTACACATAGATGAGATGGAGAGAGGGGGTAGAGAAAGAGGGAGAGAAAGAGAGACGGAAGGGTCTGCCGTGTCTACTGGTTGATATAGTACACTTCAAATCTTTTAGTATCAGAAATATATTTCTGAACAGTGCTGCAGAGATAGCTTTTTTTAAACTCAGACACATGACCGCTTACTTTTGAGATCCCATTATATAGTCATCCGGGTAATCTGCTCTAAAGTCAGTAGCTATTTTTAGCAGACTAATATCGACCTTTTTATACAGTTGGAAAAAATACATGTTTAGATTTTTTTTTTGCGATCAGTTCTGTCTGACAATTAAGTTAGTGTTCAAAAACGTATTTATTAAGACTAAAGTATGGGTTTATAGATTACGACCAAATTCCCCAAATCAGTGGTTCGATATTGTTATAAATATTTAATACAGGCAAACTGTCGGATGCCACCTTTAAATAGCTGATACAAGGTACATTTTGCTTTTGGGATACTTAAATTTTTATTTTTTTCACCATTCAAGAAAACATGAACTATGAGGCAGTTTTTTAGACTTTCTTTGGTCATTCGAGAGTGTTCATGTTTTAGACAATACACTATTACAATATCCATCTACTACAGGATTGGTGCTTAAAAAATTATTGAATATTCAACTAAAATTCTAAATATGTAAGGAGTAAACAAAATACTACTGACAACCTCTTTAAATCAGGTAGTATCTTAAAAGTGCTTACACTATACTAAATATTGTATCCAACATGTATACATGACCTTATTAATTACAAGCTGAACAAATAAGCGAATTATTTTATTTTCTATATAATGGCCATGCACATTTTACATTTTTGCACTAATTTGTATGCAAATATCAACTTCATTTCCCATTGAACATTCATGTACCAGGAACAGAAAGCTACATTAATAGTTTGAATGATTTGTTTATTGGATTTATCGTCCCACCAACAGTATTTCAGTTGTCTGGCACAGGTATAGTGCTGCCTTCAATGTGTATAGCATGTTGTGAACACCAGGCATGATACCACACCCAGAATTAACAAGGGAGCTATACCACTACCATTTTTAATGACTTTGGTATGTTGCGGCCTGGGATCGAACCCGGGGCATCCTGTACCTGGAACCGACGCTCTACCGATTGCGCTACCAAGTCCAGTAGTTTGAATGATCTTTGATGAAAACTTCAAGACTTCATAAAAGAGTTAAGCCAAAATAGTGCACTTTTTTGTAAAGTGCTATTGACACATGTTTCTATCAACATCCTATCCCATTATACAGATTTTAACAACTTTTAAATGAACACTCTTTTTTCAAACGTTATCCTATGTGAATCTCAATAAAAAATTTAATTTAAACTGCACCCTTTTTTGTATAGATGTTGTATTCCGTATACCTCAAAAGTTTTTTTGTCCATTAACAGTATAAAGGCTACATACATTTTTATAGCACTTCTGTGGAGATTTTGAATGTTCCTTGTATGAAAATCATTGAGTAGTAAGCAGTTCAGTTTTGTGTCATGCAATTTATTTAGTAGTATTGAATCAAATCACAACACTAACATGTTCTTTGCAGTCATATGTCAAACACTTACACCTCTACCTTTTTTTCCCTTTTTTTTTTTTTTTGGGGGGGGGGGGGGGGGGGGGGGCGCAGGCAGGGGATAGAAGATAAATTAATGTACATATGTACATTTTCATGTTTGAAAATGCTCCATGAGATTTCAATCCTTTGATTTAATATTCACCTTAACATATATAGGTGGTATCTGACAGTTTGGACCAAGTATTTTTTCCTCAAATAACCAAAGTCTAAGTCATAGTAAGTCATTGTTACCTGAAAAGGTCCTGCAAAATGCTGTTTATTGATGCCCTAGATTTGTGTGAAACTTTAAGCATTCCACCCAAATTGTCAATACAAACAGATATTTCCTATCTGAGCCACGCTGCAGAGATTGCTATTTTAAAGTAAGAAAACCAGATGACAACTCACTTTTGAGATCGTGTTATTACATCATCTGGGTAGTCCACGCTGATATCGATATCTACTTTTAGCAGAGGTCACTTACGTGTTTAGCTATGGATCTAAAAAGAATGAACATTAAGAATGATTTTATTTTTTTGCCATGTGAACTGCCTCACACATAGGTAGTGTTCAAAATCATCTTTACTCAGACTTAAGTATAAGTTTATGCAGAAATTATGCAGAAATTCCCAGAAACCGTGGACAAATATTGTTGCATGCATTTGGTATAGGTAAATTGTCAGACACCACTGTTAAAAGAATATTTTAAAGACAGATACTTTCTTTAGCATCCCACTTTTTATCAATCTCAACAGTTAGATTACTGTTTTTTTTTATTGTTTTACTTCACAAGTGTTGTGAAATAAATGTTGTGCAAACATACACAAGTATAAATTAGTAAATATCCCAATTTACTTTACACATTCTTTGAAAAAAAAAACTCAGTAAAAAGAGGCATACCTTTTTTGAAAGAAACATAATCACTGTCAACAACTTGTTAGACATCCTCAAAAGACATTTTCATCCATTCAGCACTTTAAAAAGCATTCAAACAATAATACACACTTTTCTATATGGCTTTAATTCAAACTCACAACACTTCAGATTTAGTGGAGGGTCATAAAAAATAAAAACCAGAATTAGTGCACTTTTCCCTTGAAGGTAAATCCCCTGTGGACTTCTCTCCGTTGGTAATTGTGTCTTAACACAAGGACCTTCAATTGGTCTGTTATCTTGACCTGCTAAGCCAGAATTGATCATTCTTATACAGTGTAAATCCAGATCAGCCAGCTCTCGCTAGGAGCAGCGTAATAAGGAACAACACTGTTTTCAATATATCTTGATACTTCTGCATTAGGTTGTTAGAAAACAACAAGGATTTAAGCAATGGTTCCGAAAAGATGTAGCATGATTAGGGTTGTCCCTGCTACAGGAGGTAGATTATCAAACATTGCTGACAGGAATAGATCACTGTCAAACAGAGATCATTGTCAGTGATCAATGCAGGGGAGAAGTTGACAGATTACACCCTCACATACTAACCTGCACATTCAGACTACTGCCAGACATACTTGGGCAATGTCTGGATGAATTCTTGGACAATAGAACGTCTGCTTTTAATCCTTAGATTGCTTCGTATGTTAATAACCCAAACTAATTCTAAGTCATCTTCTTACATTGACATGCAAGGTGCCTAGACATAGTGCTACAGATTCCACATCAAATAAGGCAGATCCTGATCAGACAGTTCCAAGCAGGGAGCTGGCTTGATCTGGATCTGTGCTATTTTCCAATGGCATATAAATACATACATGCTAAGCAAGTGAAGAGTTTAAAAGGTGGTATTCAACAGTTTGTTTTCAAACAAATATAAAAATATCTTACCAATGCTTTGGGGAATTTGGGCATAATTTTTGTATAGATTTATGCTTTAAATAATCCCAATAAATACAATATTGAACACTAAATGAACAGTTAGACACAACTAATCACGAATAAAATCACTCTGTGTATTCTTTCCAACTGTATCTAAAGTTCGATAGTGGCCTCTGCTAAAAGCAGATATCGATGTCAGAGCGGATTACCCGGATGACTATATAACATGATCTGTAAAGTAAGTAGTCACATGGTTTTCTACGTTAAAAATAGCTATCTCTGCAGCGTAGTTTGGATAGGAAATAGGTTGTTCACACAGATCTAGGACATCAATGAAGAGCATTTTGCAGGAACTTTTCAGGAAATAATCGTTGCGTCAACACACGGTCAAAATGACCTGTGTGATTGCACTCGGTGTATTGTTGGTAAAGTAGTTCTTCAACATGGCTGTTATGAATACGGAAGTGATTGCTAAAATGAACAAAACAAGTACAAAGAGGTATACAACAGATTATTTTGGCATTTTTTATATATATTCTAATAGTTAAAATATGTTTCATGATAACATTTTGAACTAATTTTTCTAAACGGTCCAGACTTTAACGTAGTGACGTCACACGCTATGTATAATGGACATGTTACTGTTTAACGAAAGCGGAAGTAGCAAAACTTGCTCATCGTATTTTTTTTTCCATTTATCTATAAATATCAAGACTTTGAAAGTTTCTGGACACAGAATAAGGCCTTAGAATATAGTTGTTTAGTCATTTATCTTAATTCAATTAACATTATAATCGAACGTATTTCCTACGCGGAACTATTTTTTATGTAGGCACAAATCTCAAATTTTGGGTGAGTTACGAGTCGTAGTATAAAGAAGACTTTAACGTAGTGACATCACACGCTATGTATAGAATGGGAAATGATGACTTAATTGGTTATTTGAGAAAAAAAAAGTTTCGATCCAAACTGTCAATTACCACCTTCAATACCATGTATGATTTTGAAAAGGGTATGATTTGATAGTTGCTCTTACAGGGTACCAATGTCATGATAATAATTGATATGTCACATTAATACAAAGTATTTTCTGTACAAAGAAACATTTCACTTTAAAAACAAACTAGATCCTGTTAGAAGTTGTCTTATACAAATATCATCTGTAGATCTAAGAGAAAAAAACCCAGCTAGCAGCATACAGATACGTCTTCGTATTATTTACAGAAGCAGATCTTAAAGGTGTCGACAACATCGACGTTACAGCGGATGAAGGGGATGAACTAAAACATAAGTGGTCACATGGTTTTCTTAGTTTATAAATAGCTAACTGTGAAGCATGGCTCGGATAGGAAATACATATTTTTTATGACAATTGTGGCATTAAGCTTCACTTTACAGACATGCATAGGACATAAACAAACAGCAATTTGATCTGTTCAGATAACAATGGTTTACCAAGATATTTAATGGAAAATATTTATGGTCCAAACTGTTGGATACAACCTATAAGACAATAAACTTGAGGTACAAACCCTTTTAAGATAGATTTGGCCAACCATTAGGCCACTTCTTTTATATAAAATGGTTTACAAAACCAGCGGACCTATTTTTTCAAGAAATCGAAAAAAAATAAAATCGAAATCGTCGATTTTTTTTTCATTAATAATTTCCGACCCTATGAAAACGAGCCGAAAACTATCGAAACAAATCCCATTTTGCTTGTTTTTATATAAATAGGCCGCGTTTTAAACGCGCCCTCGAAACAGGTAGACGGGTTTTATGTCTCAGAGATAAAATAGCAATACACAGAGTATCGGATCGGATTTTGGTAAACCAGTCCAGCGCAGAAATGGCTGACGAGTATTACGCATTTGGAACTCCTCGGGTAATTCCGTCCTCTACGTAATCACCTCGGAAATAATGCAGTCGCCGCTATATTGATGAACTACTTTCAAAATGGCAATCGTACCTAAACAGCAATCTCCGGCAAGCTTCGAAATCACCGAAGCGTGATCCGAGTGCATGCAGGGTAATAACTGATATATTACACTTTTACCAAATCCTGTTGGTAATATACATACAGCATCAACTAAGTTAAAAATGTTCTTTAACGAAGCAATCTGCTCTTCTTTCAAGGAGTATTGAACCTCCATTGTATCTAAAGCGTACTGCATGCACTTTGAAAAGTCAGCCATCTTTGTTTACATAATGCAATGAGAAGTTTTTTGCCGGGGCAAATCATGTATTCATACAATTACATCCGAGGCATTATCTCCGAAGCTTGCCGGAGATCGCCGAGTAGGTACAATTGGAGTATTACGTTTAGGTCACACTGTGGGGTTACAAATATAACGGGCCGGGGATTGATTTTTTTTTTTTTTTTTTTTCGACCGCCTTACGGACACTTTGACCAAAAATTTTTGTAAACCATAAAATAAAAAAGGAGTGGCCTTACGATAAAAAAAATGTTTCTGAAGTTCTGTATCCTCTTTCTGACTTAACAGATTTTATGAATATTTGTGCTAAAAAATTCCTTAATTGTGCAGCCTCACTCAGATAGGAAATACATGTTTAAAAAGACAACTGTGGCATTGATCCACTTTTCATACAGGTGTAGGACATCAATAAACAGCATTTTGCAAGATCTATTCAGATAACAATGGTTTATTGTGAATTTTAATGAAAATATTTTTGGTCCAAACTGTCAGATACCACCTTTAAAATACAGTTCAATTAGAACTTGGAATGGACACATGCTTTAAGTATTTTCCTCACCATTCCTTTTTTTTTCAATTTCTCTGTAAAATTGTGCCATGTCATGGGCTTTAATAAAACAATATTATGACCTGTCATCAAATGTTGATTTAAAAAAAAGTCCCAAATAAATGCACAACCTAAAGCGGAATTGTTTACACATGTTCTTCAAACCTTTTGTGACTTTTATTATAAACCTGATTGAAGTAAATCTTGAAATCATTAACTACACAAAAATGTTTTTTATAAATCACTTACAATGTCAAAAATGTCCCCCCAGATAAAAAATAATGCCTTTTGAAGGATGCAAAAAATTGCATATCAATACATCTTGAACATCATACAATTGATGTGCAGTGCAAAATCTATGGCAGAAAGGTTTGAAGAGCTCTTGTTATTTTTATCCGACAGCATTATATGTATTTCTTATCCTGAGCAATAAACATAAGCACAAAACCTCTTGATTGATAACAAATGTGGGATATCTACATTGAAAGTGAGGGGATCGATGACTAAGAATGCTCTAGATCACCTCAAACTGAAGAAATACGCCCCCTCCCCCTTACCACACCAGTATGGTTTGTTTCTTGTTTTAAGATTTCTCACCTCAATACAACTACGGTCATATCAGCGATACCCAGATATTATTGGAGGAGGAAGACCCCAGATGTCTCGGCAGAACCATCGATGCACTGCAGGCTGGCCGTGTAACCTCCCCACATGAAAGTCTGTACCCTGAATGGGGCAAAAAGCTAAAGCTGAGAAGTTTCAAGTTTGCAAATCTTCCTGCATGGCCAAGATTGACCCCTTCACCCTATGGGCTTTACTTCAGATTGGCTTATACGAAAAAGTGAGGTTGACTTCCAGCAAATTTGCACATGGTCTGTGGTTCTATCTATTACTGAATTTGATGTTTTCTTCTGGACAGTGAGAAACATTAATAAAAGTTTCCCCTGAATAATCCCTAAATGTAAGTAGGTCCTTTCATTTGTTTTACTTGGTTTTTATGCTTGTACTGTTTGGAGTGTATGTTGACTTTCTTGTGATATCCAGCTTAAGCATCATCAACAAACACTTCCATTTTCTTTTTTAAATAACATATCTCTATAACTATTTAAATGAATTTTAAGCTTATATATGCAAAAATAAACAAATTAACTGTTTCTAATTGCAATATCTACAAAAGAACAGGCGATAAAGTCCAAGAATTCCAACTAAAAGGAGATACCTACTGTTTGGGGTACCTCGGATATTAACTAACAAGCGAGTCAATTTCCATTTCAGTAATGCATATGTACCACATTGGCAGTGACATGTCCATATTGTATCATAATTTGTTAGTGATGTCTACATTATGTACCATGTTTCATAAAATTAACATGTAAATACATATCACATGATAAAACAAAGAGTTATATTACTAATCGGAACATTTGGGGATTCAACAAATATCCTTGTAAATTTTTTATGTCTAGGCAGTGCTAAAAGATTTAATAAATTTTAATAAATTTTACATAATAAATATGTCTGTTTTGAGTTTTTAAAATAGTATTAATATCATTATAATAGAATATCTATATAATTATGTCACATACTATATGTATCAAATAATAATTTGCACTAATTTTGATGTTGAAAATTAAATCCAAATATAATTTTTTATGAATAAAAACTTATTTTGAAAGTTTTTAAAAAAAGAAAACTAGTGAAGCTTAAAAGTTGTATCCGACAGTTTGGGCCAGATATTTTTTTCTCAAATAACCAAATATGTCATTGTTACCTGTAAAGACCTTGCAAAATGCTGTTCATTGATGTCCAGGATCTGTGTGAACAGTGAAGCATGAATCCCTACTGATCATTGCAAACAGGTAATTCCTATCTAAGCCACACGGCAGAGTTTGCTATTTTCAGACTAGGAAAACCACATGACAACTAACTTTTGAGGTTATTCATCCACTCTGATGTCGATGTCTATTTTTAGCAGAGACCTCAATCATGTTTATTTATAGATTCGGAAAGAATGAATATAAGAGTGATTTTTCCCCAACTGTACTGTCTAGGAATATTGGATGTGATCAAAATCATCGTTACTTAGACTTAAGTATAAGTTTGTGCAAAAATTATGCCTTTATTCACTAAAGCAGTGTTATGATATTGTTACATATATTTAATACAGGCAAACTGTCTTATATACCTTTAACACAGTATATTTACCACCATTCCCAGAAAACTTCCATCTTAAATGTAAAACAAATACTAGCTTGAGACTGAATTTGAATTTTATTTTAACTTGTAGAGATCCACAAAAGATACAATGAGATGGTGAAAAATAATCCAAACCTCACCAAAACATTGTAATCCTAAATGTTGAATCCACTTAACCAAGACATCCATGACTTACCCAGTTATTCATAAAACATTTACCCAACAAAATAACTTAGACACAGATGACTGGGTAAACCAATTTAATGTATTGAAGAATAATTATTTGTACATGTAGTATATGACTTAATGGTTTTATGCAACCACTGTTTTGCTGTAGTCCTTGTTACACTCCATTGGTTTCATCTCACATTTCAACATAATAAGTCACCAAGCAGAGTAATATTACCATGTTTACAAGCACAAATATTTTAGCACCACAAATATTTTAGCTGTATACATCTATGTCTGTCATGACTACATTTTACAATTATTATGATACTTAAGTACAATAAAGGTATTAAAGTCATTATCAATGTCATCTGGGAACATCACAGGCAAATTGTGCTGCTTCTGTTCAGCTGCAACATACATGGATTCTAACCTTAATTGCCCAGAAGATGGACAAAAACCCTTCTGTTTATTTTAGCACAGGTGGACAAAAACCCTTCTGTTTATTTTAGCACAGGTGGACAAAACCCCTTCTGTTTATTTTAGCACAGGGGGACAAAAACCCTTCTGTTTATTTTAGCACAGGGGGACAAAAACCCTTCTGTTTATGTTAGCACAGGCAGACAAAGCCCCTTCTGTTTATTTTAGTATAGGCGGACAAAAACCCTCCCATAAATTTTCGCAATGTGGACAAATTCCCCACCCCCCCCCCCATTTCTAAGTTTTCTAAGTTTTGTAACATATAAATATTTGGTTCACACATTTAACTTGTGTAAATATTATCACTTAACAACACTACTGTTTTCATATGAACAACAAACTATATGGCAGATATTCTAATTTTATTTATTTATTGGAGGGATTCTGTCAGCATTGGAAAATTTACAGGAGGGATTTTGTATGCCTATGAAAAAATGAACAAAAGGGTTTTTTACGGCAGGGATTTTGTCTAAGTCACCAAAACTCCCCATGTATATTTGATTTGTATGGGTTTTTTGCAGACTGATTCATCCTATCTCTGCAGATTGTATGGCAACATCTCAGGCTTGATGCATGCTATAACAAAAAGAAAGCACAACTTTTTTTTTTTTTTTTTAAAAGGTACAGCAGTGACACAATTATGGTCATAATTGCAGTGTGTAGCTATTTTGGGAGGAGAAAGACCCCAGACAGAATGTCTAGGTAGAAATGCTGGTGCACAATAGGCCAGTTGAACGACTTTCCAACTTTCCAACATCAAGTCTCACACTTCGTAGGTGCAACTTACCTATTTTTAATTATTGTCTGGCATATTCCCATTTCTTTGAGTGACTGTCTGTCTATCTTATTTGTTTATTAGTTGGATATATCATCCCACCAATAATCTTTCAGTTATCTGGAGACAGTGTTTAGTTAACACAGACACAGTGCTGCCCTCAATGTGAAACTGTGAACTGCATGCCATGAACACCTAGCATGATACCACACCCTATACATTTAACATTAGAAAAGATGCTGTACCAATTATATCATTTTTGGTTTTTACTTTTGTATTACGAGAGACCCAGGTTTGAACCGGAAACACTTGTACCTGGAAACACTTGTGCCTGGAGTCGTAACATAACATACTCCGCTACCAGGCCTGGTTGGGTTTTTTATAATTAACACTGCACTTCCAAATAAAAGGAAAAAAAATTGTTATTGGGACATAAATGTCAAGAATACATAAAACATAATTGTCAGTAATTGGCTTACTTAGGCAGGTTAATTTCCCGTCAATGGTCAAGGTATCAAAGTTGTGAGAAATCAATAGAAAACAATTAGGAGCAGCAGAAGTCCTGGCTGGACATTAGTGGACATTTTTATCAATAGACCCAACAATAACACTTCAGGACTTGTCAATAATGGCATACTCTTATCATGATAAGTTTAACTTGTTATGAATTACCAATGGCAAGGCAAAGTCTGAGTTATTGCAGGTCCTGATCCAACACCTTCCTGCAGGAGTGGACTGATCTCGATCAACAACAAAAATTTAAGCATAATCAATTTGTGCTTAGCAGTTAAGGGGACAAGTTGACAGGAGTAATTGCTGCCTGAGTAGAAGTTGAAACGTTAGATTTTGTAAATGATTGATTGATTGATTTCGCAGGGTTAATCCTGCAAGAGATTACTGCCCAATAGTTCTGTTGTTGTTCATATTACTGAAAAATTGCGTTTTTATAAGTTCATGCCCAGTTATTTTGTACTGGCTCATTCAAAACAGTTTCTGTAGGCTATATAATTTTATGTTTTGATTGTTAACATGTCTCTAATATTAATTATTTCTGAAAATTATTTAATAAATGTATAGTTTTTGAACCACTTTATGATTGTGGTTTTAATAGATATTTAATTAGGTTTATGTTTCATCAAAAGCAAATGTCAAAATCAAATCAACCATATAAATGGACAATAATTACACAATTATATGTAACTTCACCCACTTTTGTTATTTTGAAAGTGTCTATCCATGACTAGCTGTTTCAATTCACACCTACTTCAAAAGCTTACAAAAGTATCATAAAAAAACACTTTTTATTTAATATTTAACTTTCAATGTATAGTTAACTTTTAATATTCTTTTCATGTATACAGTGGTCGAAATGAGTGCAAGCCCGACAGCAAAAAACAAGTAGATTTTCTCTCGGGCTACTAAATGTTCCCAATTAACTAGTCCGACGAACAATCATTATAATTTCATTTAAAAATTACTTTTGTGCTGCTAATTTCATTCAGCAAGCTGTCGCTTGTATCATAAACGTGTTATGCCCACTAAAATGATAATATGTTTACTGTGCAGGAACAATGTGGTATTCTGGTTCCTGCATGGTACATAATGTTCTATACCAAATTAATATCAGCTGGGCCATAGAACAAAATGGCAGAGAAACTGAAACTGAAATATGTTTCTGGTGCAAAACCCAGGAAAAAATATCCTGAAGTTGCCGAGCGAATGATACTTAAATGGTGTTTTTTTCTATATTTATCTTTTTTTTCAGATTTATTTGTAATTTAAAACAGAATTTAATTCAGACTAGTGAATTTTCTTTCGGGCAAGTGAAAATTGCTTACTTACAAGCCCGACATGCTTGTAAATTTCAATCCTAATTTCTATGACTGTGTATAATTAATCATTAGATGTACTATTTAAATAATATAAATTAATAGTCTTAATGAATTACATTGTAACTTGGAGGAACAGACGACAAAGTGGTATATTCATTATATTTGTATTTAATTCACACCAACTAAATGAAACTAATTTAACCCAACTTCAATAATGTTTTAAGAGTAATTAAACAATCATATATTATCCAGCACTTTAAACAAAATGAAAAAATCAATTTTCACACATGCCTTGAAGCAGAAAATTAACCATGGGTGTACAATAACTGTGGTTTCCTTATAGTTACAATGTGTCATAACAACATCAGGTAAACCCATTAGTTTACCACGACTGGGAAGGGATGCATCTACAATATGGCTCCGAGACAAAACGCAATAATTCTATGTTAAGTTCAAACTAGAATAATAACAATAGCGTAAAAGAAAGTCATTGATTCAAAGCATCAAAGGGCATTCAATTTATGTTTAAAACAATAAAATACCTTAGCTTAATCATTTGCAAACAAGTTGTAATAACTTCACTACAAATGCTAAATGACATTTGGTTCGCTGCACTATTTGTATTGCATGTTGTTAAAATCACTTTTCATTTAATTAAGGAACCAAACTTTTATGAAACCAATATGAAAAATATACAATAATACAAACAAAAATCTTCAATACTTTGTACAGGCGAGAATAAAAACTTCCTTTAATGCTTTGTTTTGAGTTGCCAAAGTCAGTATCTTACACATGTGTTAAGAAATTGAAGTGGAATGAGTTTTTTTAACAACTAATAACCATTCAGAACCATTTCTACACAATATAATTGTCCGTATACTGTCAAGAAGAAAAAAATCTGATAATTACAACAACAGACAAATGACATATTTCTAACACATTACATAAAAGGGGCCACATTTCAGTGTGAACGAACGCAAATAACAAATAAACACAATGCACACAATTCTTTGAACAAGATCAACACTTAAAAGTGATTCTAATTATTGGACCCAAAAACTATGACTGTCATATAGCTTGGCGTAATCAAAAGCTATAATTGTACATACAAGATTGACTAAATTAATCTTATAGAAGTTTCTTTTATAATTGCTAAACATTCTAGGAGACAACAAGAGAGATCAGGTATGTGCAATATGGAAATGCTGCAGAATCTGTGTTTCTGCAAACTCCACATTTATGGGGCCTCTTTAAAGAAAGTCATGAGAAATGTCTAAAGGTAATGCTATAAATAAATGTATTGATCGGCATATTTTAACAAGAGGGCCATGATGGCCCTTAATCGCTCACCTGATGACACAGGCTTTACGTAGGCTCAAATCTGGCATTAAGTAATTAAGAGTAATTTACTTAAGAAATCTTTGGTGAAGTAACCTACTGAATCCACATGACTCACTTCAAAACATATGTAAGATTTTATACTGGCAAACATGATGGTCAAGTTTGGTGAAGACTGGGCCATCAATGTAGCCTCTTAAGTGTTTTCACAAGCTTTTTCTAAAATTTGACCTTGTGACCTACTTTTTGACCCCACGTGACCCAGTTACGAACTCATCCAAGATTTCATGCAGACAAACATTCTGACCAAGTTTGGTGAAGATTGGGCTATAAATGTGGCCTCTAGTGTGTTCACAAGCTTTTTCTAAGATTTGACCTAGTGACCTACCTTTTGACCCCACGTGACCCAGTTACGAACTCATCCAAGATTTTATGCAGACAAACATTCTGACCAAGTTTGGTGAAGATTGGGCTATAAATGTGGCCTCTAGTGTGTTCACAAGCTTTTTCTAAGATTTGACTTAGTGACCTACTTTTTGACCCCACGTGACCCAGTTACGAACTCATCCAAGATTTCATGCAGACAAACATTCTGACCAAGTTTGGTGAAGATTGGGCTATAAATGTGGCCTTTAGTGTGTACACAAGCTTTTTCTAAGATTTGACCTAGTGACCTACTTTTTGACCCCACATGACCCAGTTACGAACTCATCCAAGATTTCATGCAGACAAACATTCTGACCAAGTTTGGTGAAGATTGGGCTATAAATGTGGCCTCTAGTGTGTTCACAAGCTTTTTCTAAGATTTGACCTAGTGACCTACTTTTTGACCCCACGTGACCCAGTTACGAACTCATCCAAGATTTCATGCAGACAAACATTCTGACCAAGTTTGGTGAAGATTGGGCTATAAATGTGGCCTCAAGTGTGTACACAAGCTTTTTCTAAGATTTGACCTAGTGACCTACTTTTTGACCCCACGTGACCCAGTTACGAACTCATTCAAGATTTCATGCAGACAAACATTCTGACCAAGTTTGGTGAAGATTGGGCTATAAATGTGGCCTCTAGTGTGTTCACAAGCTTTTTCTAAGATTTGACCTAGTGACCTACTTTTTGACCCCACGTGACCCAGTTACGAACTCATCCAAGATTTCATGCAGACAAACATTCTGACCAAGTTCGGTGAAGATTGGGCTATAAATGTGGCCTCTAGTGTGTTCACAAGCTTTTTCTAAAATTTGACCTAGTGACCTACTTTTTGACCCCACGTGACCCAGTTACGAACTCATCCAAGATTTCATGCAGACAAACATTCTGACCAAGTTTGGTGAAGATTGGGCTATAAATGTGGCCTCTAGTGTGTTCACAAGCTTTTTCTAAGATTTGATCTAGTGACCTACTTTTTGACCCCACGTGACCCAGTTACGAACTCATCCAAGATTTCATGCAGACAAACATTCTGACCAAGTTTGGTGAAGATTGGGCTATAAATGTGGCCTCTAGTGTGTTCACAAGCTTTTTCTAAGATTTGACCTCGTGACCTAGTTTTTGACCCCACGTGACCCAGTTACGAACTCATCCAAGATTTCATGTAGACAAACATTCTGACCAAGTTTGGTGAAGATTGGGCAATAAATGTGGTCTCTAGTGTGTTCACAAACTTTTCCTAAAATTTGACCTCGTGACCTACTTTTTGACCCCAGGTGACCCAATAATGAACTCATCCAAGATTTCATGCAGACAAACATTCTGACCAAGTTTCATGAAGATTGGATAAAAATTGTGGCCTCTAGTGTGTTCACAAGGTAAATGTTGACGACGAACGACGGACGACGGACGAAGCGGTATCACAAAAGCTCCCCTTGAGCACGTTGTGCTCAGGTGAGCTAAAAACATGGTGTTGTGTATGTTTTTATGTTTTCAACTATTATTTGGAATACAAACATTGTTTCTATTGTATCAGTCCATTGCAAGCCTTTTCAGATAGATAAAAAATTTGAGATCAATGGCAGTCAGTATTTTGATTCTTGATTGCATCGATTAACATAATAAATTTGACTTCAAGTGGTTTTTCTTTATAAACATAAATGGTTTATTAAACATCTACACTTTAATGTCATACATTTTAAAACATGCATGGGGGTTCTGGACTCCTTTATGATGTTTAATGATTCTATTAAATATGCCACTGGGTAAGTCTAACTTTTCATGTAGCATTTCATAAGCTTATTTTATTTATTTTTTTCTTACATCATACCAACACAATTATGGTCATATTGGCAACGTTCAGCTAGTTATTGGGGGAGGACAATCTTCAACTTATGCTTGGGTAGAACCACTGGTACACCGCAGGTTAGCTGAAGAAATCTACACCCCAGCTGGGACTTGAACCCACAAAAAGAGTGCCTGAGGAATTTGTCAGTGACTCCAACCGCCCAGCCACGGGCGCCCCCTTGATAAATTTAAATGCTACGAACCAAAACGGAGAGTCCAATTATCAGCTAGTCCAATTTATCTGCTCATTTCACATGGGAAGTTCATACTCAATAAAATGTGGCAAATAATCTATATAATCAATTACCAAAATGGCGTCCCAAGTTTATGTATAAATTGTACAGTGTGCACGGCACATGTGATAAACTAAAACAGTTTGTGGTTAATGGCTGATGTACATGAACTATTTGGCCAGTTCTGTTTGCAATTTAGAGAACATTGCACAAACATATTTTTAACAGGACCAAATGGCCAAAGTACAGGAAATGGGCCTGTGTTTGCAATTATTTCTACATTTAAAAATCATGAAAATTAGTTTCAAGACAAAGAGTAAGGTTTTTGCTCAAAGAAGTTCAAGATGGACCCCTACTTTAAGCTGAATGGGAGGTCAAGTTTCAGGTTAATGTGTGCAATGGGCAAGTGAAAAAACAGCACAATTTATGCTAAATAATGCAACTTTATGAATGCTTTCTATAAAAATTTATTTTCACCTTTTGCCATAAGACCTTCTGGGCAATCTTGTCCTTTAATCTTAAGTCCAACAACCTGCAACAAGGATGGATACCCAGGCTATTAATTTAAGATGTGAATTTAGCTTTACTCAATGAGTAAACCTTGGTACTACTACCACAAGAGAGTTGATTACTTTCCATGCTGATACCTTATATATCAGATAAGGATTAAGATAAACTGAGTCAAAATTGGAACTACTACCATAAGATAGTCAATAATTTAACACTGGATACCTTGATAATTAGGGATGTAAATCGAAACCTAAAATGATATTTGAATATTCGGAGCGAATTTATATCAAAGTGGCGCATAACATGATATTTTTTCATTAAATTTGCTGTGGTTTTGCATTGTAAAATGTTCAATTTTTGGCCATAATTGACATTGATAGCCTTACTTAATGCAGAAGCAGTGTAGATTTATGATTTTAGCATAGCATTTAGTTTTAAAATGACGATTGCTTCTCTTGAAAAACATAGAGCAATATTATCAATCCGCCATTATCCTGTTTATAGTGAAGGACATAAGGGGTGTTTTTTTACTCGGTCATTGATAATTTGCAAGAGAATACAGTCAATGAAGAATGCTAGTAAATTTGCGAGCAATGCCATTGTTCCTTAACAATCATTATTATTATAATTTAAACTCTTATATCAAAACTATACAGTACGTAGTTGTACTTTGTACAAAAACATTTACAGTTTACAGCCATGTTCTGTAAATAATGACTTATTTGTTTAAACATATGACTTATTAAATTGAAAGACCTACTTAGGCTCCTTTTAATGATAAATTTTACTTCAATCTTAATAAAAGTGAAATAAGAATGATAAAATATTCCAATCCCAAGATCTCTATTCGAATAGTGACTAGATATTTGCATATTTAAATAATCGTTAACATCCCTATTGCAGATAACAAGCATTTGATAGTATTGCGGGCAATACAGTAGTCCCCTATCGGTCTCTCAAAAAGTTATGGGCCGGACACGATTTTGCTGCAAGGTCATGCTGTGACCTTGACCTTCAAGGTAGCGACCCAAATCTTGTGCGTGCATATTGTACACATTGCTACCTATAAACATACCAAGTTTCATGCACCTAGCTTTAATAGTTTTTAAGTTATCAAAGGATCCAGATTTTTAGCGGACAGACAGACAGACGGAATGACGGACGGAGTGTAAACCTATAGCCCCTCCGGTGTAAACACCGATAGGGGACTAATTAGACATGGATTACGCTTTACACAAGTGTAATAGAGACAAAATTTGTAACCAGACTGGGACCCAAACCCTGGCCCAATCACTAACAGGATGAATGCTCAACCGACTGAGCTAACAGGATTTCTAATGGTACACATTCTATCCCCTCAGCTACACAAGGAATAAAGCTTGATAATACTGCCATAAGGAAGTCCATAACTGAATACATACAAGAAATTATTACTAGGAATCTACTCAGTGTACTTTAAGTCAAACTAGTGCATATATACATATGCTTATTCCATACAAAGTAATTTGGATTGGATAGGATTTGCAGCATTTTTGCTGATACTGTGCAGCGACATTTCTATCATTATAGCACATGGGCACTTATGAGGTGCCCAGGAACTGAACCCGGCTGGTCCATTATACTGACACTGACAAGTCAGGCGTAATACTGTCCCCTTAGCCCCAAGCATTAGGAGGGAAGCCACTACTACCAGCTTTAAAGACTTTGGTTTAACCCCGCCCGGGTTTGAACCCTCGACTTCCCGATCAGCAAAAGTTATTTGATTTTAAGCCTGCTAAGCACAAAAATGAAGAAGGCTCAAGCAAAAAAGGTAGATAAAGATCAGCTAGTTTCTGCCTTAACCTGCCTTATCAGGATCAGAACAAAGCAAAAAGCATTCTTGCTATTTGTCGTGAACTTGATTGGCATGTCAATCAAAGCAAACAGAGTTTAAATACAAGAGCTGTGGTCACTAGCAGACACATTTTTGCGCATCCCAGTTCCGTATTTGAACAATTGTGACCTAATTAAGTATTAATTATCTACTATTCTAGGGATGTTGATTGTCATCCTAGGCTAGAAAACTGATGCTTCGTGATCTGAAGTATTATAATATTTTCTGCATAGAATATATTGATACAGGAAGAAAGACATGTTTTTCCAATGTATCCTTAGTGGCCTGTACATTCGTTAAATTACAGTCTGAAGTATTGCTAATTCACTGTACATTGTAAGGGTTAAAGATGGTATCCAACACTTTGGACCAAAAATATTTTCATTATAAATCTTAGTAAACCACCGTTATATGAACTGATCTAGTAAAATACTGTTTAATGATGTTCTACACCTGTTGGAAAAGTGAACCATAATGCCACAATTGTCATTACAAACATGTATTTCCTATCTGAGCCATGCTGCACAGTTAGCTATTTTTAAACCAAGAAAAACCATGTGACCACTAATGTTTTGGTTCATTCATGTCATCTGCTGTAACGTCGATGTCTATTTTAGCAGGAATCCTAATCATTCTTATTTACTGACATTGATACATATATAAGATGTAGACAAACTGTTGGATACCACCTTTAAAACATATATGGCACATGGTGTCGCTCATTAACTGGCATTCATCAATCTCTGACATATACATGTATGAAACATGGTAAAATATCAGAAACATTACCAGGAGGGGTTAAGGTTATTGCTACAGTTCATTTAAGGATAAGATTCCTCAAAAGATTACAACATTGAATCCATCTGGGTTTTATCATGGCAGAAAGTCAGACAGTCTGTCTTGTACAAGTCTTGTAAGTGTTAAAAGGTTACTGACAAGTCAGATCTCTCAAGATTACTGTTATGCGCTAGGAAACATACTTCTTGTAAGATGTCTTACAAATTAGTTTAACATTACCTGAATTGCTCATCTCAATTATTCAATTAGACAGAATGAAAAAAGAATATGCTTGGGTTAAAATTGTTCTGAAAAAAAAAAATTCAAATAATTAATATGATACTGCAAAACATGTGTATGTGCTAAAAGAATAAGAAAGAAAAGAGGAACACAATTTGTTTATACTATCTGCCTTTTGTCTGGCAGTCACCAAACGGAATAACTAGAAGCACGGTACCTCAGGATGTCATAACATGGCTTCATGCCCACATTTATCCATGTTGTTCTTACAGACGTACACCTATGTTCAGAATATTATAATGTATGCTACCAAGAACTTATGCATTAGACTTTAGCAAAATACTGTGTGCTTTTCCTATCCTTTTGTTGTGTTAGTGTGCATGATTTACCATCAAATCCTTGAATAATTGTGTTAATGTGTCCTATTTGAATTTTATTTCTGACTTGTTTATCCATACCTGTACATGTATGCAAGTTTCTGTAATGGTATATGGCAACCAAGGTACCTTTCTACTTGTTCATTTGCTCTCATCTTTGACTACATTTAAATACAGATTTCAAGATTTACATTCAAGGTCCTTTTTCCCTCTCTTGTTCAAAGTATAATGATATCTATTTTTTATCTTCAGTTATTTTTCTTTCTATTTGTATGCATCAATGATTGATTTTCTAATCCTTGACTTGATGTAATTCCACTTTGTGAAAGTGTAGCATTCATCTTATCTAAGAATGGGGTCTTTTAAACAAGGAAAAGTGTTTTCTGAATGTGTTTTCTGAATATGTATCTCTAAGTATTCTAATTTCCCTAAATTGCAACTATGTTCAAGTGATCCTTTTTACCTTCTTTTGAACTATATAAGTTCAACTTGCAAGTTTCTCTGAGTGCATAATTGATCAAATCAATCAATTGGTGATTTGTCAATGCAAATAGCTTTATCTTGTCTTGTATTAGTATAAGCACCTCTTGTCTCGTGTTTTTATGACAGGGGGAGGTCACTTCAACAGTCTCAATAACATCTAGTATTTCCCTGACAACATCCTGACAGGATGGACTGAAGATATGACAGACAGGTATTGACTCTAGACAACAGATGTCAAGGAGGTTCATTGAGAGGTCAACAAAAGCAGTCCCCCCAATGAAAGAAGTGGCTTCTGGAACAAAGTCTTCAATTTTACCATTGGATTTCATTGGTCAATTCTGAGGTCATTTGCTGCAGGTAAATCAGAACATAACTGAAACATGACAAGGTAGAATAAATGATGAATAAATGATGAAAGTAGACATTTATAGAATTGACTTTTTGTTGTCTGTCAAAAGATAATATTGTACTTTGGTAGCTGCTACACAAAAAAAACTTAAGTATTTGTTTGTTATTAAATATACACACTTCAACCACTTATTTCCAATTACTGTCTTGTATATAATATTTACACCTTTTAAGCCAGCTGGTAGCTATCATTTTCAAAGACTCAATGTTATATTTTAAGCCATTTAAGTCAGACTGGTAGCTATCATTTTCAAAGACTCGATGATATATTCAAGCCTTAAAAGCCAGACTGGTAGCTATCATTTTCAAGGACTCTATGTAGTATTTAAGTTATTAAAGCGAGACTGGTGGCTATCATTTTCAAGGACTCTATGTAGTATTTAAGTTATTAAAGCTAGACTGGTAGCTATCACTTTCATGGACTTAATGATATATTCAAGCCTATAAAGCTACGCTGGTAGCTATCATGTTTAAGGACTCTATGTAGTATTTAAGTTATTAAAGCTAGACTGGTAGCTATCACTTTCATGGACTTAATGATATATTCAAGCCTATAAAGCTACGCTGGTAGCTATCATGTTCAAGGACTTGGTTAGCATAATTTCAGCTTAATACACCAGTAGGCAGGATTTCAAATCAATGGTAGAACCATATCTAGTTTAATAATTATATTTTTTAAATGGTACTAGGTGTTTTTACATAATCTAAATAAATTTAAAATGAAATGTGAGCAGAGATTGAGTCTAGGAGTACCTTGAAACATTTCAAAAACAGATCCACTTGAAGGGAATCAGGTTTCAATAAGAAATTGTTTGCCTTCAAAAATGTGACCTTTGGATAAATTCCAAACAAATTAACTGTTAACCTGCTTAGCATAAATTGAAAAGGCTTTGGCAAAATGTGTAGATCCAGGCCCCATTTGCAGAAAACATTTCTAAGTTGAGATTTTGCTAAAGCTCACACCTTTTCTCCAAGAAAACTTCTTACTGACACACGCTGCTAAAATTCCAGTATGTTATACTCCATTAATCTGGCAAGGTTAAGGTATTGCTTTATTATATTGAGGTGTTAGAGATATTACAGGAGTTAACAATAAACAGTCAATATTTGAGCTGGAGCAAAACCTCAGCTGAGAAATGATTCTGCAAGTGAGGCCTGGCTGTGAGATGTCTGGCCAGGACCTATACTTTTTGCTGCTGAGTGTTTAGCAGGTAATTTACAGTTTTAGTCTGATTTATAAACAATCAGTTGCTTGTATCAAACAGGTGGTTAAGTGACAAGTCTGGCTGGCCTGTCAAGGGAAGAACATTGCCATTAATGTCCATACATGTGAATCTTTTCTGAGGCCAAAGTGGAAGATTTTCACTTGCAAAGTGGGAGATTTGTTATTTTCATATAAACAAACAAGGGAACTATCTGTTTCTAAGTAGGAAGATTTTTTAATGTAAAACACCCCTCATTTTCAAATTATTTTGAACATTATAAGAGGGTGTCTCCCTCCAAAAGTCGATGAGTTCACATGTATGAATGTCACCCTTTCAATCAGCATATTACATGCCAAACATGACGGCCTGAAGTATTTGTACATAATGTGACACGTGAGTAAAAAAAGGTTAAATAATCAGACAAATATAGCTGAGGAGTTTCCAAAGTACTCGACTATATGTATTAAAAACAAAAAAACACATGATATTTAAGTTTAAAAATCCAAGGGCAATTAAATCTGAATCCCCAAAATTAATAATCCTATATATTTGTCTAAATAAGAACATCTGAAATCAATTTAACATTATTAATCAACTGAATAAGACAAATAAACTAGACAAGGAGATAAAAAACACAAAGAATACAAATTACATCAAAATCTCATCCAAATAAATTGTACATCTGTTTGTGGCACAACTATTAATTGTTCATGCTATATTTTATAGTTCTGAACATAAAACTTTTTCATAGTTCTGAACATAAACGAAACATTGCCAGCTTATTTACTGTCTATATAAACAAACACTGATACAACCAAAGTTATAACTCAAGATAAAAAAGTCACAGACTCTTCTTAATTTAACACAGCAAAAAAAAGCTTTTTTATTTTCCTAGGAAATTGAAGAAATGGTTGAATCATTAAAAAAACTTGTTTCTGGCAACTATCCAAACAAGCAATATAAACAAGAAGACACACTTTTTACCTTGAAACTGTTTGTATGCGTCATGCCATTATTGCCATGCTCGAAAAATCAAGGACCAGAAATTGTGTTATCCCAGGAAAACAACAGCAACTACTTCACGTTCACACAAAACACATCCTAAACGCAACACTTCTGCAACAGTAATTGCTTTCCAATTTGGTTTTCAACCTAGACCAAGTATTGGCAGTGCAATTGAAATGATAGGCACAGGGATGGTTCTAAGTGAGTTCTCTAGTCTGTTTGGATCACCTAGCCCAACATAAAAAGATAGGAATGATCAGTTCGATATGTCTTATCAGTCTACACTTTGTTAATAACCTTTAATAATTCTTTGTACAGCACCTGGTAATACAACAGGTAGAGTGTCGGCTCAAAGTACTGAAGGCCCTGCGTTCGACCCCAGGCAGCAGCATACCAAAGTCATTAAAAATGCAACACTCAACCAAATGTAAGCAAAGTTCTGTGACTTGTCAGCCCGGTGATAATGTGATTGAGTGTGGTATTATGACAGGTGTTCATGGCATGCTATACATAATGAAGGTAGCACTTACATGTACTGTATATCTGCTTCAAGTTGAGACTGTCTTCAAATAAGTGAAATAACATTGATGGGATGGGATGATAAACCTAATAAAAAAATACAATAATTCTTGGTCTTCTTTTTAAATATACAACCATGCAAAGATCATGCCAAAACATAAGAGTCTCCACAGCAAATAGTGCTAATCCTGTGCTGAATGTTCTGTATCTACATTATTAACATGATCTATATTATTTGCATGATCTATATTATTTAAATGATCTAAATTATATCCATGATCTACATTATTTGCATGATCTATATTATTTGAATGATCTAAATTATATGCATGATCTACATTATTTGCATAATCTATAATATTTCCAGGATCTACATTATTTGTGATCTACATTATTTGCACGATGTACATTATTTGCAAACAACCTAGATCAAATTAATATGCTTGTCCCACAAACCATTTTTTTTAATCATGTTTGCTTATTGCATAAAGAGGAACAAATAACTTGTGTCCCTACACACAGCTCTCAGATGCATGCCAAAGATTACAAAGTAAATTTAATGGGTTTTCTCAGTTAACAGAGTGTAAACTTTTAAGTGTTTCTTATCAACGACATGATACGAAATTCTTTGAATAGCTAACTCAAGTCTTAATCCAAATACAAGATATGTCACTGAGTACCAAAGTCAGTACAGGGATACTCCTCGGTCAATTGTCAGATCAAAAACTCAAGTACTTGGTATTCTTTTTCACCCAAAAAGTAGTTTTTCATTCCATATTAAGTAGAACAGTTCACCATAACAATTGTGTAAGAATGTTAACTATATTTAAGATTGAGTGTAATAAAAATTATTGGTCACTGGAAACAGTCCATGTCATATCAGTGTCAGTAGCTTTGTGAATACTACATTCTTATGTCTGATAGACTGGATGAGGAATTTGTTTTGTTGTTTAAAAACAGCGCAACAACCAATTATGGTCATTATAGCCATGTCCAGCTATTTGGGTGGAGGGAGACCCCAGACAAAATATTAATGCGAACCACCATCACATCGTTAGGAAAGTCAGCTGCAAGACCTTCACACATTTAATCCTTTGCCCCAAAATGCAGTCCGAGAAGTTAAAGGTCAGCAACTCTACTGCTATGACACAGGCACCCTACACCCCCTTCCAACCCACCTAGCTGGGAAATATACTTAACTTACACCAAAAAAAAAACTGCATTACAATATACTGGTACTGTTACTTACAGAAAAATAGTTTTTATATGCATTTTGTATATACTGTTGTAAATGCATGATACAATTTTGTATGGAAAAAACAACAGGTGTGGCATTTAAGTAATATAGATGTTCAATGACCTTGTTCCTAAATCAACAAATTTAAACTTTACTGAAAAGTTAAGTACACACTTTTTTTAAAATATACTACCAGGATTAATTATAAGTCTATAGTTTATCATTATTGCAGTAATATCGGGCACTATGGTGACTAGGTATTTAAACCTTGATGTGCATGGTTTAAAGTATTGGAGAAGAATGTCTTAATTGAAAATTAATAACAAAGTTTATGGGCACATACCGGTAAGTAATAGGTACCTTTCATCATGCGTACAGGACATGAGATAGAGACACAACAATAAAACTATGATATAAACACCTTTAAACATCATTGACTCCCTGATACTGAAAATAGTTCATGCTGGAATGTTGTTGTATTTTCTGATGGGTCAGGAAAGCAAATAAAAAGTGGAGGGAAATGTGTATAGGGGTAACTTAAGGTGTGAGGTTTGTATCTGATCAGTGTTAAGTTTTTATTTATTTTCATTCTTTTATATTTTTTTGGTTACATCACACCAACACAATTATGGTCATATTGGCAACGTCCAACTAATTACTGGTGGAAAATCCAAGACTTACAAAATGTATGTCTGGGTAGAACCACTGGCACAATGCAGGTGGTAAAGTTTTAGGTTTGTGTTTGTTGCTTATAGAAAATTTTATAGTAGTTTTGGGCATTCAAGAAACTTGGATCTGTTGTGACAACATTTGCAGGATGGTGGATTTTACTAATAATACTTGCTTTTTAAATCTGATAGTTTGTCTATATCAAATACATGTAACAATACCTAATAATAAAAATAATAATAATATAATATATAATAATGGGGAATTTGGGCATAACTTTTGCATGAATCCATACTTTAGTCCTAATAAAGATGATTTAAACACAAACTGTTAGCCAGTACTAATTGCAAAAAAAAAATAATGTTCCAACTCTATTAAAAGTGGTCTCTGCTAAAAATAGATACCAGCATCAGAGCGGATTACCAAGATGACTATATAGCGTAATCACAAAAGTAAATGGTTACGTGGTTTGCAAAGTTTAAAAATAGCTATTTCTGCAGCGTGGCTCTGATATACAAACATCCATTTGCAAGAACGAGTGGTGATTTGTGCTTGACTGTTCACACAGATCTAGGGCATCAACGAAATGCATTTTCCGAGACCTTTTCAGGTAACAATGAAGTATTGAGTTATTTCAGAAAAATACTTGGTCCAAACTGTCCGATAACACCTAAATAGGAATAGTAAGTACTTTCATTATTGAATTATGATGATGTTAATGTCTTTGTTGGTTGTGATTCTCTAACTGTTGCTCCTGCTACTAATGATTGTGGATTGGTGGTGGTTGTACCATGGGTTTATTGATAAAAGGTTTATTTTCTCTATCATTAAAAAAATACCAGAATCTGGAATCCACAAGACTACATCTATTCCAGTTATATTACACAAACAGATACTAATTGGTTCCTTAAGATTTTTTTCCACCACTAGCAAGTTCCAAGTCATTTGACTTTTTTTGCACCTGGCGCTATAATTTATGTTCTGACATCAGTGTTATTCTAAACATTACATGTCATGGATTTTTGACATATTTTCTTAGAGATTTAGCAATAAATAGTGCAGATCCACTGGGGGAATGTTTAATCTGGATGTTTACTAATTGCCTAAGCCTGAACCCTTTATGCTTGGCCTGAACCCTTTGTGCACCCTTTGAGCCTGGCCTGAACCCTTTGTGCCTGGCAAGAACCCTTTGTGCCTGGCAGGCTTAGAGTTTTCAGAGGATGTTTCAGCACCCAGAGCATAATGATTCTCTACATAGATAACATTCCCTTGCCGATGCTATTCAGGTAGTGCCAAAAGATATTATCTCTCATGCAAAAATGTACTACCTAGGTCAGTTCAGCTGACAACATAGCAACCTCATTCTGTAGAATACATTTTTAGGGACATTATATGATAAACACTTAATGACCAAGAATGAAGTTATGTTAAATTTTAGAATTACAGTGCAAAACAGTCTTTTTGATCTACAAAATATTATAGTTCACCAAAAGTGAACCTACTCAGTAAGTGTCTAGCTAAAATTATCACAGTAATTATAGAGAGGGGGGTATTTTATGTGTAGCAGATGGCAGATTCTGTTAATAGACAAGGGTGCTCTGGGTACCTTTTTCTGAGCATTTACATTAATCCATCACTGCAATTTTATTGGAATAAAAAAATTAAAACATATACAATGGAATAAAATTAAAACATGGACAGTCAACTGTGTGCATCCAAAAAAAAATTGAAAATCTCATCTAAATTAACATAAAAAAATATTTTTCATTTAAATTTCCAGCAAAGATCCCACAACACAAAATACATAGAGTGGTAAAATGAATGCATTTGATATAAAATTGAAATATAACTGATCTCTCATCCAATCACAATTACCTTACAAAGACCCTTCTTGTGGAACCTGTGCTCTACCTACCACAATGTTTAGACATGCTTCAGCTATGCAAAAAACTGTTATATATTTTCCCATCTAGTATCCAAGTGACTTCTACTAATAAATATCCAGTTATTCCATAAGAATGAGTCAACAGCATTAACATGCTCTGTCATACGATTAATAAAGCTACATATTAATTAACACCACAGGATAGAAACTCTATGCCAACAGGACAGAGTGCATTATGACTAATTACTAACTAATTAGCAATTAACCAACATTCATTCAGGCTCTGTGTGTTTATCTGTTGACTAGAAGGAGGTCAAACGGTACTGTACATTTGCTAGTTCATTTTAGGAGCAATACATATCACCTGTATATACATGTACATTTAAAAGCAAAGCAATTGCATATATCAATAAGATTGACTGATTTAGTATAAAAGGGTTGTATTCTTCCAAATTTTTTTTATTTTTTATTTTTAAATACATGGCAGCGACCAATTATAATCATAATAGCAATGTTCAGCTACTTTGGTGGAGGAAGACTCCCAGACACATGTCTGGGTAGAACCACCGGTGGTTCTGGAAGACCTTCCCGCATTAAGTCCTTCACCCCAAACTCAAACCCACGTGGTGAGAGGCCAAGCAGTCAGAGGAGTTACAAGTCAGTGACTACCACTACACCACGGGTGATCCTGTTCTTCTAAGTAACAATTTTTACTCAACAGGACCTAATGATATAAAAATATCTTGGAGCTTCATTGGCAAACAGGTCATATTTTACACATATTTACTATTTTTAAAATACTGTGCAACCGACACTATTTTGTTAATCGTATGTTAAAATATATTAAAAACTTATTACTATAAACCTAACAATAATGTTGTCATACATGTGAACTTTTTCTGAGGTCAAAGTGGGAGATTTTCACTTGCAAAGCAGGAAATTTGTTATTTTCACATAAACAAAGAAGGCAGTTATATGTTTCCAAGAAGGGAGATTTCTGAAAATGTGTAAAACACCCCTCATTTTCAAGTAATTTTTAGCCTTAAAATTGACAGTCTCCCTCCAAAAGTGGGAGAATTCACATGTATGTGTTATACAGCTAATAAACAAGATTTTGTTCTTAAATGTATACAACCTTCTGAAATATATATATGTTAAATTTTTCATGCTGATTTTTTTATTAGTATAAATACCAGTATATATACAAATGTACAAAAGTAAATGTGCTTTTACTGAAATACTTAAAGCACTAGAAAAGTAATTTTTGTTTTACGAGATGTGCAAAGCAATCTGCTTGCCCATTTTAAATTGTTAATATGTACTGCTATTAGAAAACATTTTTAAATACAACAAAAATTATACAATGCACAATTTTTTTCAGCTCACCTGTACTCTTCAGAGAGCAGAAGCTTGTATCGAAGTCAAAGTGGTCGAAGGAGCAGGTGGACGCGTTGTCCATGATGGGAGTGGCTGCCCCTGACCCGTCACAGTCCCGCTGCTGACCAGTGGTGCACGTGTCTCGACACTGACCCTCACACTGACTCTCAACACTGTTCAGGGCATCTAGCCTGTCAAACAAATCCTGCAGATCATTGACAGCAGCCTCGCTGAACTCATTTACATCCTTCTCAAAATCGGCAATACTTCGCACACATTTCTCACCAACAACTGTCTCGGAAGTATTTGTATGTTTATAGCCGATTCCAAACTTTTTACCTTTTTCACTGTATGCTTGACTGTCTATTTGTCTGAAACCATCAATATGCACATGAGAGTCTATATGTCCATTTGATGCCTCACCGTTTATTCCACTTCCAACATAAGTATTTTTTGGACTGGTTTCAACTGTATCCAATGAATCACCTGGGTTCACACAATTTGCATGTCTATTGGACACTTCACCATTAACTTTGATATGACCTTTTTCACAATTGCTTACACTAGCAACATCTGTTTCCCAGTCAAGATCTAGTTCTGGTGTGGGTGTGGTGGGTTCAGAGTCATCATCAGCACAACCGTTATCATCATTAGCAGCAGCAGTGGTGTTCGCATTTGTCTGTATGTACAGGGGTGATACAACAGGTCCTGGCTGCCCTTTGACCTGTCTACATCTGACACATGGCTTGATTACCCTACAAATACACCAAACTTCACATGAGTTATCTGTCTTACAGCCTAGACCATTCTCTTCCTCTCTACAAAGAGAGCCTATCACATCCCTAAACTTGCCTGAGATGCAATCTGAAGCTACATGCAGATCCTTTCCATATTTACCACTGACACTAGATACATGCCTATGATCGTTATCCTCAGTTAAACCATTTTCACAATTATCATAGCTGCAACTCTGCCTGACCCTGTTAATGCTATGAGACCTTTTATTGTTTCCTCCCTCTCGTTTACCCATAATTCCCAAGGGGAGTCTGCAGCAGTCACTATATAAATCCTTTCAGATGTCCAAAACTTGTCTGAAAGTTATCAACAACTAATCTACTGGTCACTGTTTATCCATCAAATATGAGAACTTCTTACAGTACCCTAAAGAAGCTCTAACTTCCGAGTAATGACACAAAATGGCAGAATTCTGAGAAAGCAATTATTCACCACTTTCCCGCCTGTACTCTACCGTTCATCACTATATACTGAGCATTTATACACAGCAACAAAGTAGTTCCCCTGCTACCCTGGTGCTTTGTTTGGCACTACTTATCATATTTCACATAAAACAGGGCACTTTCCCTGGTTCACATAAAGCTAGTTTATCCCTGCCTGCCATGCTTCCATTTTATCAAGAACATTTGGCAATTAATTGTAGACATTATTTTGGGGGGCAAAAGTCTCCCACTATTTTTACTCGCTCTCTTATTTTACAGCCTTAAATCGTCTTATCATTTGAAGTGATCTTAACAACCTAACCAACAAATCAATGCCATAATTTACATTTTTTATTTTATTGAATTTAAAAGTTGACTTTGGTTTGACTGAAATGTATGGTATTAATAGAAATCATAGCCAACAGAAGTTTTTCCAAAAATTATGAACTGAACTGCCTGGGCTGCTAACCACGTAATTTATAACAGACGCTTTGCATTTGAAAACAGATCTGAATACAAGGTTTCATTAACATTAAGAAAATAAAACAAATCCAGAAATTTAGACACAATTTAAGCCACATTTATGGTGTTTTTTTGTTGTTGCCTAAATAATGAAATCTTTGTATCTAACTCATGAAACTTATAATATGCATATGTATTTATATTTTATATTTTCATTATGTCTCTAAATACGGAGCAGTTGTGATATTTACTATCTTATTAATGCCAGTTCATTTTTATTCTAGCAACAAAGAAACGAGACAGAACAATTTTTAAGCTTTGACAAATTACAGCATTATGGTAATATCTATCTAACTGAGTATCTCCAATGTGGAGAGTACCCTCTCCTGAGAATGTAATTATCTGTGCACCTGCCAATTATGTCTGATCCTTACATAAGACTGCCCTAATTAAACATCCCAAGATAAATCTTTCTGATTAAAGAAGGCCATTAATAACCAACTTCACCTGACAAAGTGATTGAAAGTAAAACAGAATCTTTCTCTGGTATGTCAACTGTTGAATGACTGTTTTTAAAGGTACGTTGCTTTAGTATTCTAAAGGGAAAATAAAAATAAATTTAAGAAGGAGATGAAGAGAACCATTCCTGTTGTTTTTATATTATACCATTTTAAATTAATTTTAGTAAAACAATGTACATGCAAACTAGTTATTTTTAATTAAAATCAGGAATCTTTACAAATAAATTAAACATCAATTTGGATTAACGTAACATTTAAAATATTGATCATTCATTCTAAAACATAAGGACCTGGAATTAAAAAACTTGTATATCTACTGACAATATTTATTTTATTTTGGCTGAATAATTTGTAAAATACCTTTGGTATGGTAGAGTTATTTATACTCACAAAATAATTACATTCTGAAGTATTCATAAATTCTACCAATAAATGTTCTTCATAGATTTGTAACCATCTCACATCAGCATTACTTCAAAGGTCAAAAGAAAGGTGAGACCAAAAAACCTGGTTATTATGCAATGACAGCTCAACTTGACCTGTATGAGGAATATAAACACTAAGGGCTATAATATACTTAATTAGGACAAATAATTTGCACTCTTTTATAATCTGTAATGTTCACAAAAGGAAAAGAAGCAAATCTGAGTGTATATGATTCCATTTTTTCAGTTGCATTTTTGACTGATGATATATTTAAGGCCAGAATCAGATTACTGCTGTTTCATAATAAGTTTCATTCAAACATTCTCTCCTACCTTATCTTGAGGTGTTCTAAAACCCAAGGTTGTTTCTCGTCTCAAAATGAACAACCCTGACAAGTAAACTCTTGAAATGTGCGAAAAATGATAAACATGTTGCACATGTTGCAAAGTTGTGAAAATGCTGACATAAAACATCAAGTTTTGCAAACTGTGAACATAAATAAGACAAGAAAATAAAACATGCCAAAACTCCAACCGGGTGGTGATTACTGAAAACTGTTAACCCTTATTATGCTAAATTTATAAATAATGAATACAAAATTTTTGATTATTTGCTTACAGTTACATTCAATGAAAACAATTAAGACATATCACTAGAGACTCAGTGGCAAGTAGTTCATATCTGGATCAAATTTTGACTCGATTTGCCATAACCTGATCATTTTGTGCAAAGCAGGCTAAGAGATCAAATGCAAAAGATCTATTTACATTAAAGTTTATTTAAGCATTCTCCTTTATAGATTAGATAATGAATATACAAACTCAAACTTTCCAAAATTTTGAATTTAATGCCAATAAACATGATTACTTGCAGTAAGTAGTAGATGATAATTATTTATGCTTACTTTTAAAATTGAAATAAGAAATTCCCTTTTAAATCATAAAAGACTTCATTTAAATAAGATATTATATTTTCAGGATATTTTTAACCAAATCATGATTTTTAAATCTGTAACATGATATAGAGATTTACAGTTAGGCTTTAATGGTAGTAAGCGACAGTTTGTCTACATTTTATATATGTAGCAATATCTGTAAATAAGAACGACTGGAATTCCAGCTAAAAATAGACATCACCATCACAGCGGATGACGTGGATAAACTAAAACATAAGTGGTCACATGGTTTTCTTTATTTTAAAATAGCTAACTGTGCAGCGTGGCTCAGATAGGAAATACATGTTTGTAATGATGGTTGTGGCGTTATGGTTCACTTTTCCGACAGGTGTTAGACACCAATAAACACTATTTTACAAGTTCATAGTAACACATCAATGTCTTGTTGTCACATGCAGAAGTTAGAAAAAAAACAGGAAAATGTATTTGATTTTAACTAGTGAAAGCAAAGTTTACAAGATCAGTAAGTGGTTAAACTTTTAAAATGTATGACTTGTTAATCTTAACAGTATTTCACCTGGACGGATTCATTGTGTTGGGGGGAGGGGTACGAATCATGAACTACTCAACTTTATCACAGTAAATATTGCATATATATACACAATAAGGGACCTTAACTTCGCCCTATGTAGTCAGCAGACAAAATTAACTTCCATTTCACCTTTGTAAAGGTGCTGAGAATAAGATAAGTTCATCTACAGGTTCTCTGGGGTATAATTTGTGCCTCACTTTGAATACCCATGATTATATAGCCTTGTATGTAGCTAAATTTAGCAGGATCAACATTTGTTTTATTTCTTCAATAATACAATTAAAAATGCTTTAGGTGCATTTAAAGCCTAAATGAATATAGATTGTTTCCATGTGATGTCATAGGCACTGATAAGACAGTTTACGGCAGCAAGATTTGAAAGCAGAAGCTAATACAGGCCGAAATCAGGGAATATGTGCTGTATTAAACTCACCATTGTGTTGTTGTTTTTTCAGCCTTTTTTTTAAATTTTATAGCAAATTTAACAGCTTTTTTAAAGTATTTTAAATTTCAAAAACTATCTAACGATCTGCATCTATTAATCTGCATCTATGTATACTGGTATATATTGTTTTGTGTAAACAAATCTCAGCCAGAGAAAAGCTGATGAGGAGTTCTGATGTGGGCAAGCTGAAGTTAAGAAGTGCCTTTCAGATGTGGCAAATTGATGGAAATAGGGACAATGATTTGCATGTCACAACAACTTTCTGTGTTTTCACACCTAAAAAAGCTCTGCTGTCAATAAATTATAACCATATCTGTTGAAGCTTGGGGGTGGGGATGTCACTTCACAGGCAACAGACAGGCACTCACAATATGGTGAAACATTAATCTACATATCCTATATATAAGTATTATAAGCGATTAATTAGTTACTAAATTTGTAACAGGTCTACCTACATATGAACAGGATACATGAGTAACTGATCAACCATTGCCATAGAAAATACTCTAAGGACAAAATTAATGTGAAGCTCAGAACACCAGAAAGGACTGTATCAACCATTTATAAATATTGCAAATGCTGAGATTACTGTGACAATGCCAACAGCATTTGCAATAAAAGGGTTTGTAATAAAAAATCAAACTTGAAATAAAGGTCTATAATCTATATAAGTGTACTCATACAGATGTGTAATTAATAATAATAAATTGTTTAAACTTAAGTTTTATTGAGGCTAAAGACATATTAAGTCCAAAAATTACAAAAATTTAAAAAACATATATTTTCTGCTGAAAATAGCCAGAAACACACTTTTATCACTTAAAACAATCAGAAAACTATTATGCATTGTCTTTTTAGTAAAAAAAAAATTGCAATTGCAATTGTTTATAAATTTCTTTCATGATGAGTTTATACAGAAATTTTGCCTAAATTCCCCAAAGCAGTGGTTGGTAGGTGATACAGGTTAACTGTCATATACCACCTTTAAATGTAGCAGGTTTAGAGATGAATGTATGTATTTAGCGTAAAACAATACCACATATTGTTGCACATCTGTTTCTCAAAGCCACCTACATCAGGCTACAACATGCTGCAAGTGCATTAAACAAACGTGTCTGGGAAATGAAATACAAAGGAGT
The DNA here is from genome assembly GCA_007844125.1 of Sinonovacula constricta. Classification (NCBI taxonomy): domain Eukaryota; kingdom Metazoa; phylum Mollusca; class Bivalvia; order Cardiida; family Solecurtidae; genus Sinonovacula; species Sinonovacula constricta. Next base: position 51,333,543 of record CM017557.1, read on the forward strand.
ATCGCTAAGTAAACTTCATTATAGAAAGAAAGCAGACATCTGGTGGATCAAAAATAGATTTTTTCTTTGTATAAAACAAAACTTGGATACACACATGCAATTAATGCCAGTTGCAGAACAACACAACAATGGCACAATTGTGCTTTAGACCCATCATTGACGAATATTCTAGAATTGTTTTCGGTTGGGATTTTACCACTATTCCTCTGGTAATAACATTTCTGGGCTCAACAATTTGGCTCTGGTTAGATGTTATTGGTACTGGGACATTGGGCAATTCCTTGCATGGTATAATCATTACCTCTTTTTCCTTTATAAAGGGATATTACTCTATTTAAATTTTGTTTTGTTACCTCCCTTTTGGGAAGGTATTTGGTGTATAGTTACTGAGGAAGAAAATAAAATTTTTAAACTTTTTGGAACACTTATGGCTGCAACATACTCATAAAGTTATAACTTATTTATTGAATGAGTTAAAGTGCTTGAGTGACATTTTCAAATAAACAAATTAAAAATTAAATTGAGAATATTTCTTACATAAAGTACATGAAAATACCTTCCCACAAGGGAGATGACTTACAAATTTCATTCATTTCGAAAATAGCGAATAGTGAAAGCAATATTTCATCTGATTGCGATTGCGGACATGATGATCAACATATGACAGAAAGTTTATTGTCAGCATTAGAACAAAGTTACTTGTCAGTTGTCATTTTAGGGAGAATCCAACAGTTTGCATTTAATAAATACAGGTAACAATACTTACATGTGTTTTGGGGGAATTCGGGCATAATTTCTGAATTAACTCATATTTAAAGTAAATGTGATTTTTAACACTTCCTCAATTGTTAGACAGTACAAATCTCTCTACAAGTTCTTTTTATTTTTCAAAATATTTAAATAGGAGTTGGGAATTTCAAAAAAAGATATCACCCTCTGTGCGGATATTACCCAGATAAAGATATAACATGATACTTGATGTAAGTGGCGTCATGGTTTTCTAAGTTAAAAAATAGCTAATTGTGCTGCATGTCTCAGGTAGGAATGTAAATATTTAGGAGATCATGCCTGTGGAGCACCCTAATGTTACTTAATTTCAATGTAAAAATGTTCCATTGTTTTGTTTGTTTGTGTATTGGGTTTATCGTCCCACCAACAGTATTTCAGTTATCTGGATATGGTGTCCACTTGAAGCAGTTATAGTGCTACCTTCACTGTGTATGGCATGCCGTGAACACCTGGCATGATACCACACCCAGTCACATTATCCTGACACCGGGCCAACTAGTCGTGGAACTACCCTTATATTTGCTTGAGCATTAGCAAGGGAGCTATACCACTAGCACTTTTTACAGCTTTGGTAGGTCGCGGCCCAGGATCGAACCCAGGACCTCCCATACCTGGAGCTGTTGCTCTACTGATTGTGCTACCAGGTCCAGTATGTTCTATAGTTTTAAATGTAATAAAAACAAATTATTTTGTTAACAATTTCAATACTCCTCTAACATCATCATTAAAAAATATATAATGACAATCAGAGACATATAGAAAAAAAACTAATATTATGAGACCAGTTTGGAAAGTGAATGACTAACATGTGTCAGTCACATATTGGAAAGATGGAAGTCTTTTAATTCAAGCACTTCTGTCAAGCCAATTTTTTAAAATAAATGTTCTTTCAGAAATTCTGCCTCTAGATTATCCAAATGCTTTGTTAACACTATAACAATTTAATTCAGGTAATTTTTAACATTACTCATAATTCTTTCAGACTGGTAAAAAAAATTTCATCAACTTGTGTGAATGCCATTTTAAAGGAAAAGACTTGTACATTTGAAGCAGAGATTTAATCAACAACCAGTTTACCAATCTACCAAAAGTTTATATCTTGCAAAGCATGTCTTCAGTTTAGAAGTCTTTCAAAAATAAAATCTGACTCACTTTAAATACACTTGAGAAAGAAATGGACCATGCACTTGAGCTTTGAGTAAATTAAGTGGTTCAACTATGAAATCTGTTTCAGTTGAGATAAGGAAGGAATGTGGTGGCCATACTATCTGGGCAATAGGCAAGTGATGACAGTGTCCTGGGATACAAGGGTTGTCAATCTACTGGTAATGAAAGGTATGGGCTAATGGATAGGAAAGTTGCAGGAACCAGAGAAAACAAAGCGGTCAGGGATTGTCAGAAATGAATAAAAAGATTGGAGGAACCAGAGAAAACAAAGCAGTCTGGGATTGTCAGAAATGTTTTTCTTGAAATTGTTGACATGCTTTTAGTGTGGGGTGTTATTGTTATTACTCGTAATATTGGGTCTAACATTGAACATTTAGTTACATGAATGATTTTGACCGGAAAACGGACACGACAATAATAATCATTATTCGTAGTAACTGGAGCAGTTACACTTATGATAAGATTGAATACAATTCATTGTTAAACTATCTCATGTGTTACTGATTAACAGGAAAAACTTTTAAAAAAAATTATTTGAAATATCACAAATTTTTTTTTAAAGTAAATACAAAAATACAAAAAAGTGTTGAAAATGCATCTATTTGCACTATATTATTCTAAAGCTTATATCTTGAGACATATGTCTTTACTCATAATCATCAACACATGTGTATTTACTAGTAATAAAGGGCTGAGCAGTTGGTTGTGGACTTATAACTCCTTAGCCCCTCATGGCATGAGATTGAGTCCCGGGAGTCGGGATAAGAACTTCTATGTGGAGAGGTTTTCTGGTTAACCTGTGATGTGATGATAGTTCTACCCAGACATAGGTCTGAGGTCTTCCTCAAACAACTATGGACTGGACATCGCCAACATGACCATAATTGTGTTGGTGCGATGTAACAAAAACACACACACACACACTCAAAAAAACAACCCTTACTCCTAATAATTCTGTAGTGTAAATGATATTATTAATTAAAATATTCAACTTTCATCTTATAAATAAACAATATAGTACACATATAATATTTTAATTTTAAACAAACTAAACATATAAAATACAAACTGTATATCACTTACCATAAAACAAGAAAATATTTTTAACTATCCACATTTTGAAGCCATAAAGAACTTTAAACCACTCAGACATTAAGAACACTTCTTCCTTTTGTGCAAGCTGAAAACTTACAAAAGAAGACAGCTCATAAACTAAATAGGGGAAAGAAAAATTTCTTCTAACAATTGATGCATTATACATTTCCTGTCACAAGACTTAATTCTGGTTTTCCAATACAATATAAAATTATGCGGTACTTTACCATGAATGGACATTACTTCCTTATGTAATAAATGTCCTAGGCAATGAATTGAAAGGTCTTATTCTTCAAATGCATAATGTAATCATACTAAGTTTAAAACAGCCATATCATCCATGAAATGAAATAACTATAAAAATGTTATTGTCTTTATCAACATCTTATCTAGCTTTTAAGATTTGTTGAACTGAGTCAGTAATAAACGATGACACATTGTCGTTAATCTGCCTAACAGCTTAATTTTTTTTCAATTTTATATCTTATTTTGTTATAAAATTTGTATCTATTTGTAACATTTTTAGCATGAAGAGGTGTTGATGGCCAAGGGTTAGCCTTAGTGATTTATAACACCTTCTTGGCCACTCATAGATGGAGTGTAAGTCCAAGTCTGAGATGATTGACATAATGTGGAGAGGTATTCCAGCCAGGGGCAGATCCCGATTTATTTATTGGGGGGGGGGGGGGGGGGGGGGGGGGGCAAGTGGATATGAACCAAGATCCATTCAACTTTATCTCAGTAAAAACAATATATGTACACAGTAAGGGACCCTAACTTCAACCTAAGCAGTCAACAGACAAAATTTAATTTAAAAGCTTAGTATTTTTTAAGTTTATATGTTTGTGCTTTCACAACTTTAATCTTTTACCTGGTAAGTGAGAGGGGTGCATCCCCCCCATCCCCCACGAGCTCTGAATCGACTTCTGATACTGTCGCATAATACCTTTAAGCCAAGGTTGTATTACGAATGACAATATTAAGCTTTGATTCAAGACAATGCCTGTCACATGTACTTATACCATGGAATAGCTGTGGCGGGATTAACTATGTATGTCAGAAACATTATGGTTTAAAGAAGTATACAGCTGTCGCATTTCTTGTGTGGGCGTTAAACTCTATTTTTTCCATCATAGTTTGCTATAAGACAATGTACATTGTGTTCTTTCATGGTATTCTCCTGATCCTGTGGCTAAGTAGCTGGAGTCACAAACTTCTAACTTCTTTCAGGTAGGGGGATATTCCAGTAAACCAGTAGTGCACCAGTGGTTCTACTCAGATACATGTCTAGGATATCCTCTACCAATAATAAGCTGGACAGCACCAATATGACCATAACTATGTATGTGCAATTTAACAATATGGACTATATATAGCTAGCTATCCATTAAAATGGCCAAATCCCTGGTGACCATACTGCTTTATGAGCCCGAATTCTCTAAAAATAAATTTAATTTCTACCCATCTACTATGGCTCTTCATAAAGTTTGATTAAATTTGGCTAAAGAGATGTCAATTAAAGAATGTTGACGGATGCTTAATGCCGATTGTTGGATGGAGGTGTTATCGCAATGGCTCATCCTGAAATATGTTCAGATGAGCTAAAAACAGTTATGGACTGCGCAGCTGGTATACATGACATTGATACATACAGTAAAATCACTATTGGCCACGATCAATAGTTTTCTTTTCAGTGCATATCACACCCCATATACCAGGTGAATAGTCCATTAATTGTATATAGTACTTTGAAAATGATAGAACTGAAAACAGAATTCAACTATAAACTATAAGTCTTGTAAGTTCATGAGGGATTAATACATAACTGTGTAAATCCCTGTGTTTACATATAATTGAGAAAATCCCTGTGTTTACACATAACTATAAATCCCTGTATTTACACATAACTATTAAATCCCTGTGTTTACACATAACTGTGCAAATCTCTGTGTTTACACATAACTGTGTAAATCTGTGTGAACACCTGTTAAATCCCTGTGTTTACACATAACTGTGTGAATCCCTGTTTTTACATATAACTGTTAATCCCTGTGTTTATACATATCTGTGTATATCCCTGTGTTTATTACACATAACTGTGTAAATTTCTGTGTTTACACATAACTGTGTTAATCCCTGTGTTTACACATAACTGCATGTAAATCCCTGTGTTTACACATAACTGTGTTATTCCCTGTATTTACACATAACTGTGTAAATCCCTGTGTTTACACATAACTGTGTAAATCCCTATGTTTACACATAACTGTGTAAATCCCTGTGCAAAGAACCTGTTACTTTAAACATACACATGTATTCTAAAGAAAAGACATAATTATACAATGTACATCAAGACAAAACTTGTGGCACAAAGAAAATAAGTAATCAAAAACAGATATATATATAAACATCACAAAAGGCCATGTAAGTTCATGAACTGGGTGCTCTATGGGGGTTCCTGTGATCTATTCTGTCTAGGACACTAGACAAGTGATAGAGAGTTTAAATTGATTCCCCCAGACAATTCAGCAAAGAATTTAACAATGGGTCTGGAATTTAATCTGCAATATAATCCAAACAACTGGGAGGATTAAACCCTACTACTTTATCCTTAGATATGAATCTTTCTGCAAGTAAACTACATCCTGTACCTTAAGTTCAAGTTTTTGGTTGTTAACTCTTAGCCAGCCTGCTAAGCACAAAGTGATCAGAAAATAAATTGTAGAGCCAGAGCAGCAAGGCTAATTAGGATCTGCCCTATGGTAACTGCTCTTAAATATGAAGGAACGTCCCAAGTGAATGTAGCTGTTAGCAAATTATTAGTTTAGCATGTGAATATGTGAGATTTCACAGTTATTAAAGGTGGTATCCAACAGTATGTAACAAAATGTTTCCCATTTTGGGTGAATGTGTGCATAATTGCTGCATAAACTTATACTGTAGTGTGAGTAAATGCTGTCTATAATGTTACCGCAATTATTAGACAGTACAAATCATGAAATGTAGTGCCTTAAATATCCATTATTTCCAAATCTATAAATAAGCACTATAGGGATTTCAGCTTAAAACAGACGTCAGAGCTGATAACCAGGATCATGTCATGTGATCGCAAAAATAAGTGGTCATGTGGTTTTCTTAGATTAAAAATAACTAAATGTGCAGCATGGCTCAGATAGGAAATACTTTTTTGTATCGACAAGTGCTGTGTTATGCGTTGCATTTTATATCAATGCTGGGCACCAATACACCGCATTTCATGGGATCTATTCAGGTAACAATACTTTAGTTGACTGCAAGCGAGAAAAGAAAATGGCCCAAAGTGTAGGATACCATATTCAACAAATTTCCAACTTAAATCATAGTAAAGGTCGCCCTTACTGTAAAATATTGTGTCTTTTATAATACATATTCTAATAGAAATAGTACTTCTCTCTCTGCTAAATACTATGGGGACATTATTTTTCAATGATGTCACTACTTTGGTCATAACATACCAAAAAAAAACGTCAGCGCTTGGACATTTTTTATTCCATTAGACTGTTTATCTTTTTTAGTGTTTGCATTTGAGAATCCCCTTAAGAAGTACAATGTTTGAGCTCCCTAAAACCTGTTTAAGCACCACAGTCTGTCCTTTTTGACATATTCTCTACATGAAATATCCACCCTGACCCAGACTTGAGCCTACGCCGTAAGGGGCTGAGGGGTCACAAGTTAGTAACTCTACCCATTCAGCGACTATAAAATCATGATTCTATCAACTCAATTTCAAAGAATACTGGGTAAGTTTTTGACAAAAAATATGATTCAGTACAGAATATTACATTACATTTTTATGTTAAATATTAATTAAATCCACACAGGAGACACATCTAACAGCAATCAGTGCACTCACTAACTCCTCTTTTATTTAATTGAAAGTTAATTGAAATTTAATCAATACTGATCTTGACTAAACAATTGCCAATTTGTCTAATGTTTAACATTAATTACATCTACTCTAGGTTGTTTATTGCACATGCAGACCAATGTAAACACTCAATCAATGAACCAGTGAATCTAATAGTTAATTTATAAAATAAAAAAATAATTTAAAAAACTTGCATGAACAAAGTGCTGAAGAAGGCATATCTAAAAGCATTTTTTTCCTAGCATTATGCTTTGACAAGGCAATAAAATAATAAACAGCTAGCATATACTAGTTACGATTTGTATTAATCATATTTACCAATTTTAATGCATATCTAATTCTTTTAGATAAAACCAATTCTTGCTTTTATAAAATTTATTTTTGTCATTATTCATCATATTAATCATTATATTTTTATTGTTATATGTATTAGAAATAAAAAGTGAAATAATAAACATTAAAAAAACAACATGCAAATTAAATTATATAAATTTGCATAAAATTTTCAATTAGTATCAATTAAACTCATTTGATACAGCTTTATATATTTAAATGCCAAATGATGAAACAAAACATTACCTTTAATATCCACCATTCAGCTAATAGCATTTTATGTCCATCACATACAATCACTACACCTTTAAAATCCAAACACATTTGTCTGAAAACTATTCCAAACTCATAAAATCCAGCACCCTTAACACAGGTTTATGAAGCACTTGTATAAAAAGGTGTATAAAATTAAAACATAGATGAATTTTCACTTCAACTGTTGAGGTTTCATGTAACAGAAGACGCTTTACTTATCTCAAACGTTCATCGAAGCCAAATAGGCAATATTGATCGACTGTAAACTCATATTTGTATTTAGTCAACATATTGATCTGCCATGGCCATTTATACACCGTGAATGTAACATATGGCAGTATCTTAACTTTCTTTGAAAGGAAAGCTTAATATCTTGATAGCATACAATTGTGTATGTTCATTGGGATGTACCAACCTTTCTTATAAGGGTCATGGTGTCCGAGGCAAGGGCTTATATAGATGTTTTGTTGAAATATAGACAGGATCAAGCACTGTTAGGGTCATACAACAACTTTCAGAGCTTTTTTAATGGGAGGAAAATGATCAGGAAATACTAAAGATCGCAACAATTTAAAACTGATGCAGCCCCAGGAATACAAAATTCCACTCTAACGTTTGATACTGTCAGGGCTTTGGATCCACATTTTACATAGCGTAGGTGTTTAACAGTTATCTTCTCAAAAACAAAAAATATCAAGCTTCATTAAGGAACACTGTTGATGTAAAATTTGCAAGGGAGCTATACCACTTCCATTTTTAATGACTTTAGCATGTCACGGCCCAGGATCAAACCTGTGGCCTCCCATACCTGGAACCGACACTCTAACCATTGCGCTACCAGGTCCGGTCATTAGGTTCTTTAAGTTGGACTCCTTGATTCTTTTTTTAATAGTGTTATTACTAACAGCAAAAGTTCTTTATCCATCAAAGAGCACTTAATCGATCAAATCCCAAAAGAAATGTTATTTACACAAGCATATGGACATGATATGTTCATGATAGTTAACCTGAGTATCAAATTATAGCAAAAAAAGTCTGCATAAATCCCAAAGGGTAAAAACAATAAAACCAAGTAATCCAAATAATAGGACCTATACTTTAGCAATATGTATGGGTGACTATTTACCAACCCAGAATTTGTAGGGGCTAGACCCAGAAACAATTTATAAAACAAATTTATTAATCGCCAGTCCAATTCATACAGCATATTATTTATAACAACTAACATTAGCTAAGAAAAGCTTATAGGGGCGCCTGTGGCGTAGTGGTGGAGTCGCCGACGGCTTTGAGTCGTGACTCCTGGGATGGCTAAGCCTCTTACCACGTGCAGTGATTTTTTCTGATTTTTAAAAAAAAGGTCCTGTGGATTTCAAATTGAGGAAAAAAAGAATGTAAAGTCTCAAAATTGGGAAAATTTTCAAAACAGCTTTATTATGAAAATACAAACAGTTTGACTATTTTTACACAGCATAGCAACATTCCTGTTATTTTTTTGTCTTGTGGTTTTTCTTTTCATAATAAATATGTTTAATGCACATGATATTAAAATATTTTGGGGTTGAAATATTTTTTTAGGAGAAAAAATCATCTATTTCTCGTGGGGAAAATGCAGAAATTTGCTAAAATTAAAAAAAATCACTGGCTTGAGTTTGAGTCCTGTTCCATGTTTTCCAACTGACCTGCGGTGTGCAGGGGATTCTACACTGACATTTGTTTGGGGTCTTCCTCCATCAAAATAGCTATACATCGCTATAATGATTTTGATTGGTCGCTGTGATGTATTTAAAAAAGATAAATGAAAAGCTTATTGTGTAACATCATCTCCAATCATCTCATCACTCCGCCTAATTTTTATTTGTGATAAAGAATAACAGTTTGGAGAAGTGGTATGTATGGGCTTAAAAAAGTCTTCTAATTTGATGGACCATTCCAAAACAGTCAGTGAAGCCTGATTACATAAACCAGTATAATCAAGTTCAAGTGTAAAACATGGGGTGAATAGTTGACCTACTTTATACAAAAGAATGTGTGCATTTTGTTTGTGTTACTGTTTGTGAGCATTTGAAATGGGTGTGAATCAAAACTGTAAAAAAAACAATAGCGGTAGAAGTTAGGTATAAATCATAGAAAAATCCAACCTAAAAAAACAACAAGAAAGAAGTATATCTCCAAACAAAATGTTAGCATACCAATGCATTTATGTTCTGAAAAATCATGTATGATATAAGTATGCTCCTTATTATTCCTTCTTTACAGCACATTGCTTTACAAAGCAAGTTTTCAGAAGCAAAAAAAAATCAAACCCACAAAATGGTGTTCTTAATGTTTGGGTTCCATACCCTTGGTATTAAGCTACTTGAGAATAGTCCACACACCTATTTACCTGATTGTTCAAACATATCAGATATACAACAGGAGAGTCTAGTATTGCAAATATGTCAAAAGGTCAATAAAGCAGGGATAACTCTATTTAATCTGAAGTGCTATTAAGATCACATGTAATATAGATGCCTAAGAACACGGCAGTCTAGCTTCTGATGACAAAGAAATTAACAGATCTTTCATTTAATGTTCTATTTTGCACTACAATTAATTTAAATAGCATTAACAAAAATTATCTAGCTTCCCTTTATTACTTATAATTGTAAATGGTCAAGTTTAGATTTCATATCAACAACTACATTGATCTGATCACACACTCTTTAATCACCTGCTGAATTGCCTGTCTTATTGTCCTTTAGCATTGTGGGCAAATATGTCATTATAATATTAGAAAATTAAAAATATTCTATAATAATAAATAGATCCCATCTTTTACCAGTGGCACTCATAATATGCTCTTTGTTGACAAGTTACCTTAATTTTACGATCTTCTTAATTTGACAATTCCTTCTTTTTTAACACAGACGTAAGATACTACAAGTTTAGAGTAAATGTGCCATGTTTAACAGTTGTAAGTTAAAGGTTGCTACTGGAAAACCTTATAATTACAGTTAAACTTTATTTGACAATGGCCGTACAAAAACTGTCTTACACCATGCAATCTGGGTAATACTTGAATACCACAACAAAGTACTTCATTTTCAATCTGCAGTTATATCATTCTTTATTAGCATCATAAAATCTGTATATTTATTTAAAATCACTGCCTTTAATGAAAAAAAATACACACCTCTATTTAAGGCAGATAAAATCCAAAAACAATCCCTCAGAACATCGATGTTTCTTTGAAGCTTTGGCAAATCAATCTCAAGTTAATAAATCATAAGGGTGGGTGCAGGTATAAATATACCATGTTTGTTGACAGAACAAGTTCTGAGTAAACACAGAAACCACTTGGCATCGGAAAAATGTCACACATAAACAAAAGGTCACAATTATATGTCGATGCTGTGTATGTAAAATTAGCTTAAGATAAACATAATTGTACTATTTTAGTCTCTTAGCTGAGTCATGGTTTGATAATCTTTTTGGATATTAGAGGAAAAACAAAACATCTGACTCAGCAATTAAAAAAATATATTTAGTCATTTCTGTGACTCGATGTTTGAACACGCAATAATGGTTAAGGATCAGAACTCAAAAAGCTTGCTCTCAATAGCAGAATAAAAATTGTTTGTGGCTTAACAGCAGCCAATAAGCAGTTTGTATATTTGCATTTTTAAAAACTTTTAAACACAATTAATATTTGAGAGGAATATTATGCTATTGCTAAATTGCAAACATGCCTTTACTCCAGAATTTGGTGTCCTTAAAACCTTTTTCTGCATGTATACGCCATTTTATGCCTTTACAAACCATTCACAATCATTAGCAGAATCTGCATGACTAAGGGTTTATTTATTCGAAGAATGATTAATTTCTACTGAAATAAGCAAATATTTAGCTTATGTTAACGTTATCAGTTACTTAATTGTCATTCCAAGCTGGGGAATCCATGGGGGGTAATTATTTTAAAAATAGTGAGGCCTTGCTAATGTTTATATGAAACAACAACTTGTTACCTTATTCACAAAAGGTGGCCTGCAAGACTCAACAAAGTGTAACACACCAATTGTAAACATTGATTTCATTTTTGGTAGTATGAATTAAGCATTTTTCTTTATGTCAATGTCAATAAAAAACACAAATATATACAGAATTTTATTTTGTAATGCAATTCCAGTCTGCCATTTTGAAACTCATTAACATAATTCAGCCATGTTAGGTTAAAAAAGTGTCAATGAGAAAGTGACACTTTGGCTAAGTCAGTCAAATATGCAGATTACGCTATGTATCTGATTGACGATGATTTTGACTGGTCATCTATTGACATCCAACTAAGGCATGTTTGACACATTGTTATGTGGTCACTGGTTCCAGATAGCAGTTGGTTGTTTATTAATTATGTCAATTAAAGAACAAATTTGTGCTGGCGGCTTTGAAGTGGTCATATACAGCAGGTGGTCACCAGCTAAGGGCGGTCACAAGGCTAGGTTTGACTGTCTCTGAATATCAAGAGATAGTACGGTTATTAACCAAGTAAGCAGCAGTGTTTCCTGATCATAAATATTGCTCATTAAAACATGTTTTCAACATAGTGTCCATGTATAAACATTTTTTTCTTTGTTTGGGTTTTACGGCACACCGACACTTAGCAGGTCATACGGCACCGAATACAAAGTTTAATGTGAATATAGCATAATCAGGTTAAAACTAAACTATGTGAGTAAAATATAGAAAAAAAACCTATCAGGTTAAAATAATGTGAATTATAATTGAAAAATGGTTTATATATAACGGTTTAAAAATGTATAACATTTGCTAAATAAACAGTTTAAAAATTTATAACTTATTGAGAATATTAATCTCGTTCAAGAAGCAAAAAAGTTTAGAATCCGACACAGTCCTAAACAGTAAACATTTTTTTTCTCTCTCTCTCTCTCATATACTCCCCTATTAAACTTAGCATGATGACGCCGATGGATGAGCGGATAGAGTCGCAAACTTGAAACTTCTCAGCCCCTCTTCACATGCCTTCGAATCCCACTCGGGGCAGGAACTGTCATGTGGGGGAGATTTTCCAGCTAACCTGTGGTGCATTGATGGATCTACCTAGATATGAATCTGGGGGTCTTCCTCCACCAAAAATAAGATATCACCAAAATGACCATAATTGTATCGGTGCAATGTAACAAAAAACAAAACAAACATAAATGTGATAAGTCTCTAAATGTAGCTGGCTATTCTTAGCATATGACATATGACACAAGGCTTTTTTTCGGTCGATTTTATAGCCGTTATTCGGTCATGTTCCCAATGGCAAAACATATACTTTTTTCCCAATCAGAGAAGAAAAATTCCCAATCAAAAAAAAAATATATATATACATGGTTGTACTATAGCAGTCATTTAATAAAATGTATTGCTAGTTAGGCTAGCTAATCAGGCATCAGTTGTTTATTGATAATATTAAATATAGCTAATCAGGCATCAGTTGTTTATTGATAATATTAAATATATGTGGCAAACATGATAAAATACAACATATAACAGTACAGCTTTTTATTCCCCAAAGGTGTAAAAAATTCCCAATTTCTGGCAAAACGATGCGAAAATTCCCAATTCCAGGGGTATGGGTTATATTCCCAAAATGGTGAAAAAAAGCCCTGTGACAACTTTATAAAGGTGGTCACTAATATGACCCTAATTGTGTTGATGCAAGGTAAGAAAATACAAAACATCAAACTTAGCCTGCAATGCATAAATCTATCTAGAATGGGCAAATAGTGTAGATCCTGATCAGCAAGCTCCCAGTGATCTACACCATTTCCAACTGAGTCTCTAATAATATGTCTTCTTATCATTTCAGATAATCTTCATATTCATTTAACAAATAACAAAGACTTAATTTAGCATGGGATCTTAACATATGAAGCAGACGAAGGACCTGTGATCCAGTAGAGACCCTAAATGGCTAACAAATATTGACAAATATTGACCAGACAGTGGCAAATAAATGTATCCACACAGCACAAACATGCAAACAATGGTCAGAGACAGTTAATTGTTCACCAGAAGTAGATGTGACAAACTGAACAATCTACCGGTAACATTTATTTGTATCTTTATTGAACTAATATTTTAATGCAGTATTGGATGGTTAATGATCCTTATTTTGTAGCTGTTTGGCTAGCTTTCTTTTACAGTTCATTCAGAAAGCCAATGCAGACTATTGTAAAAAAGCTTTGTGTAAGTTTTGTAAATAGGTTGAATGTCATTAGAATTTTTGACATTCCAAAACGAATAAGTGAATAAACTTTCTTTCTACACTGCAATAAATGAATAACAAAGTTAATTTTTTTGCCTGCTAAGCACATTTTTATAAGGCAAATAGTGCAGACCCATATCAACCAACTCAGTAGCCAGCACATGACTGGGGGCTTTATGATCAAAATCTGCAATATTTGCTGCTAAGTGCCTCGAGCGTTAGGAGGGAAGCCAATGCTACCAACTTTAAAGTCTTTGGTTTGACCCAGCTGATGTTTGAACACACGACCCCCTGATCCGCAATCCGACACTCTACCACTTGAGCTTTTGTGACCGGTATATAGACAGCATTGAATGTATTGTAAGCATCAAGAAAATCTTAACCAATCTCCCGTAACCTTTTCACTACCAAGCTTTATATGAAGCTATATACCAAGGGTAACTAAGGGAAAATTGGCATAGTTATATGTTACTCATCAAAACTTTTATTGGTCTATACTACATATACTACTTAGATAGGATGGCTTGCTATGCTTTATATACGTTCTGTACTGCCATTGGGTTCAAACCCACGTCCTCTCATCAGATGTAAGGCAGATTATCTTGATGGACCGTCGTATCCCACGCCTAGAACACACCCTGCGCCGGGTCTAAGGCTTATATTGCATGCAAAACATCTTGTAGCAGCAAACTTGCAGCACGCCTTGGATGTGATGATGCCATTTTGTTACAAATTTTATGGGCAATAATTTACCCTATCACCATTTAGATGACGTAAATATGACGTCTTATGCTCTTCATTGTTGGCAGGTAATGAAAAAAAAATATCATTTACTGATCAAATAGCCTTGCAGCATGCCAGCATTCTTTATTACTTTATAGCTGTAGCGTTGGAAAAAGACGTCTTATATGGTATATGGGAAGGCTAAAATGCGACAGAAATTTCCGTCGCTCTAGGTTGTGAAAAGGTTAATGGTGGTATCCAACTGTAATAATATCTGACCTCTGTATGGGATATTTATACATGGTTTCTGCAGAAAAAAATCATACTTCAGTCTAAGCTTAGACGATGTTCAACAGCATCTCAATTTTAGAGCAGTAGTATTCACTTTTTTAAATTAATAAGTAAGAATGATTAGGTTTCCAGTTAAAAATTGACATCGATGTTAGAGCGGATGATGTGAATGAGCATAAACATAAGTAGTCATATGGTTTTCATTGTTTAAAAATAGCTAATGATGCAGCGTGGCTTAGATAAGAAATACATGTTTGTAATGATGATTGTGTTGTTATGGTTCAATTTTCACACAGGTGAAGGACATCAATAAACAACATTTCAGGTAACAATAACTTAATTGGTTGTTTAATGAGGTCTTTTTTTGCTCAAACTGTCAAATTCCACCTTTAAAGGCCCATCGGTGCAACTCAGTATGAACAAAAAATGCAAACCAATATCAGTACAAATATTTTCAAATCAATTCAAGCAAACATAAACCTTCTTCAAAACAGTGTTACAAAGATAAGTTCAATACCTCTGGAAAAAAACAAGCACTCCTCAGCCAACAATATTCACATGTTATGAAAGACCAATATTTATGAAAAGGCAATATGTAACAACCCTTATCTATACAAATATTAGCAGAGAGAATTAAGTGTTTGATTTTTTTTTCAAGTTATTCTTTACTTTTTCAAGCAGATTAATCGACACCAAGCAGGCACAATTCTGACAGGTATGTTATCACAAGGTTTTACAAACACAGAGACAGGTAAATATACTTGAAATTTGGTTTTTGCTGATTTTATGTGAAACTGCATGCTAATATTCCATATACCTTCAAGGAGTCTTCGGCAAAACACGGTGGATCATGGCTTGAGTCCACCAAAATCTTTGTCAGTCCATTCAAATTTATAAGTTAAATGGACATGTGGGCCATCATAAGCTTAAGCTTAATTCTGAATTATTATGAAAATATATATACCATACTAAACTTAACTAAACAATGATTTAAAGACTATTACTGAACCCATTCACTCATAATACCTCGGTTAGCTTACCAACCTTTGTTTTCAAAATTCCAAAAACATGCTCTTTGAGTAATATTTGGTCCGATGCAGTAGTTATTGCCCTTTGGTGGACCGAAGGTCCAGTGTTTGTAAATTTCTATCATGAAGACTGTAAAAGTGCAAAATATGTAAAAAAAAGTCTTCATATTTAAAGGAAATCCTTTGCTTTGCAATGGAAATTAATACACCAATCAATAGATTAAGATCCCTAAACCTATACTTGACAGAAATCAATCTTTAATCAAATTACCTTTAAAGCTGGTTTATTATAAACATCTACATTCAATTTTGTTTTCACCCATTTTAATTGTGTAACGAATTAAATATAATGTAGGATATAAGTATGCAAAATAGTCACAGATTTGAGCATTTCTAATAGTCAGACAAATTGGTGTATATAAGTGATAAGAGAGGATCAGAAACCAAGTGAGATTAATTTAATTTCAATAAGTGCAAAAAGTGAACAACCGTGTAGTGTGTAAACCCTCTATAATTAATGATGCTGTAACTTCGTATCTCCAACACAAAAGAGGTCATGAGAATGAGAAGTAACTCTTATTATATGGATATTGTGTCTTCTGCAACTGTATTAATATATTTTAAAAATATTAAAAGTAGCATCATCATGCTTGATTGATCCATGTTTGTTTCTATAATACATATCAGTAACATATTATGGTCCATACGGCGATGTACAATTATTATAATTAGAGTAAGATGCCAGCAAATGTCTGGGTAGAGCCACCTGCATACCCCAGGTCAGACATTTGAGTTTACTCCCCTGAATAGGACCACGTGTTTGATCCTGGACCGCGACATACCAAAGTCATTAAAACTGGTAGTGGTAAAGCTCCTTTGCTAACACTTCAGCAAATATAAGGGTAGTTTGACGACTGGTTGGCCCGGTGTAAGGATAATGTGACTGGGTGTGGTATCATGCCAGGTATTCATGGCATGCACAGTGAAGGCAGCACTATATCTGCTTCAAGTGAGCACCATCTCAAGATAAGGGAAATACTGTTGGCGGGACGATAAACCCAATAAACATTAACAAACCTTTTATGGAAAAAAAGGGCCTCCACCGGGATGTGAACCACAGACCCTCCCAATACTTGCGGGACACTCTACCACTAATAGAGCCATAGAGGCTCTGTGAACGAACTACCAGCGAAACTCCTTCCTCTTTACACAACGAAATTCACCTTGAATCTCATCTCTACATCCCTAATTATGCTCTACAAAACCATTACATATAACTATGCAGAGAGGCTACCGTAGCACAACCTGACACCAAATGTAACAGGAGCAGGAAAAATGAGCCTCCACTGGGATTTGAACCACAGACTTCCCCAATTCTAGCGAGTCACTCTTCCAACTGAGCTACGGAGACTCTGTCAACAAACAACCAATGTAACTACAACATTATCATGCTATTTTTTGTAAATAATCCAATAAACCCATGCATTTCTTTCATACATGAATGTGCAAAGGTGCCTATAGACATACTGCCAGAGTCAGCATCAAAAAGTTAAGATCCTATTATCACACAGTTCCCAGCCTTAGCCTTATCGAGTTATGCTATCTAGTTTATAACAGAAAAAAAAATCCCCAGAAAGATATTAACTCTTTGCCTGTTATTCACATATTTATAAGACTTTTAGACAGATCATTTAGATCCAGATCAGCCAGTTCCCTGGGGGCTGTCTGATCAGGATCTACACTACTTGCTGCTCAATCTCTGTTTATAAGTGTATCAACTCTGACATGTAAAATATGTGATATTAAAAGCAAAAAAAAACAAACAGCATGGGCTTTAACAATAAGCGGCAAGCACAGGGTTAACTCTTAACCAATTAAAAAATAAATTAATTAAGCATGAGCCATAAGTGTAAACCCAGATCAGTGAATAGATAAGTGAGATCTGGCTTATCAGGACATGCGGTATTTGCTACAGTCTCACTCTATCATTAACCATTTTTGCATGTATTTGTGAGCAAAAACGTAAGGTTTATTCTATAGCTAGTGAAGGGGTAATCAACCTTTTATACTTACACTCAATGCCGAAAAACACCTCAGTATTATTAATTATATCTCTCATTAATCACCATATAATGTACTGTTAATCCTATCTGCACACTTGTCACACTTTGAACAGTTAAGACATAATCCATTTAAAATTTAAATCAGAAAAAAACTTTAAATCCCCACTCCTTCTTTAGATTTCAATACCTTCTAGGTCAGTCACATAAAAGTCTATAGGTAACATGTTGTAATGTAGTCCACATGTTTAGGAATAATAAAGCTAAAGCCAGTGATTCGTTTTCTTTCTTTTTTTTTCAAAGACACAGTTCAATACCACTGGATCAGAAGAAAGCAGTGTTCAAACGTGCATGGCGATACAGCTTGTAGCTCTCAGCTGGGCGTTATAAAGCATAGCTAATCCCTGTTTGATAACTACCCAAACTTTCCTCCAATCTTCTTTATAGGTAAAGCGCCCCCCTTGTGTGATATCTTTCACCTATTTTTTTCATCAATACCTGATCAATATTTAGATAAGGAAAAATGGTAGGTATTTCAATAATATATTACCCGCATGTATAATAGGATATTTCTTAAATATTTTCAACAAAAAAGATAACAAAGCCAGGATAATGTTAATAAAGTGCTCTGCATACTTAAAGTAAATCAACAGTTAAAGCTTAAATATAGGATTATCATAACAAGATATTAATGTGGATTAAGTACTGTATTATATGTAAGCCATTCAATGACTATAAACAGATTAATTTAACTATCAATACATAACTTTATTCATGATGCAAACAAATACTTAATGTTGGGTAGCATTTATTTATTTTATATTTCTGTAAACATTAACTTTAAACAAACCATATTATATTTTTGGAAATATTAAGCATACCATCTAAACGTCATCTTTTTTTTCATTTTTTTAAAGGATGAATGTGATATTTTTTAATGAAAAAAATTGTGATCAACAGTTAAAGTGACACTATTATATTGTAATAACTGTGAGTTATCGACAAAACTTGGTGTTCCACCAAAATCTCTGTCGGTCCATTAAAATTTATAAGTTAAAGCGACGGTCCACCAAAATTTTCAGCCACTTAATTTTTAAAATTCTGAACTATTATGACAAAATATATTTTAAACTAAATTAAAGAATACTTTACAGCCTTTTACTCAACCCAACTACTCGTAACACCTTGGTTAGCTTACCAACCTTTTGTATCAAAATGCCAAAATTATACTGGTCCAGTCCAGTAGATACTGCCAGCTGGGTGGACCAAAGGTCCATTTTTTTTTAATTTCTTTAGTTAGAACTGTAATAATAATTTCTTATATATTGATTTACAAGATGCAGCAATGTAGAAGATACTTTGTTTACAGAATGCCCCAAAAAGAGGAAGCTAAAGGATTAAGCAACAAATTACATAATTGATCAAACTAAATAACAAGATAAATGTGCTTAAAATTGACCTTGTTGCATAGTGCTTGAACATCCACCTTGAAATATATTCTAACACCGCAATCAACTTGTTGTCAATAACAACAGCACTGGTGTAGCTTCCCTTACTTGTACTTCAAAATAATTTACATAAAAACTAGTTGGCTTGGTGCGAGGATTCCCTGATTGTATCATTTGCTGAAAAAACAAAGAATTAAAATACAGAAAATGCAAAACAGCGTATTTATCCATATTTTCTGTCCTTAATTTCTTTCTTGTCAAGCCTTGTTATTAGGGATGTCATTTATCAGTGGTCGAAATTAGCGCTAACCCGACAGCAAAAAACTGGTAGATTTTCTCTCGGGCAAGTAAAAATTCCTATTTTACTAGCTCGATGGGCTTCTTAGATCCTGATTGTTAAAAAATCATTGTACTTTCATTTTTAATTTGTAAACTTTTGAGCTGCTTACTTCATTCGGCAAGCTGTAGCTTATATCATTAACATGTTATGCGCACCAAACGGATAATATGTTTACTGTACAAGAACCACACGGTATTCTGGTGCCTGCATGGTACATTATGTTTTATACCAAATTAAAATCAGCTGGGCTACAGAACAAAATGGCAGAGAAAATTAAACTGAAACATGTTTCTGGTGCAATACCCGGGAAAAAACCATGAAGTTACCAGGTGATTGATACTTAAATGGTGCTTTTTTCCATATTTATCTTAGTTTTTTTTGGCTTTCTTGTTAAATTAAAACAGAATTTAGTTCAGGCTAATGAATTTTCAAGTCAGGCTAGTGTAAATTGCTTAGTTACTATACTAGTCTGACTTGCTTGTAAATTTCAATCTTAATTTCTATGACTGATTTATTATTAAAAACATGTTCAAAACTGTAGATTCTTTTGAATAGATATCTAAGCATGCTGTAACCTGCTGAATTTCTACTGTGGACAAACACAATAGTATAGTCAAATTTCTTAGTGTACAAAAATAACAAGAGACTCATCTGAGAATATTCAATATAATGTTCGCGCTTTTTCCCATTATGCATGGGCAAGAGACAAGAGCACTACTGTTTAAGCCAGAAAATATTGTTAACAGCCATACCTATATATAAAATTTATGATTTTATTTGCCTGAAAGACGTTCATTTGCAGATGTATACATATTTGTATATCTTACAGCCATTCATCAAAAAGGGCAAACAAAAACATATTATCAAGATTCCATTCTCAACTTTCTCTATTGTATTCATCAATGAAACTATCCTATTACTGTATATATAATGAGGAATAACAGTACACAAAACATTCCATTAATAGTGGATTTGTGATACAAGAAGACTAGTTGTAACAGGCATAATTGAATATATGATATTCTTCGTATGAATGACAGTCTTATATTTCATAAACAATGCAATCATACAGACATTAAAACCTTGGCTCAAATGTGTGACTCAGTCTAGTTTGGTATTTCATTTAAGTATGTAATTACTGAACTAATTTTAATAACAATCATATTTCTCCCTTAGGGAAACAGACAAAAATAAAATCAGAAATAAGTTTGGAGTTCCTTTATAAAACTCTAATAAAAAATGTAGACCTTGTTAGTCATTCAATGCCATTATGAAACAAAATTGTTTCTTTTGTGGACATTTTTATGGGCATGTTTGGCAGTGACATTGGATTAGTTTTATATCAACAATATGACATACATGTTAATCATCGGTTTTAAAACACAAAGAGGATGTAAAGGTTCAGTTAAAGTAATAACATCTTAATGTAGAAATAAAATTCTTGTATTTTAATTTTTGCATAAATTAAATGCAGCAACACCAATGCAGTAAATTATAGTACAACCGGACCTGTTAATCCAATTGGTAAAGCATCAGCTCCAGGTACGGGAAGCCCTGCGTTCGATCCAGGACTGCGACATACCAAAGTCATACAAAATGGTAGTGGTATAGCTCCATTGTTAATGCTCAAGCAAATATAAGGGTAGTTCCATGGCTGGTTGGCCCAGTGTCAGGATAATATGACTGGGTGTGGTATCATGCCAGTTGTTCACGGCATGCTATACACAGTGAAGGCAGCACTATATCTGCTTCTAGTAGACACCGTCTCCAGTTAACTGAAATACTGTTGGTGGGACAATAAACCCAATAAACAATTATAGTACAACTTGTAGCTATAATTCAAGGTAGACCATTTTTTTCCCTCTAATATAAATTAGTATTACCTGAAAAGATCCTGCAAACTTCTATTTATTGGTACATTACATCCATATGAAAAGTAAAGCATAACTCCCTACTTGTCATTTCAAAAATGTATTTCCTATCTGAGCAACACCCCACAGTTAGCTTTTTTTAAACTAAGAAAACCATGTGACCACTTAGTTTTGAGGTTCACGTTACATGGTTATCCAAGTCATCAGCTTTGACATCGATAATATTTTAAGCTGAAATCCCCATCTTGTCTTTTTATAGATTTGGAAATATGGGACATTTAAAGCTATATATTTCATGTTTTGCAATGTCTAATAATTGAGGCTAGGTCATAAACAGCCTTTGCTTAAACTCAGGTATATATTTATGCAGTAATTAACCATAAACTCTCCTGAACAGGGTTAAGATCTTGTTACATGTATTTGATACAGGCAAACTGTTAGATACCACCTTTTACAGATGAAGCCCCCTGAGAAAATGTAGGAAGATGAAATTTCTAGATATCAAACAAAAATTACACCACTTTTAGTTGTAGTGTATACATTTTAATAAGAGTTATTAAAAATTAAATAAGAATTTAATTGACTTGTCATACTGATTTTTTCGCAAATTGCACAGACACAGTTAAGGTAGTATTTTTAAGGGCCATTGCAGGTGGAAGATCCCCATACACATGTCTGAGAAGAATCAATGGCGCACAACATGTCAGCTGAATGATCTACAAAGATCTTTCCCTGACTACAACTTGAACCCATGAGATACAACTCAGGGACTTAAACTGCCTGACCACAAAATCCCTCCTCAATACTGTTCTAAATCATGAATTTTAAGTTTTTTTGTTTTTGTTTTTGAAATACATTGCAGCGACCATTTATGATAATAAAAACAACGTCCAGCTATCTGGTGAAAGTAGACCCTAGACACATGTCTAGGTAGAACCACAGATGCACTGCAAGTCAGCTGGAAGACCCAAATAGGACTTGACCCACACAGTGAGATGCTAATTAGTCAGAGGAGTTAAAAATCGGCGTCTAGTAACAAATCGGCGTCTCTACCACTAAGCTACGTACAGGTGCCCCCTCTCATGAATATTACTAAACTACCAACTGCTTAATTGTGATTGCACAATAACCCTACCGTTATACTGGCCTATGATTGTAGCCACAGACGGACACCATTATCTCGTTAAACTTTATATGACAAAACCGTGCTTCTTTGTGATACACTATCCCTTCTAAACTTCCCATATCGACAGTTAACTACAGTAAGTGTTAAAGACAGTCATTATAGTAATTATCCCTTTTCATGTTTATTGAAACCAAATGCTTATAATAGCTAGCAATCAATGCTTAATTGTCCAATTAATACAGTGTCAGGCTGTTACATAAGCTTTAATAATGGACTACCAACATTTTTACAATATTTCTTAAAGACATAATTTTATCATTGTAGATATAGGAATTACAGACGAAAGAAATGTGGGTTTTTTTAACTTGAAATCATACATACATGCAATCTTTCTCTGAAGCCAAAGTGGGAGATTTTCACTTGCGAAGTGGGAGATTTGTTATTTTCATATAACCAAAGAAGGAAAGTATCTGCTTTCAAGTAGAGAGATTTCTGAAAATGCGTAAAACACCCCTCATTTTCAAATAATTTTGAACCTTTAAAGTGGGAAACTCCCTCCAAAAGTGGGAGAGTTCACATGTATGGTTGTATGTTTAAAAATCTGAGTGCTAATTGATCTGACAATTTTTATTATATGTTTCTATTTCTGGCTAAATTAATATCCATGGCTCCTGTAGACCAAAATGTTACATTATTGTGTCTCCATCCTAAATGTCAAAAAGTATAAAGTCCTTGTAAAATGTTGATAATTAAAACCCATTGTCTGGTTATTAAAGTCCAAATTAACTCAATATAGTTTCAGGCATGTGGATGTGGATAGGAGAGGTAGTCAATGAACAAGTGTAGCCATAGTTTGCTCAGTCAGTTTGGTATTTGCCTGGTCAGTGTAGGTCTGAAGTTCAAGCTGAAGACTTAATTTACTTAGGTATACTTTATATGCCTCATTTTTGCAGTAATAACATCAATTCTAAATGAACTCTTATCCCCTGATCAAGTGGAGGTTCAAACTATCCAGCACTACTTCAACCCTTGACTTTCTGGAAACATTGTAAGAGTTGAATATGTTTTATATTAACCATTGACTTGCTGGAAACATTGTTAGGGTTGAATATATTTTATATTAACCTTTGGCTTGCTGGAAACATTGTAAAAGTCGAATATGTTTTATATTAACCCTTCGCTTGATGGAAAAATTGTTAGGGTTGAATATATTTTGTATTAACCTTTGACTTGCTGGAAACATTGTTAGTTAGGGTTGAATATGTTTTATATTAACCATTGACTTGCTGGAAACATTGTTAGGGTTGAATATATTTTATATTAACCTTTGACTTGCTGGAAATTTTGTAAAAGTCGAATATGTTTTATATTACCCCTTCGCTTGATTGAAACATTGTTAGGGTTGAATATATTCTATATTAACCTTTGACTTGCTGGAAACATTGTTAGTTAAGGTTGAATATGTTTTATATTAACCATTGACTTGCTGGAAACATTGTTAGAGTTGAATATGTTTTATATTAACCTTTGACTTGCTGGAAACATTGTTAGGGTTGAATATGTTTTATATTAACCTTTGACTTGCTGGAAACATTGTTAGGATTGAATATATTTTATATTAACCTTTGACTTGCTGGAAACATTGTTAGGGTTGAATATATTTTATATTAACCATTGACTTGCTGGAAACATTGTAAGAGATAAATATGTTTTATATTAACCCTTTGACTTGCTGGAAACATTGTTAGGGTTGAATATATTTTATATTAACCTTTGACTAGCTGGAAACATTGTTAGGGTTGAATATGTTTTATTTTTACTATTCACTTGCTGGAAACATTGTTAGGGTTGAATATGTTTTATATTAACCATTCACTTGCTGGAAACATTGTTAGGGTTGAATATGTTTTATATCAAGCATTTACATACTGAAAACACTATAAGAGTGGGGTATGTTTTATATTTATGCAATGAGTAGTGTTTCCATAAGTAAAGGATTAAATCACTTCTGTACTTTTTTATGGAAAAAAAACTCTTATTTTCTCCTTTCTAGGTGAATACTTAACCAATTATATAATAAAATATGGTTATTAAAATATAATAATTATGCATTTCATTATTCCTTAATTAGTTTTTCATCATAAACTATTTTACGAAATTATGCAATGGTCTTGACAGATAACACCAAGTTAGTATTGTAGTATATAAGTTATAAGTAAGAATTTAATTAATATAGGTTATTTGTTTTAATTAGATCAGTCTTATATAGGTAATAAGTTATGATACTCCAGTTGCATGGGTGCCCCTTGTACGTTCACACACACTGGTCATTGCAGGTTTGTTGGCACTGTCAGTAAGTCAACAATTATAAAGCCACACTTCAAGACGTGACTGAAAACCATGAGAAAGGTTATACAGAGCAAAAACCTTGAGTAAAATTGAACATTTGTTTATATTAGGCCATATATTTCTGGTCCCTTTTAAAATGGAAATTAATGGGCATGAGAAATGTCAACTATTTGCAGCCATTCAATTGTCCCAGTCAATGGATGAAAAGTGGATTCTCTGTTGCTTGTCCCAGTTTCTATTTAATGGGGTAATTTTAACCCTAAGCATGGTCTGTTTGTTAATAACTCACATTGTAATAATTCATATTTGCTTTAGGCATATTAAAAAAGAAAATTTGATAGCACCGGGGCAGAAAATGGTGTAGATACTCCTGCAAGCTGTTAGATCAGGGTCTACACAATCACTATTTGCATAAGCCTGACCAATTTGAGCTTAGAAGGTTAGAAACTTTAAAATAGGTATAATAATTTCTGGACCTTCCATAGTGTAGTGGACAAAGGGCATAAAAGTAGAATGACCTGAGACTTGGAGAGTTGATATTGGGATTAGCCGGCATTTTTGCCGATACTGTGCAGCGACATTTCTATCATTATAGCACAGGGGCACTTATGAGGTGCCCAGGAACTGAACCCGGCCAGTCCATTATACTGACACTGACGAGTTAGGCGTAATGCTTAGCCCCGAGGGTTAGGAGGGAAGCCAGTGCTACCAACTTTGAAGTCTTTGGTTTGACCCAGCCGGGGTATGAACCCAGGACCTCCGGATCCACAAGCCGACACTCTACCACCTGAGCTATTGCAGCCTGTGTTGATATTGTTTTTGTTTCATAAACACTAAAATTCAAAATTCCCTGTCATCATTGTTTTCATTGCTGCACTTAGTATAACTGCACAGATCTAAGTCGGCAAAGACCAATGAAATGATTTGTCAGTTCCAGCATATTCCATTAATACAGCATTGACACTGTTGGGTCCAAAGTCCATTATTAATATGTTGTTAAAAACAAAACTTAGCTAAATCACAATGAATAATAGATTAAAATGTTAGCTTAGATGACTTAAATAATTATAGGGACATGTGGTCCTTTAAAAGAGGTTGTGGGGAAAATTAAGTGCAGGTAAATAAGAAGAGGTCCTATCAAAATTTCCACAGATATTAAAATTAAATCTACCTCTAGACAAAGGCAAACAGGGTAACTATAAATGTGACAAAAAACACAGACACGAGACAGAACACAAAAAAAGAAAAATCATCTGTTACCGCCTTGGAACGGCCAGTCTACAAAAGAACCAAGTGGGGTGCTTAAACCTGGTTTATGGAGCTTGCACTCCCATAAAGATATTGTGGGAAAATTAAGTGTTATTAAGCCATATTACCTTCTACAAAAATAATTTCAAAGCCCTATAGTAGACCTAAGTCATAAACTGTACACTGATTGGCTAGAAATTGACAAAAAACATGAATCTGTGACCTGGCTGCTTTTATCTTGGGTTTGAATCTTAATGAATAGCAGACACAGTTCCTTTTTTTAACTCATTTTTAGAGAGCAAACACCATTCAAAGCTTTTATCTTAGCTTTTTGTTTTAGTTATATCTTCTACGAAATCACACTTCTACAAATGAAGACAACAGCCCCTTAAATCATACGAATGATCAACTCGCCAGGGCCAACAAAGGCCTCGACAATGGGAAGAGTGCAAGGCAAAAAACAGTCATTTGTTTATATAATCTAGAAATATAATCTATATTATTACAGACACAATGGTATTCTAAAAATCACCATAGTTACAGAGACTTGTCTGTCCAGGCATAAAAGAATACAGGCAGTGACTGCATAGTTTAGGGGACATGACATTATTATGTCTGACTAGCATTATCTCAACCTAGGAAGTATTTTTGTCATACCTTTATACTATTGTCTTCTTCTATACAATTTAGCTTAAATGTGTTTAGTTACTTTGCATTTGAGTACATTATAAAATTTATCCAACATATTTTAAATACAAAAAATACTGATCTTCATTGTAATGCAAACATAAAATATTGAAATTGCATATTAGTTTCATTTATGAAGATGAAAAATATAATACAGTAAATTGTATTATATAATTTACTACAATATATAATTGGTCCCTGTCAAGAACATACATGTGAACTTTTTCTGAGGCCAAAGTCGGAGATTTTCTCTTACAAAGTGGGAGGTTTGTTATTTTCATATAAACGAGGAATTAACCTATTTGTTTCCAAGTAGGGAGATTTCGGAAAATTTGGAAAACAACCCTCATTTTCAAATAATTTTGAACCTAAAAATTAGGAGTCTCCCTCCAATAGTGGAAGAGTTCACGTGTATGCAAGCAGCACACACAAAAGAACAATATCTATTACAGGATCAAGATTCTGGTACGATTATTACGTGCCCTTTTAAGTTGTCAAGCTTTATTTGTTGTGATTTCAATGGACGGATAAATGTATATTATGAACACACATCTATTGTTATACATAACACCTTTTATGACAAAAAATACAATCACTGGGCTAATTAATAATACAAAAACAGATAATTAGGTCAAACATTTACAAATTCTTTAAAACCTTTAAAGTTACGTATATTAGCCTAGAGAAGTATAATTATATTTATCGAATGGTTTAATTATTACAAATAAATGTAGGCGGTTGAATAGAAATATTAAATACGCTTCCCCATTTGTTATAGCTTTAGCTCTAGTGCACAATGACTGTTTATCAATGTTTCTTATATAAAGTCGAAAGAAGTCGCCCTACTCTTACCTGCTGCTGATGCCGCGCAAATAAAATTTCCTACACGTGACTAAGGTCTCACTCCACAATTTATCAAACCATTTAATCTGACCGTAAGTGGCCAAGTTAAAGACCGTCTGAAATGTTATGTTGATTCACAGATTATCCACTTGATAGCGTACCAACAAACAAAGGAATGAGTTTATCCTTGTAAATAGGTGCACAAGGGGATCACCGCTGGGTATACATGAGCCACTTTACGGGTATTTGAGAGTATTAATTCCACATTGTGATAATGATAATAGAATTTAACCAAGCGTCACTGAGCAGCCGACTTTGATTCACCCTTTCATGGACTTACTAACATTGCTACCTATAATAATAATGCTTTAAACCTTACATGCTTATTTATTTACAACCGTAGGCTATAAAGTCTTCTTTTTTTCTAACAACTACCTGCAAAGATAAAAATATATACCTTTTTGTACTAACGGAGACCCAGCAGCAAATAGTGCAGACCCCTTGCAAAGACAGCTCCAACCGGAGCTAGTTGATTTGGATCAGTTTTATTTTTACCTATACCTGATCAGTCGTGCTTAAACCTTAAGCTTCAAACGAGCTAGCCTATCTATCTATCTATCTATCTATCTATCTATCTATCTATCTATCTATCTATCTATCTATCTATCTATCTATCTATCTATCTGTCTGTCTGTCTGTCTGTCTGTCTGTCTGTCTGTCTGTCTGTCTGTCTGTCGGTCGGTCGGTCGCACAGGCCAATGATCATTTTTAGGAGCATATATGGAATCCTTTCGACTACTAGCTGCAAAACCCCCAAAGTTCGAAACCCAAGAATCATTTTCCCCGTTATGACCATTTATGTAAAATTTGATCCACGCTAATTATTAATACAAGAAATAATTGAGTACAAGATTTTATTACCAAGGGAACAAACTGCAACAATCAATATTACTAACTCTTTAAGAGTTATCTCCCATAGGTAAGTTCAATAATTATTAAAGACATTTATCTTCTTTACCGCATGCGTTAATTTCGATTCTCTTTTGAGCTGCTTAGTTTAATGAAGAAAAAAGTTAAAATATTTGTAAAATTTAAAAATGTTTAGTTGGAATTTTACTTTTTATAACAATTTTACGGTATTTTACGTCATCCAACATATTTCTAATAAGATGAATTCATGACACATAATGTCCGACCCCGCTACATTTTGTGGCTTATACACAAAATGTAAATATGAAACATAATTATTTTATTGAAAATATATCAAAACATTCCGACTAATCAATACTTTATTTATTTTTTCACATTATATACAACAGGTA
Source organism: Sinonovacula constricta (assembly GCA_007844125.1). NCBI lineage: Eukaryota > Metazoa > Mollusca > Bivalvia > Cardiida > Solecurtidae > Sinonovacula > Sinonovacula constricta. The sequence goes on from CM017557.1 coordinate 51,362,675, forward strand.
ACAAACAACATTTATTTGAACAATGTATTTTAATGATGCATGTTGTGGTCCATTTACATTATGCACATTTTTCTATCTATTATAACTATCGATAAATCGTTAAATTTAAAACGACGGTAAAACATATGTATGAAATACTATTTGAGAAATCAAACTGAACAATAAAGCCTGCTTTAAACAAAAACAAAAGACATAAAACATTCTCAGATAAATAAAGTAATATATGAAGCTAGGATATAAAACCTACAACGTCAATCGTGGACTAGTTCTTAGCTCAAATCAGCAACACTGAAATTAAATATGGACACAACCATTTGACAACTAGAAACATCGCATATAACATTTTGGTATTTGTACTGTAAGAAACGTTTATGTAAAATAAAAATAGATTTTGAGTTTGAAATATTTACTATTAAAATGAGCATATGTTCTGAAAATGATTCTCTCATTCGACAGACGTATAAGGAAGGTCTAATCTAGCCACATGCTCATATTAAAGCTCTTGCAAACTCGTACATATTTAACAAAAGTCGTCTATTCTTGTTAAAACTGACGCCACGGCCAGGGATGGATCCAAGTGGTGGTGGGGGCGGGCAATGCATTCCTCCCACCAACCAGGTAAAAGAGTAGAGTTGTGAAAACACATATATGTAAGCCATGTTAAAATACTTAGCTTTCAAAGTAGATGTTGTCTGTTGACTGCTTAGGTCGAAGCAAAGCATAATTTAACCAGGCTAAGGCAAACAATTTAGATCCAGATCAGACAGATCCCCATACATATTTATGTAGCTGCAAAAATATCAAACAATTTAGTATGGGTTCTGAACACATATAGCTGGCTAAGATTTCAGAATTTATACAGTGTATATTTTTATAACTTAGTCGATCCATTCTGGTGTTCTGTCGAGGCATCGATCACCTCTTCTGTCTTATCAGTCATTGCAATCTCCGATTTCTCCGCATCTTTGTCTTCCAAAGCAGCCTGGTCGATTCCCTTGCAACATTTGCAAAGTTTACAACACACACAGACCCCTAACACCTTCATAAGCACCGAGTCGATTGGTCGGAGGGATCGCATTGGCTCCGGCAACCATTTCCAGTTACGGAATTTTTCCAGCAGCCACAATGGTCTGTGCTTCTGTATTAGTTTCACAATGAAAACAATGATGATTATAAGGCCAATGGGAATGAAAACAGCGGCCATAGCAATCCAACTGATGGCAGATAACCCAAAGAAAGCCGCTGGGAGGAGAAAGAAGGCGACCAGAAGATACAATAAAGCAAACCATCGGTATTTGGCTGTTTGCGTTCCCAGGAATTTGGCTGCTGGTATGGCTGGTCGGAAGAATGGGAGCGGATAGAACAATAAAATTCCTGAAACGTTGAACAATAGATGACAAAGCGCGATTTGCAGTGAGTTCCGGATTTGATCAGATTCTTGGGCGAAGGCGGCGAGAATACCGGTAGCTGTTGTGCCGATGTTGGAGCCCAGGGTCAAAGGGTACATCCGTTCAATAGACAACACTCCAATACCAACCAAAGGGGTCAGCGACGACGTGAAAATAGAGCTAGACTGTACCAAGACGGTCAATCCGGCCCCGATGGCGATCGCCACGTATCCTGTGAAGTAGCTGCATTTTCCAGGGAACTCGGCGTTGACGAATTTCCTGATCACGTGGGCGATTTGTCCTTTCAGCAACGAGTTCAGAGTCTTCACGATGGCCACAAGGCAAGAACAGAGCAGAAAAAGGGCGATGACCAATAACAAGGCTCCAATGACGGAATCGCTCCAGTTACCGTCTCTGGATATCTCCTCAAAAAGAAATACACCTGAAAATGTTAAAGGATAAATATGGTGAGTCATTAGGTACGCGAATTTGCGTCGTAAAATTACATTTAACAGAGAAAAAATAATTTCACAATTGAATTACAACACATTCATGTAAAATCTAACTGGGTAGTACAGGTTTTGTAATACATGCAAGTGTGTGTTTTTATAAACACGATAAAAAGTGTATTTCTCAGGCTTAAATTTGCAAGCAGAGTCCAAAACGCCAACCAACATTTAAACGGATTGCACGAAGTAACACGAGCAGCCTTTTCTTCTTTAACAGAAATGTGTATGTGTGTATAGTCGTATATTTCTCTGTGTGCAAAAAACGTCGCTTATACTTACACGTGGAACATTTTTTCTCTGTGACAGTCTTGTTGACGAAGGTGTCGTTGCCTATGTTGACGAGTTTAATGACCTCTCTAGTACCGTCACAGCACTTGTGTTTGATGATGGACTGACCCTCATCCACCATCTCCTTTGTGGCAATCTTCTGTATCACCTTCTTGTCGATCTAAGGGTTAATGTACAATCACGTACATGTTAGCATAGTTAGCACGTGTAAACATGTAAAACGTAACGCTATGACACTGTTTGATGTAATTTTTCACGAATTATATGAAGTCACGTTTTATTTAACAATATTAGAAATATCATAATGATTTAAGCTTTTGTGCTACAAACTTTTTTGTTTCTTTATGATGTTTTGTGTGGTGGTATCCGACAGTTTGCCTATATTAAATACACGTACCAATATCTAACCACCTCTTTGGGGAATTTGGTCATATTTTTTGCATAAACCCATACTTTAGTCATTATAAAGATGGTTTTGAACACTAACTTTATTGTTAGACCACTAATCGCGAAAAAAATCTCTAAATGTTCCGTCTTTCCAACTCTACAAAAAGCTCAATACAAAGTGGTCTCTGCCAAAAACAGATATCGTCATAACGGATTAACCGGATGACTATATAAAAAAGTAAGTGGTCACGTGTTTTTTTCTAAGTTTAAAAATAATTATCTCTGCAGCGTGGCTCGAATATGAACTACCTCTTTGCAATGACGAGTGGGGATCTATCCTTGACTGTTCAGCATCAATAAACATCATTTTGCAAGACCTTTTCAGGTACCAATGACTTATTTGGCCATTTGTTAAAAAATATTTGGACGAAACTTTCACATATAACCTTTAAGTGTTTCACTGGATATCGTCAATAGGTCTTAATAATAATGCTGCTGACTGAAAAGTTAAGACTTACATGGGAAGTTTATTCTTACCTGGATAATGAGCTTAGTGAAAGGATTGGTGATCACTTTCAGGAAGTTCTGGTTCCCGGCCTTGTTCTGGGACAGATTAAAGGAACCAATCATTGCCTCGCTCACGCGTTCCAGGTAACCTGACGAAATGGAAGAAAAGAATCGATTAGCAATGTGAAGTTGGAAATCAACCATTCCAAGTAACTGATACAATGAGCGACCTAAATCTGGTCATAGGATATTGATTATTGAAAAATAACAGTAATTATATCTGTAATTGGTTATTTATTTATGAACCCCTAAGTTCTTTTTGGCAAAGTACAGGAAGCGAACAATATTCCAAAATGCCACTACCGATGCCGATGATAATCGTTTCTCGCTAATTTATGCTTCTTGTTAATGGTGACGCGCTGGAACGTAACGCCTACATATGGAATGCGGACTGAAATTTGCACATGGGAAAAGTTTATTTTGTGGATTTTTTTACCCTAAATATACGGGTCCTAGTTTAGACGGCGTTTTATTTTATTTGTTTATTGGTATATTTATTTTTGTGTGTCTGTAACTTTCAAAATAACTTTGAAAATAAACAATAAGATACTGAGAAATATAAAACATACTATGTTCCAGAAAGATGCTATCTGAGCAATAACCATTTGTGTAAAGTGAGGATGCTGCACACGTGGAGCGTCTGCTTGTACACTTTAGTTTTATAGTTAATATAATAATTTTGCAACTTTTTTTTTCTCCATATGTAACAAGCATCTTGGAAAACCTATTAAATGGTGCCGGGTTTTGCTTTTTATTTTTTTAAATCAATCTCAGAAACAATGTAGGTTGTACGTACATATGTTTTCTCGTATTTCACAGAGATGCAATCGTCTTAGACAATTTATAAATACGAAGCTACCCTAAGGATGCTGCATACCTGAAATGATTTCTAGTGGCAAAAGTACCACAACAGAAAGCCAGTTAAACACGTCGTGCACAGTGGCGCCCGCGAACGCCCGCCGAAAGTCATCCTTGTTGGCAATCTGGCCCAGCGACACAATCGTGTTGGTCACCGATGTCCCGATGTTGGCACCCATCACCATCGGGATGGCGAGTCGAACCGTCAGTACTGTATAATATGGTAAAGTTAGTGTTTTAGGGACATTCATAACAATGTGTTTTAACTGGCAGATGGTCTATGAGACTGAAACACTTTGGCCAAGTTCATGCACTGAAAACTTTGTTAAAATAACAACGTGTATTAATGCTCATACCCAGGAAGAGTTTTCTTATTAAAGGTGCATTTGTCTTCCAGCCTTCTTTTTCGGTCGTTTTAGAAAATAAGCCATCTCATGTACAAAGAGTTGCATAGAAAACAGTTGGGCATTTCAACTAGGAGGAGAGCAATTTATGCTAATGCGGACGAGTACCGTCTGCTTTAAAATATAGTAAGCCGTACAGAATTTAAAAAAAAGTTTATTCCGATAACCTTTGCTAATTGTTGCGCGAACAGTTGGTGCAGTGCAGGTCAACTGTAAGGCATCCTCTCACAACAATGAATAATTCAATTGCCGATTAAATGTACGTTTACCTCACCAATATTTTTCATGTATTTAACAATCATATTGTCAAAATACGATTTTAATAACCGAGGTTCAAACTTACGACCACTAGCGACCATGCTCACGACGATAGAGGTGGTGGTGGACGAGCTCTGGAGCAAGACCGTGCCAAGGACTCCGATCATAAGGCCCGCCACAGGGTTCGACAGGATCTCGTTATTAGCGAACGCCTTGCCTGCGACCTTTCCTGGGGGTAGTGAAGTTATACGTGCATAAACAATTGTTCTTTTTCAAAATAATGTATAAGCTACGCGATATCAAGCCAGAGCTTTGAGATGCTTCGTGTTTGATTCCAGTACACAGAAATTCTGCCAGAAAAAGGCCAAGGCATATGTTAAACTTACATGGATATTTTAAGAACAAGTTACCATAAAATGCGGCTGTGTTGTGGCCCAACACGTGTTACAGCATACATGGATATTTCAAGAACAAGTTACCATAAAATGCGGCTGTGTGGTGGCCCAACACGTGTATTAGCATACATGGATATTTCTAGAACAAGTTACCATAAAATGCGGCTGTGTGGTGGCCCAACACGTGTATTAGCATACATGGATATTTCAAGAACAAGTTACCATAAAATGCGGCTGTGTGGTGGCCCAACACGTGTTACAGCATACATGGATATTTCTAGAACAAGTTACCATAAAATGCGGCTGTGTGGTGGCCCAACACGTGTTACAGCATACATGGATATTTCTAGAACAAGTTACCATAAAATGCGGCTGTGTGGTGGCCCAACACGTGTTATAGCATACATGGATATTTCTAGAACAAGTTACCATAAAATGCGGCTGTGTGGTGGCCCAACACGTGTTACAGCATACATGGATATTTCAAGAACAAGTTACCATAAAATGCGGCTGTGTGGTGGCCCAACACGTGTTATAGCATACATGGATATTTCTAGAACAAGTTACCATAAAATGCGGCTGTGTTGTGGCCCAACACGTGTTACAGCATACATGGATATTTCAAGAACAAGTTATCATAAAATGCGGCTGTGTGGTGGCCCAACACGTGTATTAGCATACATGGATATTTCTAGAACAAGTTACCATAAAATGCGGCTGTGTGGTGGCACAACACATGTTATATGCTATAACAAGTAACTCTATATTTAAATTCACCTCTCCTGATTACGTCACCTTTTGTACGTGCTGAACCGAAAAGCAGTTTTAACGTTAAACCAAAAAAACAACAACAAAAAACACAGCAACAACAACAACAAAAAAGAAAGAAAAAGGAGAAAAAATAACAACACAAAACACACACAAAAACAACAACAAAACAACAACAATGACAACAAAACAATGCCAACAAACAATACTAAAAACGCACATGTCTACAATAAATTTCTCAGTGTTTTTATAGGAAGGCTTTTAAACACTTTAAAAAGTGTGATCTTAACATCAGCCTATAACAATGACATTACTTTTACTTATACTACAAATAAAGTCTGGTGTACCCACCTCCGAGGAGCTGGAATGCGTCCCCCAGGAAACTCAGGGAGCAGATGAACACATACAGACAAGCTAGCAGGAGAGTCACCTTGAGGATATAGTGGAACACGACCCGCTGCACTTTCTCGCAAGTTGTCAGCTCTGCAAATGCACACACAATTTTATTACATAAAAGTATTTTTCCTATCGTCATTTTATGTACATCGTACTTGTAATTGTCCTATCGTCATTTTATGTACGTCGTACTTATAATTGTCCTATCGTCATTTTATGTACGTCGTACTTATAATTGTCCTATCGTCATTTTATGTACGTCGTACTTATAATTGTCCTATCGTCATTTTTTGTACATCGAACTTATAATTGTCCTATCGTCATTTTATGTACGTCGTACTTATAATTGTCCTATCGTCATTTTTTGTACATCGAACTTATAATTGTCCTATCGTCATTTTATGTACATCGTACTTATAATTGTCCTATCGTCATTTTATGTACGTCGTACTTATAATTGTCCTATCGTCATTTTATGTACATCGTACTTATAATTGTCCTATCGTCATTTTATGTACGTCGTACTTATAATTGTCCTATCGTCATTTTATGTACGTCGTACTTATAATTGTACTTATAATTGTCCTATCGTCATTTTATGTACGTCGTACTTATAATTGTCCTATCGTCATTTTATGTACGTCGTACTTATAATTGTCCTATCGTCATTTTTTGTACATCGAACTTATAATTGTCCTATCGTCATTTTATGTACATCGTACTTATAATTGTCCTATCGTCATTTTATGTACGTCGTACTTATAATTGTCCTATCGTCATTTTATGTACGTCGTACTTATAATTGTACTTATAATTGCCCTATCGTCATTTTATATACGTCGTACTTATAATTGTCCTATCGTCATTTTATATACATCGTACTTATAATTGTCCTATCGTCATTTTATATACGTCGTACTTATAATTGTCCTATCGTCATTTTTTGTACATCGAACTTATAATTATCCTATCGTCATTTTTTGTACATCGTACTTTAATTATCCTATCGTCATTTTATATACTCATATAAACTTTTCTGAAGAAAGGGCACATCATCTTCATCAATGTTATTTCTATTTGACCCAAAATACAAAGACTTTACAGACAACAGTGCTATGAATGAAGCGCCTAGCTATATGGAGAGGCATACATACATGCGCATCCACTTCGCCAAAGCAGTACTCGAAAAGAATTTTTAATATATTCTAAAAAAAAAAACATTTTTTTTTTTTACTTTCTTTCCATTTAGTTTGAAAAAAAATTCCTCGATATTTGCGTAATATTACTAGATGACAGTTATCATTGGGTTTTCGAGAAGTCCTGAATTAGTACTTTTTTTCCAGTCTCCCTTTCCGCAAGGCAGAAATTAAATCAAGATGTGCATTTACTCTTAAACTCAAAGTAATCTTGCACCCACGAGTAGGTAACTAGCGTAGATCTGGATCAGCAAGTCCTGCTAGGAGCTGACTGATCAGTGCATACACTTGTTTGAGTCTTTAGTAACAGGTCTTGTTACTTTAGAATGTGCATTAATAAGATCAAGTCAGATGACTCTCTACCATCGGCTCATACATTCACCTCTGTTATTGGCTCACTTAATGTCGGGACTACTTTCGATCCACGTGACTGCCTCGTGGATCACGTCCATGTTAATATCACTATGTTATTCTTCCGAAAATAGTGCGCTTGAATTAATTAAATATCTTTAATTATTTACTTCAATATATGTCTTTTTAGTAGATGTTTATTCATTTAATGTAGAAGTATTATTTTAATTTGAAAATATCCTTAAAATAACACTTTAAAATTTCCGTCAAAAATCTTGACGTGAGCCCATTGCAGAGGTGTCTGAGAGAGGAACGAACGACAACTCTGCATGGGAGATTGATGACTTAGATGTTGTCTAGATGGTTATTGATTTTTGTCAGGATGCGCGCGCACCTGTAGGTCTTTCTGGCAAATCAAAGCGTCAGTACCGTGAATGCGCACGTTTTTTGTTTAAATTTGACAGTTACAATATCTCTAGTCAATAAAGACAATGATTAAAAATAAATAAAGCATGATAATGGTTAACAAATGTCTCATTATGTTTTAGGTAAACTTGCCTGCCCATGGTGTAAAGTCCACTTGTAACTCCGGAAGGGCCCAGGGATCAAACTCCTTCTCCCCTTCTTCTTCCTCCTCATCCTCCCTCACAACCACGGTGGTATGATTCTAGGATACAATAAAGATACATAGTCTGGGTTAATTCAGGCATAGTGTATTGTGCAGAAACAAATGGAAATCAACTGAAAATATTTTAATTTCTCGCTAAATAACAACGTCTATATAATTTTCAGTTAATTGTAATGTTGTTTTCAACGATTGATTACAGATTGAATATGTTCAAAGTTTACTTACTATCGTGATTAATTAATGTAAATAATATTATTACAGAAATATCGACGAAATTATGTCGTCTCTTTTTACACTTCAAATCAAATTTGTGTGCAATAATATTTTCATTGCGTTACATGTATTAACAGTGTTATTGCTTGAGCCAATACAGGCAACCTAACAAATTTCAAATATTTCTAGCGTGACAAAAAGTTCTACATATTTCCATGAGAGTATGTCAAACGAAACCCAGAGTCACACAGTTCATCTCGCGTAGAAGAGATATTAAAATTTACGTAATTATGCATAGCTTGTTTATTTTTTTTATTTGTTAATAAAATATAAGTGGGCATCTTTATTTCCTGTATGTCTGAAAACCCCGGACCATGTGTACGAATCATATCACATGTTAATATAATTTATGATGAATATTCTAACGCTATCGATATTTTACCTCTATAAACAAAGAAACATTCTGCCGTGGTAAAATAAACTATATATCACGGCATAAATCGGGACTTTTTTACTGCAAGAGAATAGCTGTTCCTTTTACTTTTCTTGCCCATTTTCGTATTGTTGACAAAGCTTACATGTTGTGATAAGTTGTCCTTTTCGTTGACATGACCTTCACCCGAAACTTTACCCTATCTTGTAAAGTAACGGTTTTGTTATTTAGTTAAATTGGAAGTTTCTAATAACATAAGTATTAAATTGTGGTAAAAAGAAAGAATGCAATTTCGTCGGTTGTTGGTATTTTTTTAGAAAAAAAATGATAACCAGGAAGTATGTGGGGTGAAATAGAACTGACAAACAGGGGAAACATCCTAATAACATTGCGTCAATTGTAGTTCGCATATGTGTCCATTGTAAGGAACACGATAAATTGTAGAGAATAATTATGAAAAGAAACATTATTTCAAAAGAAACATTTTTTTCTACGCTGAGAAATAGCAAAAGCTGCAATATTTTGTTCGTATGTCGTTTTTAATAACCAAAATAAAATCGTTGATTCCTCATAATGCTTCCATAGGGGATTAGGTCACTTTTTATTCGGTTTCTACTATAAGTTGGAGGAGGAGAGGTTAGCGGTTCTAGTCCCGGCTGCGGCGGTAAATTTGTTTGATTTTAGAATTATTACCAAAATGAAATCATTTAGAAATCTTGCTGAAACTAATGACATATTTCTTATACACATGCATACCTTGACATCATCGTCTGGCTCAAAAACAGGGTTGTCTTTCCCATCCGGGGTCTGAAAGTATTGGAATAAAATAAGCTTAAATAAAAGGACAGCGTTGCTCATTTGGAACGCCTCGGTAATTTCTAGGAAACTGTCGGAAAACCGGCGGAAGGTGCCGAAGTGTTCAGATTGGATATTTTTGACGATAGTGACGATCACCATACTGCCAGATTGTGGTAGTGATGACGTGAAGTACATGTAGCTCTATGAAACATTACATATTTTTTACTCATTGTAACCACGAACAAAACATATGGTCGTTTTAATTAATGCTGTCATAGGAAAGACGTTCAGCAATGTGGTTTATTGCCATCCCTGACCGCGTTGCCCCGTATAACAAACACGCTGCAAACGACCTTAACATGCATGCCAAGGCGGTTTCATCATTTTCCATGTCAGAAGCAATACATGTCCCCGCGTTTCTTGTCGTGTATTCTGCACGCATCTTCAGTGTGTTTTAATTAAAAAAAATTTTTAAACAACAAATGTTGTGCATACTACACTATCTTTGTTAGCATACATTAAAATTGTTAATATATGTTTATGAAAAATCATGTGTCGAAAACAATATAAGTATTTCTTTTAAGCGTAATAATACCAGATTTAATTTATATTAGTGCTGCAATACGTCTAGACCTATAATAATGTTTCAAATGTCAGAAAGAACGCAACAACAACACACGAACACACACTATTTGTAACATCTGGCAGATGTGATTATCTTGTATTGTCATATAAGGTATTCTTCTTGTAGACAGGTATATCTTCGTTTTGGCAGGGCGACAAAGTTATGTAAATATAGGTGACGTTTTATGACTGTACCCACATTATGTAATACGACTATTGTTTTGTTTTGTTAGGATTGTTCATTTTGAGATACATCGCAGAGACCAATAATGATCATTATAGTGACGTCCAGCTGTTTTTGAATATACCAGGTAACGAATATTTGTAATCAAATTTAGCACAAATTACACAATTAAAATTTACATACAAAAAATAAATTAAAAATTTAAAGTATACATGTTTACTTCTTAATCTAGTAGAGTGATGTCCGGGTAGAACCGCCGGTGCACCGCTGGCCAGCGGGAAGACCTCCCTCACATTAAGTCCTTCTCCCCGAACGGGACTCAAACCCACGCGGTGGGAGGCTAAGCAGTCAGAGGAGTTACAAATCGGCGACGCTACCACTACACCACAGGCGCCCCCTTAATACGAGTATGGCTTATGTTTGTGTTTTATAAACTGTACGCATTTGTAGTTGGCGTGACTAAGCATGATACTGATAGATTGATGCAGGAATCTGTGTTTTTTTTAAAGACGATTAGAAGAAATTCCTTTGCATAATTTCATTTATATCATTAAAGATGGTATCCAATAGTTTGAATAAGATTTCTGGTCTCAAAGTAAGTCATTGTTACACGAAAAGGTCCTGCAAAATGCTGTTCATTGATGTCCTAGATCTGTGAAAACAGTCAAGCATAAATCACCACTCATTGCAAATAGGTGTTTATTATCTGAGTCACGCTGCAAAGATAGCTATTTTTAATCTTAGAAAACCACGTGACCACTTACATTTGAGATCACGTTATATAGTCATCCGGGTAATCCACTCTGACGTCGATATCTATTTTTAACAGAGACCGCTATCGAGCTGTTTACACAGTTGCAAAGAATACACATTAAGAGTGATTTTTTCGCAATTAATTCTGTCTTACAATTCAGTTTTTATTTAAAGTACCATTATTAAGGTAAGGTTTATACAAAAGAAAAAAACCAAACAACAACAAAAAGCAACAACAATAACAACAAAAACAACAACAACAACAACAAAAACTTCGGATACCACCATTAAGAGAATTTGTGACCTACCACGGCATACCATCAGAAGCGCTTTTGTTTCAAAGCAAACTTATTTTTTAATTAATGCCCAGAAAGAATACCAATCTAATCATTTAGTAGCAAAAAAGTCCACTCTTATTCGGTAAGGTACGAGTTGATCAGCAAATAGCGAAGAAATGTCTGCTCTAAATCTACTCCATTTGCTGCTAAATCTTTATAAGTTTAACATCTATACATATCAATGAAATGGTTAGCAAATAGTCAAGACTTTACCTCCAACGCTACCAAAAGCATAATAATAATAGACTAATTAAGAAATATGACACAGTCCTATAAGCATTGCAACATATACTCAAACTTGAAAAGACACAAAAGACACAGCACATATGTATTTCAACTGTATAAGTGAGAACGCATGCGTGCCGAGTCATTAATCAAATAGAGAAAACCAAAGAGTTAATTGAAACGTTCGGTCGGCATTCATCGTTGATAAGTTGTTAACAGTCCATCCAAAACAGCAATACATATATACTATAATCAGTTATTTCATATCTCTACGAGATATATCAGCTAATGCGAAATGTCGGACAAGAAATACATGTTTTTAATTTCATTTTATCAAACAGCAAAGACGATAATAAACTCACCGATTTTATGCCCTTATCTTCCCTTTCATTCACCATTTCAACTTATTTCTATTTTCTAAACCTAACTCTGAAATTATCCTTATTTCACGGACAACATAAAACCACTTTCCTTTACACATAAACCACAAGGCCGTCGCACTGTATAAGAGCTAATGTAACGTCACGTCACGTTGACACGTTACGGTGAATCCCCTCAGATCTTGGATGATGTTGACGTTCAAACAACCGCGAAACGGCTATGACTATTTTCGGATATAACACGTCTCCGCTGTAAAAACGTCTAGTCAGAGTAAGGATGGGGTGGGGGTGGGGAGCGAGAGTAGCACGTCAATCCGTCACATTCCCACTTGACGTCTTATTTACGTCGCTGACATGCACAAGTGGCCATTATTTAGCTAACGATGCTGGTCGGAACATCGTTCAAGATAACTCGATAAACATAAATGTTCTTTCAAATCAAGGTGAAAAATTGCCGTACACTTCATTCAGACGACAAGCTTCATGATAAATTATATGTTCTGCTTATGAACAACCAAATTTAATAATTTATTAAAACTGGAACAACCAAAACAACATGTTTAATTACAAATATAACAAACAGCAACAACGAAACGCCGTATGAATGTTTGAGGTTATAGTTTGTCGTCTGTTTCGATATCAGCATGGATGATTTTGAAGTTAAATTTTAAAGCAGAAAACAATGCAGATGATAAGTTGTCCTTTTTTCACCTGATGGTTGTTTTTATTAAAAAATATGAAAAAAAAAAAATGAGCCGAGTGTCATGTTTGAGGAAATAAACATATCACTTACACATAATCCAAATAAACAGTTAATTATTTGTGGGGGAAAACTTAAGACTTAAGTCTGTGTAGAACCACCGGCGCACCGCAGGTTACCTGTAAAATAAACCCCACATAAAAGTTCTCGTCTTAACCGGGACTCGAACCCACGCGGTGAGGGGCTGAGGAGTTGCCAGATAGAGGAATTCATTCTTTACATATTTATTATTGATTAATGCAAAGTGTACGATATCAAATTCAACAGTGATTGATCGTTATTCAAATAAGATAAAGCAAGTTAAGTTAAAGCAAGTGTAATAGAAATTATACATTATTTGAAAATTAACTCAACGAATAAGTTGTATACTTAAATGTAGACGTGTATGCCAAATTTTAAGACAATTCTCCCTCCAGTTTTGAATTTATGGATATTTTTGTCTTCTAAAATTGGTATTAAAGATGTCTCTTTTT